>JAOWBW010001149.1:0-111552 GCA_026119855.1 Campanula takesimana | reverse complement strand
GATACGTAGGAAACCTGAAAAGGTTCAGCCACCCGACCGACATGGTCATCTCTCATCCCCAGCAGGTGCATTTTCCCCAGCAGAAAGACGTTGCCCCATCAGAGGACAGTCCTTTCCCAATTTCCCCATCAGATTTGAACTACGTTTGGCTTGATTCCCCCGCGGATACGTAGGTCGCCTGTCAAGGTTCACAGCCGTTCCCTTACCTTTCATCTGTTTTGAAAACTCATGTTTCAGAACGATCCTTCTTTTATCGTCGCCCCACATTGCCTTGCAAGAAGCGTCGCCGAGGGGCTACTGTTAGTACCCGACCTGAAAATGAGTTTATTAGGACTTTCCCAAAATACAAGGACTTTATAGAATTAGAACCTTGCAAAAGACTTGTCCCGGATTCCCAAATATCTCATTTATGGCGAAATCTATCAAAATAGGTAACAAATGGTTTCCTTAAAACCATGCAGAAACCCTAGCTTAAGAATCGAGTCAGCCTGCACCTTGGCCACGCGGCCAACCTTGCTCCGCCTTGATCTTGGCCACGCGGCCACTATTGTCACCGGCTTCAACCATGGCCAGGCGGCCAAACCTTGCGCCGGATGATCTGGACCATCAGATCTTCCCCTCAGTTTTCTATATAAACAATCCCATGCTATTGGTTTTAAAAGGGTCCGATTTTGAGAGCTCTAAGTCCGAGTTTTGGAGTTCTTAAACACTATTTTTCTCCCTAATTAGCATTCCAACACTCAAGAAGATCCAAGGTTTATTTCTTGCCAACATAGGTAAGTTTTCTAACTTTTTCTTCATGTTCTTACATTATTTTAATGTATATCTTTTATATTCATGTTCGTACATGTTTATTCATAGTTTCTTCTTCATTTCTTTGTATGCTCATTCATATGTTCATAATATGTTCTTCGCATGTTCTTCGTGTTCATAGATTAAACCTTATTTATGCTATATTTAGGGTTGTGATCTTCATAATTACATGTTATTTCATAGCCGATGATGATCGAGGGTTCATCAACCCGAGGATGATCTAGGAACTACTTCTAAACCCTATCTTTTAGGTAAATTCCCCCTCATTATGCATGATCCCGATTCTTCTGCCTATTCTAATTCTCTGCGAACTACGCTGACCTGAGCTTCTTACATTGAGAGGAAGTAGGCAATCTTCGGATCTGGTCTAAATCACTAACACAACTAACACATTCATCATGATAGAAAGACCGATCAATTCGGGCAATAGGAGTGATAACGTTCAATATTCTTCTCTTTTTGTAATTTGACCCCCGAACCCACTAAAAATGCTTTTTTCAATGTTTTGGCTTTAATTAAAACGGCGTGGCGACTCTCATAATTTTAATGTCGTTAAGAATATTCCCTTTGTAAATAAAAATAATCACAAGATACTTCCCATGCGTCGCTTCATCGGAAAGGGGTATTCACAGCGGGGATGGATTTTTTATTTTCGTCCATGATAACCACTTTTGGGGACGGGTTTTTATTGCGTCCGTTTCAACAAGTTGGCATGTATGATTTGAAAACATTAGTTTAGGGAAATCTTGGTACATGAAAACGACTTGGTAACGGACGTGTTAGACCCTAACTAGAATTGTGTGGTTGTGCTTGGCTAAGAGAGGCTTAAAGGTCACCCCCGGCATGTAGTCATGAACTACGCCACGGGCTGAGGTTGACCGCTTCGAAAGAGTCAAGGTCGGGTGGAGCTTGAAACTTTCTAGGACGGGCCTCGACGGGTTTGGGGTGGACTTGTGCGACTCGATAGTGAGCAATTCATAGGAATAACGTGCATGCAGTGTGAGGTTTATCACATGACAATTTTTTTTTATATTTTTTTTTTTTGGAAAGAAAAGATAAAAACACATAAGCACGTAAATTACAAATCCCGAGCCACCCGTGTGACCTGTAAAACAAAATTAAAATAGTTAAGAGGTCCGATTCTGTTCTGATGCAGGTAACTGTGCCCATACCCCACTGTTCTGTTCAGTCTCTTAAACCTGCTCTTGTCCTAGAAATGAGCCCAGAAGTGCGCGCCTCGGGCTGTTGTAGTGGGAAGCGCACGCATGGCACATTGTCTATGGGAGGCGCCTACTTCTGGGCTAACCTGTCAGATTTGTCAGAAACTTATGGACTCAGGGGATTGCCCTGGTCCTGTTATGATAAGACCCCTGCAATGATTGTTAGCATGGAATAGAAGGAAGAATAGGAAGAACACATGGAAGGCGGACGATTCTAGAATTTGACGTGGGACGCGCGCGCTTTGGACTCTGAAGGTCCGAGGCGCGCGCTTCCCATATCAATTTCCAGAATGCCCAGAAAAGTGAATTATGAACAGAAACACAAGCTTAACCCTCAAACTTCCCCAGCAGAGTCGCCACTGTAGATACCCCAGGGGGAGAAACCCCCGCTTGGCTAGGGCGGTGGATTGTCCTAGGGTGTCTACTTGATTTTAGAGTCGCCTCCCACGTTTTTTAGGAACGTAAGAAAACCTAATGTTTATGAGCCTAAGTTTGATTTACGAAAACGGAGATTCTTTGGGATGAGGGGTTTGGTGAGATGGAAGTGTCATCGAGATTCTTGATGATGAGGTCTCGATGTTTCTTTGATGATGCGATAAGGTCCCAGATGGATATGTTGGCTTGAGTATTCTTGAGTTGTGTTAACAAAGGATCTTCGGGTATGTCGCGTGCTTGCGATCTTGGAGAAGAGGTGTTGGTTGCTGCAGTATTGGGAGGGATTGTACTCGCTATAACCCGGCCACTGCGGGTGAGTACGTTCACGGTCCCTTGTAGCTTCTTATTCCTATTCTCTAAGACTTCCCTCATAACCTCATCATAAGTCACAACATAACAAGAATTGTTAAATTTATTCATATCACCAGAGCCCTCATTCACAATTGGAATCAAATGAGTGGTCTCCCAAAACTCTCCTACCTCTATTACATTGACACCCTCGCCATTAGGCACTATAAACTCTTTCTTATCTATGAGGTCTTGGATGGTGTTGCAGATGGAGAAGTAATCCTCAGTGAGGTAGCCGGTACATTGATGGTAGTCATACCACTTATGGTGGGCATGGTTGGGACGGAGCGGTTGTGCTTGCTTGTACCCCTTGGAGTGGAGTGATTTGTCCTTTGGCCTGCTTCGTAGGCTTCGGTGAAGGTCATGCCGTTGAGAGGAGTGTAGACGCGGTCATTTTGGAACCGCTTGCCTTGTGATGGAGGAACCCTTTTGTAATTCCCTTTGTCAGTAGTAACGGCATTGATAGAAGCCTCTTTGTTTGAACTAGAGGCGGCATTGTAACGGAATGTAGGAGTGGCTTTCTTTATCTCCTTGAACAAGTCATCCATGCGTACCCCCGCTTCATACATTTGGGAGAAGTCGGAGTAGCAAGCCCCACTTAGGTGGGCGCGGAGATCAATCTTGAGACATTTAAAGGAAGATGTCCATTTGTTCTTTCGTATTTGGCCTCTCCACAATTTCGGAGAGCTTGTCATTCCATCGCCTTGTGAAGTCAATGAAGGGATCGTTGTCTCGTTGAATGGTATTCTCGAGCTCTTTCCTTGTGGGCCGGTGAGTGGTGTTTCTTGGTATTGACTTTTGAAGGCAAGCATAGCGGAGTCCCAATCAAGACGGACAGTAAGCGGGAGAGTTGCATACCAATCTTTTGCGGCCCCTCTAGAGTGAGAGGAAAGCATTGAGCCATAACCTTCGGAGAGACCTTCTTTGGGACCATAGCCCAAATGTAAGTCTCGATGTGAGCCATTGGGCATGAGTTGCCCTTGAATTTGCTGATGTCAGGCATTTTGAACTTGTCGGGAAGAGCGGCCATAGTACTCATGAGGATGGATGATTGATAAAGGCTTGTGTCGGAGCCTTTCCCCATGTTGAGCCCATTGAATTTTTGATCGATGTAGGCCATGATAGAATCCACCATTTTGGGATCATTGTTGTCGGTGCTTGGTCCCTCCATTTTCTTGGTGCGAGCACTAACATAAGGGCTTTCAAACAGACCCTTGGTCCACTCGGACTCTTCATTATCATTAACCCCCTTGTTCTTGGAGAGCTTGAGAAGCTTGTCTTTCAATTGGTCGACCTCGGCCTCGTGGGCTTCTCTTTGACTGTCAACATGAGCTTGCCACAAGGCTTCTTTAGTTTGAGCCTCGGTATTGAGAGTAGTCACTTGTTGTTGAAGAGTTTGGACTATGGCAGAAAGTTGCTCGAGAGTCATGGCGTTGTTGTTGGAGTTGGAGTCACCGGCCATTGTTGATGTAGGAGCTGTTGGAGTGATCGGTTCACGGACAAGCCTGTTGGATGAGTCCCTGTAGACGCGGAGAGTACCAATCGGACCTATAATTGGAGAAGTAGCCTTTATCAGTCTTGATTCACACTTTCGGTCCATGAAGAGGTTGAGAGCACACAGTTGGGCACACGACTCGAACCACATAAGAAAAAGGCTCTTGTTTTTTTATAAGTCGGAGGGACGGTGTCCCTTTTGGGGTTTCTAAGAAGATAATGGAATCGTCACACTAGTATATAGACCATCTCGCGGTCCCATATACTCATCGGATTCCATCACGTTTGTGAATCCTACATGTGTCGGGATTAAACTAAATCAATGTAGTAAAGCATACATGCGGGGACGGATTTTTTATTTTCGTCCATGATAACCACTTTTGGGGATGGATTTTTATTGCGTCCGTTTCAACAAGTTGGCATGTATGATTTGAAAACATTAGTTTAGGGAAATCTCGGTACATGAAAACCGACTTGGTCACGGAGTGTTAGACCCTAACTAGAATTGTGTGGTTTGTGCTCGGCTAAAGAGAGGCTTAAAGGTCACCCCCAACACGTAGTCATGAACTACGCCACGGGCTGAGCTTGACCGCTTCGAAAGAGTCAAGGTCGGGTGGATCTTGAAACTCTCTAGGACGGGCTTCAACGGGTTTGGGGTTGGACTTGTGCAACTCGATAGTGAGCAATTCATAGGAATAACATGCATGTAGTGTGAGGTCTATCACGTGACAAAATTTTTTTTTTATATATATTATTTTTTTGAAAAGAAAAGATAAAAACACATAAGCACGTAAATTACAAATCCCGAACCACCCGTGTGACCGGTAAAACAAAATTAAAACAGTCAAGAGGTCCGATTCTGTTCTTATGTAGGCAACTGTGTCCACACCCCACTGTTCTGTTCAGTCTCTGAAACCTGTTCTTGTCTTGGAAATGATCCCAGAAGCGCGCGCCTCGTGCTGCTGTAGTGGGAAGCGCGCGCCTGGCGCATTGTCTATGGGAGGTGCCCGCTTCTGGGCTAACCTGTCAGATTTGTCAGAAACTTATGGACTCAGGGGATTGCCCTGGTCCTGATATGATGAGACCCCTGCAGTGATTGTTAGCATGGAATAGAAGGAAGAATAGGAAGAACACATGGAAGGCGGGCGATTCTGGAATTTGATGTGGGACGCGCGCGCTTTGGACTTTGAAGGTCCGAGGCACGCGCTTCCCATATCAATTTCCAGAATGCCCAGAAAAGTGAATTATGAACAGAAACACAAGCTTAACCCTCAAATCTCCCCAGTGGAGTCGCCACTGTAGATACCCCGGGGGGAGAAACCCCCGTTTGGCTAGGGCGGTGGATTGCACATTTGATTGAAGAAGAAGAAGAAGAAGAAATAAAGAGTGAAACTAAGACATTTACCTATGATATCCTTTGAAGAGAACCTCTTGAAAAGTCTTGAAGAAGAGGTTTAACACTTGGAGAGAATACCTTTTGTAATTGCCTAGAGTTTTGTTGAGAGAATTTTAAGGTGCCAAAGTTCAAAATCCAAAGTCCACCTCCAATGAAGGATTGGAGGGGTTTTT
Organism: Campanula takesimana; assembly: GCA_026119855.1. Taxonomy (NCBI): domain Eukaryota; kingdom Viridiplantae; phylum Streptophyta; class Magnoliopsida; order Asterales; family Campanulaceae; genus Campanula; species Campanula takesimana. The sequence goes on along the minus strand of JAOWBW010001149.1, from coordinate 105,673 downwards.
ATAGTTGTAAAAGAGTGTATTTTTGGAGCCAAACGGAGTCTCCAAGAAATCTTTCCCGGGCAAATCATGTATAATGGGCAAGGGAGAGATTCTTGGGCAGAATCTGTAACTGACACGCCCCAGAAGCGCGCGCATCCCACCTAGGCGGCGGAAGGCGCGCGTGTCTGGCCTCAAGGGGCGGAGGCGCGCGACTCTGAAAATCAATTTTTGACAGAATGGACTAGAAAGTTAGAACTGTTATTCAGTTTAGTCCCTGGACTTAACGGAGTCCGTCTGGAACTTAACCAAAGTAACAGAAACTAACAAAAAACACTTAAAAGAGGGAGAAACACAAAATCAAGTGTGCAATCGGGGTGAGCGGTCCAAGGCGGGGTGTCTACAAATGGCTCCAGCTGAATTGAAAGAGTTGAAAGTTCAATTGCAAGAGTTACTTGATAGTGGTTTTATCCGACTCAGTGTATCACCGTAGGGAGCTCCTGTGTTGTTCGTAACGCACAAATATCCTTTACCTCACATTGATGATTTATTTGATCAACTTCAAGGGTCTGTTGTCTTTTCGAAGTTTGATATTGAGGAGTGGTTATCATCAGTTGCAGATTCATTCTGAAGACATCCCTAAGACTACTTTTCGTAGTAGGTATGGTCATTATGAGTTTCTTGTCATGTCTTTCGGGTTAATTAATGCTTCTGTTGTTCTTATGGATATGATGAATCAGATTTCCAAACCTTATTTTGATACCTTTGTGGTTGTCTTTATCGGTAATATCCTTGGTTATTCTAAATCTCGAGAGGAACATGAACAATATTTGCGAATGGTTTTGTCTGGGCTCCGAGGGAAGCAGTTATTTGCGAAATTTTCTGGGTTTAGCGGAGTATTATCGAAGATTTATTGAGGGGTTTTGCAAGATTGTTACACCATTCACTCAGTGGACTTAAAATAATGTACCATATATGTGGGATGAAAAATGTCAAGTCAGTTTTGAGGAATTAAAGAAGAGATTGACCATTGTACTTATTCTTGCGTTATCTAATGGGAATGATGATTTGGTTATTTATAGTGATGTTTCGAAGAAGTTAACTCCTTAATAGCAGAACTATTTGATCCATGCCCTGAAACTTGTTGCGATTGTTTTTGCGTTACATATGTGGACACATTATCTTTATGAAACAATGTTTGAGATTTTTACAAATCATAAGAGTTTAGATATCTTTTCTCCTAGAAAGAGTTGCACACCGACAGCGTAGATGAATGGAACTTTTGAAGGATTATGATTGTACCATCTCTTATTATCTGGGCAAGGCAAACATGGTTGTAGATACTATTAGTTAGAAATCTTACATAGTTTCGAGGATGGTCCGAGAATAGAAGATGTTAGAGGATGCACGGGATTGGTGTCTACATGAATTGAGATATGGGGTGATAATTGCGAATATTCGTGTTTTGCTAACCTTAATTCAATGGATAAAAGATGCTCAAAAGAATGACCTCAAGTTGAGAAAGATAGTGGATAAAACCAAAGATAGAAAATTTGAAGATCTCTCTTTTAGTCCTGAAGGAGTATTAACTTATAGAGGGCAGATATGTGTACCAACATTGATGGAATTAAACGCCAAGTTCTTGATGAGGGCCAAAAATCTAAGTATACTATTCATCTCGGGAGTATCAAGATGTATCATAATTTGAAGCAGCATTTCTAGTGGAATAATATGAAATGGGAAATAGCGGATTACGTATCAAGTGTTTGACTTATCAACAGATTAAAGCTGAACATTAAAGACCTGCCGGTCTACTTCAACCTCTAAAGATACTTGAGTAGAAATGGGAATATGTTACAAAGGATTTTGTAATAGGATTGCCTCGTACTCGGTGAAAGCATGATGCAGTATGGGTAATCGTGGATAGATTGACAAAATCTGCTCACTTTCTACCTATTGAGATTGGTTATTCGATGGAAAAGTCATAATGGGCCTTTTGAAATTATAGAAAGAGTTGGAAATCTTGCGTACTATCTTGCGTTGCCATCTTCTTTGGGTAAATTCATAACGTATTTCTTATCTTCGTGCTTTGCAAATTTTATGATCCATCTCATGTGTTATCAGAGATACCAGATGATCTAAAACCCGATATGTTTTATATAGAGCAACCAGTTTGAGTGATTGATACCAAAGTTCAAGAATTAAGAACTAAGAGTATTCCTCTTGTTAGGGTTGTGTGGAGGAACCATAATGTGGAAGAATCTACTTGGGAGCTTCGGGAGGAAATGGGAAGGAAATACCCTTGGTTGTTTGATTCGTTTGGTAAGTTACCCTAAAATTCGGGACGAATTTTCTTTAAGGGGGAGTGATTGTAACGACCCCAAAACCCGTCCCTATTTATTTTATATTTTTGGGGGTTTTAAATTGATATTATGTGTTGCATAATATTTTATGATTTGCACATCTTATTTGATTATTTGAGTTATTTATTTAGTTAATAGTAATAATGGTTAAGGGAGTTAATTGAATTAGTTGAAACTATAGGGGCTTTAGTGGAAATTTAAGTAGAGGGGTTTATTTGTTTAAAATGAAAGTTGAGTGACCTAAGTGTAAAAATGGATAAATATCTTTGTATATTTATCTCACCATCCCTCCCTCTCTGCGTTCACATACATATTTCCACAACTGATTTTTCTCTGGTTCAAGAAAGAAAAGGTAAGTTCATTTCATTTTGACTTTATATATTTTTAATTACTTATCCGTTTTCAAAACTAATTATACTAAAATGATCAGGGCGTTGAGTAGATCATTTCTACCCGATCAAAATATATTTCATTTATACTTTCCCCGGAATAGGTAAGTTACTAATTCCTCTTTAAATGTTAAAATGGTCATATATATGTTATATGTGCTATATATGTTGTGAATTTATGTTTTGAATGAGTTTTGTGATACTTGTAATTTTGGGACAAAGGGAGTAATTGGAAAGTTGGTTTTGAAATGGTAAGGGAAGTATAAGTGTGTTTCCTGGGTTCCTTTGGTTAAAGTTATGTAAGAGGTAAAGTTATGTAAGAGGTAAGGTGTGTGTTAGTACTTTTGGGACGGTGAAACGAAGGGAGTATAAGTTAGTGCAATTTGGCCTGTCGAGTGGAGTGGGCGGCCGCCCAAATTGGGCGTGCGGCCACACACTTATCTGGAAGGTTTTTGTCTTGGAACAGGGCATTTTGGGCACAGGCTGGTGTGAGCGACCGCCCAGGGTTACTAGAAAAGTTGAGTGTTCCAATCTAAGTGATTTAGAGTTAAATCTTGATCTAGGTCTTAGGTGATATCCTAGAGTACCTAGAGGGTTGTTGTGGATCACCAAAGTGGTAGAGTTGGTCCTTTGTGATCGAGTTTAAATTGATGTAACCGTTTGGGTTCATTGTGTTGTGACTTAATGTCATCAATAAAAGATTGTGTTGTGACTTAATGTCATTAATAAAAGATTGTGTTGTGATTTAATGTCATTAATAAAAGATTGTGTTGTGACTTAATGTCATTAATAAAAGATTGTGTTGTGACTTAATGTCATTAATAAACGATTGTGTTGTGACTTTATGTCATTAATAAATGATTGTGTTGTGACTTTATGTCAATAGTAAAGGATTGTGTTGTGAACTCTATATGAGTAATGTGTTTGCATCCTTGTGATGACTTTGTGTGGTTCCCTACTTTGGAATCATGCCCCGGTTGTTGTTTAAGCAAGTATTTATTATTGTGCTCTCGTGTAAAGTCCAGCTGGTACTTCTTGTTGTGATTTCGGGCAGTGGTAGGGATTATAATGGCACACGAGCCAAGTTCATTATAAGGCTTCTACCATTGGTTTCCCATTTTTAACCCCCTTCCTTGGGCCAAAGGTTGGGCACTTTTGGGTTATGACTTTGTGTCATTTTCCCCCCGTGGTTGTTGTTGTTGTTGTTGTTATTGCTTGGTTCCGGAACCCGTTTCAGCCCTTTGGTGCTGCTCAGTTGATACCTATCAGATGGTTATATGTTTGATACGAGAACCTTGGCTCAGTATCCAAGTATGAGTGTTTATTTCCGCCTTATGTGTGGTATGATGGAGTGGCTTTGCCTCTCATGTTATGTGCTAAATGAATGTTTATTGACATTGTTCAATTATGAGTATCATTTCAGCATGTAACGTAGTTGCATTTTAGTAGCTTACTGAGATTTATTCTCACCCCGTTCGTTGTTTAATTGTTTTCCTTAGATAAAGGCGAGCCATGGGGATAGGTCACTTCACAAGGGAGGACGTCGGGTTGATAATCCGTTTTGGAAAGTAAGTGTGGTTTAAAGGTTACATTATATAAATGTATAACCTTTGGGGTAGTGTAACCGAGACTGTATCCGTGTATCACCTGTTTTGTTAAAGTGTGGTGATTGTACATCTGTAAGTAAAGTGTGTAAGCCCATGGGGCTAAGTACTTTTGGTTGTAAAACTTTAGTTGTGGTGTGTTGAAATGAAAGTTTTCAACTTAATGAGTTTGTGATATGAAACTTTTATAAAAGAACATTTCAAAAAAATTTCCTAAAATGTTTTATGATGTCTTTTGTGCGTGTCCTGAACGTGGGGCCAAGTAGGACCACGGGTTGGGGCGTGACAGCAGATTTGGTCCGTTTTTGTTCAGCGCAGCAGTGTTCGTTAACCGTTGGATCGTCTTGATTTTTGGCGAACAGATTTGGGACTCATAGATCTTCAATATAAATGGTGGAGATTGGATTTGGAGCTACCTAGAATTGATAAAAGTGTCCGGAACAGCGGCAGCAGATTTTTTTGAAGAATATGGATATTGGAGGATCGAAGAATCAAGTCCCAATTTTCGATGGTAGGATGGATTTCACCGTGTGGAAGATGACAATCCAAGATGTGTTGGTTCAACAGGGTTTTAATGAAGCTTTGGAAGAGGACAAGCCGGAAGGGATGAAAGACGCAGATTGGGCGAAGATTCAGAAGAAGGCTTCGAGTACAATCAGGTTAGCACTTGCTCCCGAAATTAAATATTGTCTTTTGAAAGAGAAAACACCGAGGGGTATTTGGGAGAAACTTGCGAGTATTTATGCGTCAAAGTCTTTGACAAATCGCTTGTTCTTGAAGATAGATTTGTATTGTTTGAAACTTGATGAAGGTGGTAGTTTGCATTACCATATAAATTCTTTCAGTCAACTAGTAGGTCGGTTATCTAATGTTGAAGAGATAATCAAAGATGAGGAGCAAGCTTTATTGTTGTTGGCTTCATTACCCATGTCTTACAAGTCTTTTAGGCAGACGATGTTGACAGGTAGGACAACTTTAACATTGGATGATGTTGTTAAAGCATTAAGGGATAATGAAAGGATGTCGAGGAGTGATAGCTTCTCCAATGGGGATAGAGTACTAGTTGCAGAGGGTTCTGAAAGAGGAAGGACTTATAATCGTGGTGGCACAAAGGGGAGAGCAAGGTCTCAATCTAGGGGGGATAGAGACATGAGTAATGTTGAGTGCTTCTACTGCGGGGAGACTGGTCATATGCAGATGCGTTGCCCACAATTTCGTGAAGATTTGAAGAATTTGCGTGGTGTCAAAGGAAAGAAGAAGGTTGACGAGGAGAATGTCAACACAGTTGATGATGATGGTGATTTCCTTTTGACGGAGACGATGGCTGTTGCTTATTCGATTGATGAGAAGAAGTTGGATTGGGTGTTAGATTTCGCTGCTTCAGTGTATATTTGCAAGGATCGAGCTGTGTTTGACACTTTGCGATCATAAGGACAACTTGGAGAGATCAAAGTTGGGAATGCACAGAAATTGAAGATTGAAGGTGTTGGGAGTGTACGCTTCAAGCTTCATGATGGGACTGTGAAAACCGCTTTGAATGTAAAGTATGTTCCTAGTGCGACTGCGAATTTACTTTCACTAGGAGTATTGACATCTCATGGGTACTGATATGTTGGAAGAAGACAAACGTGCAAAGTGTACAAAGGAAAGCGCTTGATTCTTCAAGTGTGTAAAGGTGCAAGGAATATTTGCAACTTGGAGGAACAATTCTTGCGTGGAAGATCTTTTTGTGATGACAAAAAGGTAAAGAAGAAGAAGACTGAGAAAAGGGTGCGTTTCTCAAGCATTGATGAGATTAGGGAATTTCGGTCAAGGGGAGATTTGTTGGGAAATTGACCAAAATTACTTAAATCCTATTTTGGTTTGGAAAGGGTTGCTATATCCCACATCGGTTAGGAAGAGGAATAGTAATCCCACATCGGTTAGGAAGGGGAAAATAAGTGTGCCTCCCCATTATAAATAGACTTCACTAGTAATGTCTTTTAAAAGAACACAAGAAAGAGTTAGCATAGACATATAATTTAGAGAGAGAAATTTCATGCTTGTATGCGTTGGTGAGGATATTCAAGAGTGTTGAGAGAGATGGAGTCTCCATTCTTGTAATATCGAGAAGTTTAATATATTTATTATTGGGTGAAATAGGTTTTAAGCCGAACCACAGAAATTTTGTGTCTTTTGTTTTCGATTGTGTGCTTGTGTTATTTTGGATTCTATTATTGCGATTTCTCTTGTTGGTGAGCGATCCCAACAGGTGTGACTAATATAAGTACTACAATTTGATTAATTGTGTTTAATGTACATTATGTTGGTTTGTTTTCTTTTGCAGCTGAATATTGGAAGCAGGATGGAATGAGTAGATAGTGTGTGGCTGTTTACATGTCACCTTTTTTTTTCCTTCAGAAAGTGTAGGGAACTCTAATTACTGTAGAAATCAAGAAAAATCTTACTTTATAATTCTTAGTACTGTTTAGTTTGATAGTTATCCATTATGATGTGAAGTGCTCCCTCCGTTCTATTACAGTTGTTACAATGAAAAATGTAGTTAAGATTTAAGAAAATGATATTATATTAAGAAAGAATATTTGATGATCTTTGCAGAGGATGTGGTGTTTAGAAAAATAAATAAAAGTGAAGGCATTGTAATGTTTCTCAATAAGATGAAGAGTAAAAATTCTCTTAAATCTTCAATCCTTACGTTTGTATTATAGTGTAATTTATTAGAATTTCTTCAAGTAAAAATTTGACCCCTCACTTAAATCTTCAATCCTTACGAACAGTGGCGGACCCAGGACTGGTCTTTAGTGGGTGCAAAAAAAAAAAAAAAAAATCCCTTAAGATTATACTTTCTTTGTCTCAAAATGATGTTCCCTATTATTTTGTTTACTGTTATTCGTTATTACGAAAATACTTTCAGCAATTATTTAAGTAATTTTGTAATTGTACTAGTACTAGACCCGTGCTGATGGCACGGTGACAGTATGTCCAATTTCACGCCTCCTCACTCATTTATTTGTACTATCTTTTATTTTCTATCATAATTCCGTCTAAAATTTCGTTAAAAGCATAATAAACGTTAGTTATATGATTAACCTTCTTTTTGGAAGGTGAGTACAAAGTTTCTAAAACTGGGGACTACTTAACGTGACCTTTATTCATCAGGATCCTCGAGTGTTAACTGTGTGCTTAGAGAGGATACGAATTAGGTCAAGTAGAAATTGTTCACAGTGAATAGATTATGAGTCATCAAGCACCTAAGTAAATGTACCAACAGGATGGAAATCAAGAACCTAGGTAAATGTTTAAATAGGATCAATTTGTATCGATAAAGTCTGAGGTTCCACCCTAAAACAAATTGACTATGGAAGGAGTGTCCCTGGATCTTTATATAGTCACACATTGGCTTAATTCCTGATATGGGATAATTGCTCCAACAATCTTCTCCAAAAAAAATTGTTCAGATGTTTCTTCGTGGGATCTCCACTCAGATAGGTTGGGTTGCTACTGCGTTTGAATCGGACGGGGTTCAGCCCCATGCCCAACCTGGATTTAACAACAAGAACATATTCCAGTCCTTTAGTTAAAGGATCAGCTGTGTTATCCTTGGTACCAACATAATCAACAGCTATCACCTTTCGAGACACTAAATACCTTATAGATTTTAATCTAATTTGGATGTGTCTCCTTGTTTTGCAGTTGTACTTGACACTCTTCAGTTTCTCAATTGTGGCAGTATTTTCACAATGTACCGAAACCATTGGAATAGGCTTGCTGACCATGGGTAACTCGGACATAAATCCGTGTAGCCATTCAGCTTCTAATCCAGTAGTGTCAAGAGCAACTAACTCGGCCTCAAAAGTAGACCTAGACAACAGAGTTTGTTTTGTAGACCTCCAGGCGACTGCAGCTCCGCCTAAGGTAAAAACATACCCTGTATAGCCATAACTCCTAGAGTTTAAGGCTATCCAGCTAGCATCACTATACCCTTCAAGAACAGTAGGATATCTCTTGTAATGCAGCCTAAGGGAAATGGTTCCCTTCAAGTACCTAAGGACTCTATCAAGAGCCTCCCAGTGTGCTTTATTTGGACATTGAGTGTATCTAGCCAACCTTGTAACTGAGTAGGAAATATCCGGTCTAGTACAATTGGCAAGATACATCAAACTTCCAATGATTTGAGAATATCTTAACTGAGCAATTGGTACTCCTCCCTCATTCTTAGTAAGTGCCACAGAAGGATTATATGGAGTCTTAGCAATTTTACCGTTCTTATAACCAAATTTCTCCAATATACTTTCAGTATAATGAGACTGAGAAATGGTTATGCCTTCAGTTGAACGAGTCAACTTTAGGCCAAGAATTACACTTGCTACTCCCATGTCCTTCATCTCAAACTTACTTTTAAAGAATGACTTAGTTGAATCAATTATCCTCATATTGGTTCCAAACAAAAGAATATCATCAACATATAGGCATAAGACAATACTACTATCACCTTCAGTCTTGATGTAGACACACTTATCAAACTCATTAGTAATAAAGCCAAACGATGAGATAACTTTGTCAAATTTCTCATGCCACTGCTTTGGGGCTTGTTTAAGTCCATAAAGTGACTTAACAAGTTTACAAACTTTTTTCTCGTTACCAGATGCTACAAATCCTTCAGGCTGTATCATATAAATTTCCTCCTCAAGATCGCCATGCAAGAAGGCGGTATTTACATCCATTTGGTGGATGGGAAGATCATATACAGAAGCCAATGCTATAAGCATTCGAATTGTAGTCATCCTAGCAACAGGTGAATAGGTATCGAAATAGTCTATGCCATCCATTTGTTTGAATCCCTTAGCAGCCAATCTAGCCTTAAACTTATCAACGGTACCGTCAGGTTTGAGTTTCCTCTTATAGACCCACTTACATCCGATTGCATTGAAGCCAAGAGGTAGATCAATTAATTCCCATGTCCCATTTGAGACAATGGAATCAATTTCACTTTTCACGGCGTCCTTCCATTGCTTAGCATCTAGAGATGCCATCGCCTCTTTGAAGGTATTAGGATCACCCTCGATATTGTAAGTGATATAATCACTTCCATAATCCTTAGTAATACTAGCTCTCTTACTCCTTCTCGGTTCATCCTTATTATCAGAACGAGAAACAACAGGATCAACCCCCACATTTGTCATCTCTTCCACTTGAGCGGGAATCGAACTTGTGTTAGTGGTTGATTCTCTAGGAATTCCATCCTTCATTGGAAACACATCCTCATAAAATGTTGCATCACGTAACTCAACAATTGAGTTTACATCTACGCCAGAGATTTCAGATTTGATGATAAGAAATCTCAATGCATAGCTTGTTTCAGAATATCCTATAAAAATTGCATCAACAGTTTTAGGACCAAGCTTCTTCCTTTTGTGTTCAGGGACAAGTACCTTCGCAAGGCTCCCCCACACTTTTAAGTATTTCAAGCTTGTCTTTCTACCTTTCCAAATTTCAAATGGACTTTCTGCCTTATGTTTAGGAGGAACTCTATTCAGAATATGGCAAGCCGTATTCAAAGCTTCTCCCCACATATACTTAGGCAATCCTGAACTTATTAGTAGACTGTTAATCATATCTTTAAAGGTTCTATTTTTACGTTCTGCAATACCATTAGATTGAGGTGTGTAAGGAGGAGTTTCTTCATGAACTATGCCATTTTCTTGGCAATAACGCGAGAAAGGGTTAGATTCATATTCGCCACCTCTATCAGATCTTAACCGTTTAAGTTTCTTGCCAGTTTGATTTTCTGCTTCATTTTTAAATATAATGAATTTTTCCAGTGCCTCATCTTTACCATTTAGTAAGTAAACATAACAGTACCTACTACAATCATCAATGAAAGTGATAAAGTATTTCTTTTTATCTTTGGTCAACACGCCATTAAATTCACAAATATCAGTATGAACTAAATCTAGAATTTCTGAGTTTCTAGTAACGGATTGAAACGGCCTTCTAACAGATTTAGCTTCAACACATACATGACATTTAGAACTTTTATCAATAGCATGCTTAGGAATAATATCTAAGTTCATCATTCTTTTTACAGAATCAAGATTGATATGTCCTAAGCGACCATGCCAAATATTTGAAGATTCAATTGCATAAGAAACGGGATAATCAATAAAACTATTATTAAACTGAATACTAAAATCACTATCAGCTCTAATTTTAAATAAACCATCCGAAGCATAACCTTTTCCTATAAAACTACCAGAATCCAAAATAATAACCCTATTACATTTAAATGAAAACTCAAATCCTTCTCTAACTAAACATGAACCACTAATGATATTGCGACGAATGTCAGGAACGTGATGCACTTGTTGCAAGGTCAGAATGCGCCCATTAGGAAACTTCAGGTCCACACGTCCAGTCCCATGCACCTTTGCAGCACTAGAATTCCCCATCGTCACTGATCTCCCACGTTCAAGCTGGTAAAACACAAATAGCAATTTATCAGCACAAACGTGCATATTTTCCCCAGTGTCTATCAACCACTCGTTGGGTTCATAAACAGTAAAGATTTCAGGATTAGAGGTTACATACTTAGTAATATCGCTGGTAAGAGCATCAACTTCAGGCGTGATTACACCATCAACGGGATCAACACCATCAGATGGTCCAGTAATCACGTTCACATGTCCTTGATCAGTAGAGCTTTGTTCCACTTTTCCTTTCTTGGGGCAGTCCCTAGAAAAGTGTCCAACTGTTCCACAATTCCAGCAGGTTTTGTTTGCTTTTGGCTTTTTCTGGATATGTTTATTAGGTTTCAGCTTATCTTTATTATCCTTAGAGCCATCCTTAGAGCCAGATTTCTCAAACTTCCTCTTGTTCTTATTAGCAGTGATCACATTGGCTTTAGCCTACACAGGTAAGCTAACACCGTTACTATGGTGCACTTCTTGGATCGATATTGCATTCATCAAATCATTGAGTGGTAAGCTCCCAGTACGGTGCTTGAGAGACATACCGAATTCCTCCCAAAAACGAGGAAACTTCTCAATGATTGACATGACTACAAACTTCTCAGGAAGTTCCATAGCCCCACCCTTGAGTGATTGCAATATGATCTGGAATTCATGCACTTGATCAGTAACAGATCTCCTTTCAGTCATACGATACTTAAGGAACTTAGACACGCAGTTCTTTTCAACACCGACGTCGTCAGTGTTATAATTTGTGTTAAGCGTTTCCCACAGCGATGCAGCAGTGAGGGGAGCAGAACAATACACATCGAAGAGCACATTCGACAGAGCCGAAAGAATGCATCCTCGAACAACATCGTCCCTCACCCTCCACTGTTCAGCAGCCTTTGCTGTTTCAGGGTCCTTCTCATCAATGAGAGGGCACTTTTCAGTTAGCATACCAGTCATCCCCTTTATTGACAACCAGATTTTCATCCGTTCCTGCCAGCGCTTGAAGTTCTTACCAGCGAACTTCTCAGGCAGATCGGAAGTGTCAATAAGGGACTTGAATGGAGAGTTAGCATTACTTGAACCAGACATGATTATTAATTCTTCTTAGACTGTTGGAATATAAAACAGTAGCGGCAACAGATTAATTATAGTATTAATCAGGGGCAGATGATGCAAGAACAGTAATGATGATTTAAGCCAATAGTAAACAGATCCAGTAAGAACAATAGAAACAGCTGAACAAAGAGAAAAACGAAAAAAGAGTTAGAACAGCTTATCAGTCAGATCGAGTCGCTTTTGAGAAGACTGCCCTAAGAAGAATTATTGCCCCCTACTGGTGCTGCTTCGGGTCCAGGCAAATTCTTCCGAGGATGAAACGATCACAGAAAACGTACCAAGAGAGGTCGTACAGCAGGTACGGATTCAATTTCGGTCCTATCTCAGTCGCCTGAATCTCACCGTCGTTAACACACAAAACTGGAACTTTTAACTGAATAACGAGAGCAAAAAATACCAGAGTATTTTCGTGCATTAGTCTTCTGTGAAGAGGGGACGTTTTATTTATACACAATTATAGTTCAGAATTTGACAAAGAGACGAACTCCTAATTCTGATCAACTCAAAGAGTTTCAGTCTTACACAGAAAGAAACTGCCACAGTTAAGTCATGTTAGGATTCTGACGGATCTAACTGAATTTCGTTAGGAACCAAATAGCACTCAAATGAAATTTGTCCAAAAGATACACCCACGAACCAAACCATTCGCCAAACGCCCGTGCCCAACCCTGTCGAGCCAAGCGAGCACGTATGGGGAAAGGTTCAAGCACACCTCACATGTAACTTGAACATGAGTGTATGAAGTGCCAAGTAATTTATGGCACCTTAACTACCCATCTCATTCCCATGTGGGATGGCACAAAAACCTTATATATATCACCAACAAAAGGGGACTTTATGCCTTCCTATCCCATGTGGGATGGCAACCAACCCACTTCATTATTGGCATTTAAGACTTATTAATGGCTATCTTTGAGGTTTAATTACTATGGATTCCACCCATAATTTGGCTTTCACCAAAACATTATTTTGCTTCATGGTATAACATAGAATGTGTATAAACATTGACTTTGGTCAAACTCAATGGAACCCACAAATGGGACCCACCTAAAGTTACCCAAAGCCAAAACTTCCAACACCATGCGTTTCTGCTTGACTGTCTAAATACACATACACACACTGACACTGACACACATAAAGAGAGATAATGATGATGATATGACACTAAAAATTGAAATCTCATTAAAGACTTGCTGCACATGAGCTAGTACGTACAACCATTGGGCATCAGGAAAGTAGCTGTGGTTTGTTTCATGATGGAATATAAAGGTATTACAGTATGTGCTAAGGGTGTTGGATACATACTATTAATAGTAGGCATCAACAGGAAAATATCTACAAAGAAATTCAGCTCTAATTGATCCTGAGACGGATTTTAGATCGTAATTTCAAGGAATTTATTATATTGACAATCTGAGCAGTTGGTACGTACTGTAACTTGTTTTCTGATTTCACCAAGTGTCATGAAAGATTTCTCTTTTAAAAAGTAAATTGAGTTATAACTTTCCACTCATGTCTATCAAAGGTTGGTTGTGACTGAAATTTTAGCCAAAGTAGAGCTGTTACACCCTAAGTATAATTAAATAAAAGGAGGTTCTTTAATAAAGTTGAATTGCCTACCACCTAAAAGCTTTCTATACCAGCAAGAAAATATATATATTATACCAGGTTTAATTTGATTTGAATAAATTAAATAAAGCTTAAGATTGCAAAAAAGAGAGTGTTCTACTTCTACGGTTAGGACAACTGGCTGATTTGCTCATCAACTCCATTGAAAATTACATTGTTCGAGTCTCATCCAAGAACATATTCTTCAGAAAAGGCAAGCTCCGTTCCAAGATTATCTCAGCTATTCAGGAGATCACAATTAAAATCACTAACCTTGTCGATAGCTTAAGTGAAGTCATTGAGTTACGAGGGGATGATTTGGAGGCGGGGAATGTTTATAAGGTACAAGATATTTCGTGTTTTAATGAAGAAGATGACTTTGTTGGGAGGGAGAAAGACGTTGAGAATTTGGTCAATTTCTTGATTCATGAGGAAGCTGATAATTTCCGGGTTATTTCCATATTGGGTATGGGTGGTCTTGGTAAGACCGCACTTGCTAGAAAAGTGTACAAAGACAAGAGAGTATTTCAAGGCTTTGCATTTGTTTGTGTTGGTCAAGAGTGTTGGGTTGAAGCAATTTTAAGGCGTATTTTACAACAACTTGAACTGGAGAAGAAGGAAGAGATTGAAGGAATGGGTGAGGCCGATTTGATTCAACAACTTCAGATTGTGATGAGAGAGAAAATGTGTTTGATTGTGGTGGATGATATTTGGTCAGTTGATGATTGGGAGAAGTTAAGCCCTGGGTTTCCCAATGGGGAAACTGTTGGAATATAAATTACGCAACGGGGCAATCATGTATTCAACAGTGTAATCGCAGCAAAATCAACAGCGAAAGTAACACGCAATAAAGCATACTATAACAATAAGAAAATTAAAGAGCAAGTTAGAAACTTATCGATGTAGATCGAGTCGCCTTAGGAAGACTGCGACTCTATCTCATTTACCTTAGTCTCTCGTGATTTCAGCATGAATTAAAGGGTTTAATAATCATTGGAAGGTATATCCCATGCAAACAACACAGAGATAAACAAGCGAGACAACAAACGGAAGGAGCGACTGAACAACAACATCACTCGGCATGCACGCATGAAGCAACTATGTGGCAGCCACACCCAGATGCCTCCACCTTGTTTATTTTATTAACTCAATTGTATAATGGTCCAATTTTGCTTTTGACTTCTTTTCCTTGTCAAAGCAAAATTACTTTCAACCAATGATAATCCAATCCTTTTATTACTGTTATACTAGGTTTCTACAATTTGCTTTTAAAGGCTCTTGGTGGAGAGGGCTTGCTTGATGGAGGTGGGAGACTGGTGGGTGAGGCAAGTGTGGAGAGGTGAGCATATTTGGGGTTGGGTTTTCTAATGTTGTTGGAAAGACGAGTTGTAATGGTTCGTTGGGGAGGTGGGGGAGGAGAAGGGGAGGGAGAGTCGGAAGGTGGGAGAGGAGTGGCAGTAGTAGGGAGGTCAGAAGAGATGGATCCGGTTGGGTGGTTGGGGTCCGGGTGGTCTGTATGGGTGGGTCCGGTCGGGTGGTTTGGTGGGTCCGGTCGGGCTGGTTGATGGAGTTCGGCCGGGTGGTTTGTTGTGTCTGGGCGGATTAGAGAGGGGGCAGTAGGTGTATGCAGGGGGGGTGGGATGGTGGAGGGGAGACCTTTGGAAAGGATGGGTAGAGAGAGAGTACACCATTGAGAGGAAGAGGTGAGAGGTGTAGGTTGAGAGGGGACGGAGAGGGATGGAAAGGGAAACTCAGATTCGACAAATTTGACATGTCGAGATGTATAGAAACGATGAGTTTTGGGATCGAGACAGTGGTATGCACTCTGAGAGGGGGAGTATCCAATAAAGACACAGGGTATGGATTTGGGGGCCAATTTGTGAGGAGTATATGGGCGGAGCCATGGGTAGCAAAGGCAACCAAAGCTACGAAGTTTGGTGTAGTTGGGTGGGTGTTTGAAGAGACGGAGGAAAGGAGACTGGTTGTTGAGAGAGGGGGTAGGCATGCGATTAATGAGGTAGGTGGCAGTGGAGAAGGCGAGAGGCCAGAAGATAAGAGGCAGATGAGCATGAGTGAGAAGTGTGAGGCTAGTTTCGACGATATGTCGATGGCGACGTTCAGCATACCTGTTGTGTTCGGGGGTGTGAGGAGGGGAAGTGAGATGAGTGATTCCTTGGTTGAGAAGAGAGGGTGTGAGTTTGATATATTCTCCTCCATTGTCAGAGTAGACCTGGCGAATGGGACGGGCGAAGTGTTTTTCGACTATAGCTTGGAAGCGATTGAAGGTAGCAAAGGTATCAGATTTATTTTTGAGAGGGTAAAGCCATGTATACTTTTTGAAGTGGTCAACAAAGATAACGTAGTATTTGCAGTTGTCATAAGAGTAGATAGGAGATGTCCATACATCAGAGAAAATAATGTCAAGAGGTGCATTGGACGTAAGAGTAGAGACAGAGAAAGGAAGTTTGTGACTTTTATTGATATTGCAAGCATTACAAAAGGAGGAACTAGATTTAATATCTAAAGAAAACTGTCTGCTAATTTGAGAAACTATGGGAGGAGACGGATGGCCAAGACGGTGATGCCATGGAGACGCATGAGTTGAGGAGTTGAAGAAGACTTGTGCAGAAGGAGGATGCCAGACATAAACACCACGATCAAGAGTGCCTTAAAGAAGAGTGCGATTGGTCGAAGTGGCCTTAAAAACAAAAGAAGAGGATGAGAATTCAACAGTGGCATTATTATCGAGACAGAACTGAGAAACAGAAATTATATTACGAGAGATGAGAGGGACGTGGAGAACATTATTGAAAGAGAGCGAGGAAGTAGAAGTAGAGATAGTGAAAGCACCTATGTTTGAGATCGGGAGACTGGATCCATCGCCAATAAGTATTTCATCGCTACCATCATAGGGTTTGTGGATAGCAAGGTTAGAGAGATCATTGGTGGCATGTTGGGTAGCTCCACTGTCAATGAGCCAGGAAGTTGGGGGGTTGGGATGAGGGGCTGCAGCCGTGTGGATTTGAGGAGGGGGTGGGGTGGAGCGAGTGGGCCGGTTGGAGGAGGGAGAGGGGAATGTGACTTGTGGGTAATCACGTTTGAATTGGCGACACTGAGAGATAACATGCCCAACGTAACGACAGTACTGGCACTTGCCTTTAAAGGTGGTGGTGTTTGAAGAGGATTGGCGGGTGGGGTTGGTAGGGGGTGGGGAGAATGGGGTGATTGGTGGTGGGGCGAGGGCGAAAGGAGGAGTTATTAGTGGCTAGGTGGGTGGAAGCGAGGAGGAGCGGCGTTTGATGGGGTGAGGGGAGAGTGAGTTCATGAGTAATGAGTTTCTCATGAAGGTCTTCAAAGGAGATGGTGGTGTCACGGGCTCGGACTGAGTCAATAACGGCTTTGTAGGTATCATAATCAAGGCCTTTGAGAATTTTGGCGATGATATCTTCATGGTCCATGGGTTTGCCCATAAGGGCTAGTCTGTCCGTGAGGGACTTGGTGGCTTGCATGTAGTAACTGACAGAGGAGGAAGATTTGGTGAGGTTTTCAAGTTGGGTTTTTATTTGGAGAATATGCCCACGCGAAGGGTTTGTGTATGTTGGGTTTCCTAGTAACATGCGTAGCGGAAATCAAGCATTTAAAATTTTATGAAACCCAAAGCCCATAGATCCATTCATATGATTAAGTCAAATACAACATAATGAATACTAGAATACTAACCCTTGATGACTTTGATTTTGCAACCTTGAATTCGATGGAGGTTTGAAATCTTGATCACGAACAAAGCAAGAATCACGAACTATGAAGATGATAAATTCACCCTCTAGCGGTATCCACACCACGAACGAATATCAAGAACACTTGATCTTGGTTGCTAGACCAAATTATGAAACACGCTTTCACAATTGTAAGAACTATATGGAATTATGAATTTCTTGATCTTGGATTCCAAATCTCTAATCAAGAATATTGTTGTTCTAAACAACTAGGTTGATTACCCTTAATGGCTGGTGAAGAGATACTTTTATAGGTCCTAGTCATTAACCCTTAATGACCTAGGATTCCTAAATCCCGTCACCCAATTAAGGAATCTGATTTCTGGCCAAGCAAATCTGGCACGGTCGTGCCCTAAAACTGGCACGGTCGTGCCAAATGGTGCGAGCCATAGATCCCTTTTCTGATTATTGGCACGGTCGTGCTTTATAACTGGCACGGTCGTGCTAAACACTTTAGCACGGTCGTGCCAAACACTTTGGCACGGTCGTGTCCTATAATTCGGCACGGTCGTGCCCGGCCAGAAAAGCTGATTTTTTTAAAATTCCAATTCAGTCCTTTAGGATTCGTTCTATTCGTGTGTGACCCTCTAGGATTACACTAAGTTGGCAATGGGCCCAAACATGAGTCCATAAGATATGATTAGGTTCTAGGAAACCGTCATACCAACCCAAATAGTGTAACTAGATACAAGTTCGCATTCCTTTTAGAACATGTCATAATCCCTTTGTACATGATGTCATTGAACACAAGTCATGGTCAACAAGTCAACTTGTATTGTTCAATACTTTTCTCGATCCCGAATATGTTGATAATCCAAATGACATTGATCCAATCAATTCACTTGAGTTTGGCTAAACATTTCATCAACATCATTCCTACGAGGGGCCCAAGCTTGACATCTCTCCGAAAAGGGACAAATCCAATTAGCTTATTATTCTTCCCTACGTGAATCCGATTATGCCAATCATACCCTTTATAGCTACATGGTTAAGGTAACGTTTGAATATGTCAAACATAATATTCATCAAGTGGAAGACTATAATAACTTCACGTCTAAGGATTCAAATGACATAACTAATATGAGATCTATATATGACATTGACCATGACATAAATCTCATACCGCGAGTCATGTCCAGTACCTTGTTCCAAACAAGTACCCATAAATCTAACATGATCATCCCATGATCATTTAGCCTTTATACTAGTGCTTAACAAGCTCTAGGGGCGGAGATTATTATACGCAAACACGAGCCATATTAATAATCTTATTATCTCTTTATCATCATGAATAAAATGATAAGTTATACAACGTTTGACAAACATGCCTAGGGCACCAACACCAACAATCTCCCACTTGCCCTAGGCCCAATTCCTTAGGTATCCAATACCTATGGACCTAACATGACCATTATGTTTAGCTTTGTGGAAGTCCCATTGTTTAGCGTCTCTGTAACGTTATCATTAGTTGGTACTTTGCATATATTTACGTTTCTTTTGTCAACGATTTCTCGAACGATAAGAAAACGCCTAAGTATGTGTTTGAATTTAGGATGCGCCCTTGGTTCCTTTGCTTGATCAATAGCACGACTATTATTACTAATAAAATCTATTGGATTAGCAATACTAGGAACCATCTTAAGTTCACCAATGAACTTCTTAATCCAAACAACTTTCTTTGCAGCATCCAATGCAGCAATATCCTTAGATTTTAGTATGTAGAATTTAGTGACTGTACTCTGCTTGGAACCATTCCAACTTACAGGTTCACTTTTAGTTATAAAACTCGATTGCGATTTCTTTCATCTTTGTCGGTTTGGAAGCATGCATCCGTGTACCCATATACAACGAGATCATCTTTCATCCCTCCATAGATCAAAACAAATCTTTAGTCCTTCTAAAGTACTTTAAGAATTGTTTCACAGCCATCCAGTGATTCTCACCGATTGTCGGATCAATATCTACTCGTCATGCTCCAAGCATTTAGATATATCCGGCTTAGTACTTATCATGGCATGATGGATCCAATTACCGAAGCAAAATGGCATCCCATTCATTTTTCTCATGCTCATCTTTTGTCTTAGGACATTTGAGTCTTTGCATAGAAAACTCCATGTAATATTGACAATAGTCCTCTCTTAGAATTTTCCATACGGAATTTTCTAATGACTTTGTCAATGTATGTACTTTGGCTTAAACCAATTAGCTTCCTTGATCTATCTCTATAGATCTAAATGCCAAGGACATATGCAGCTTCATCCATATTCTTCATTGCGAAACACTTTCTTAACAAAGTCTTTATAGACTGACGTGTAGGAATGTCGTTTCCGATGAGCAATATGTCATCCACATATTTAAATAAGGAATAGTACTATGCTCCCACTAATCTTCTTGTATATACAAGATTTATCTTCGTTCTTGATCAAGCCAAATTTTTGACTTATCAAAACAGAGATTCCAACTCCCAAAAGCTTGCTTCAATCCATCTCATGGATCTGCGCAACTTTTATACTTTTAGAATTTTCTTTGACTGTCAAAACCTTTAGGTTGTATCCAATACATCCTTAAGTTAGTTCCCGTTGAGGAACGCTTGTTTTGACATCATTTTGTCAAATTTCATATTCCAAATATGAACATGTGACTATGAGAATTCTAGTAAGTTTCTTGCTACCCATGTAAGTTTTCTCCAAGAAAACTCATTCCTCTCCTTTGGTTTTTACACCTTAGGTTAGAATGATCAAGTTCCAAACTTGATTATTACACATGGATTGCCTTTTAGACTTTATGACTCCAAGTCATTAATCTAAATATGGAGCGGACATTGCATCTTTGATAGATGGTAAATACTTCATTCCAAATGAACTTTACCTCAACACTTTCTATTTCGAAATTTCCAATATTTCTTGTAATAGATTGTGTCATATCATATATGCAAATACTTGTATAACTTGAACGGTTTTTCACAATCCCTTGTGAAAGTTTGTTCAACTTCCATCATAGGTTAAATACTGTTTTCTAGGTCTCGAACCATTCGAGATATATTTTACTCCCACTGATTCTTTTAGAGATAAACAATTTATCTAGAAAAGTATCATCATAGGCAACAAACCATTTGTTCCTTATGAGTAAAATAATATCCTCAAGTTTCCTTAGGATATCCCATGAAAAAATATTTATTATATTTAAATGTGAGTGTGTCCCAGACAACTCCTTTCCAAAAAGGTCTCATCATCTTAAATCTTTATGAAAGACAAACCGAGTTTTCTTTCACCTTTTAACCTCTTTTGATGGAACTCAAATTAGTGTAATTTATAATGGTTTCAAATACTTAACCACAAAACAAATAATGGAAGATCATTCTGACATTATCATCTAATGAACCATATCCAATAAGGTTCTATACCTCCATGTAGACACATTATTCCAAATGGTGTTCTTGATGGAGTTAATTGTGAAACTATTTCACAACCTTAACGATGACTGTCAAATTCTTGGTTCAATTATTCATAATCATGATCCAATCAGAGTATTTGAACAGTTTTACCAAGTACAACCAAAATTCTCCTTTAACCTTACTACTTAATGCACCATATACATCGAAATGTATTAGGTCAAGTAAGATGTTAGCCTTTTACTATTCATAGTAAAAGATGTCTTGGTCCAAGTAAATAAGATTTGCATAAATCATGTGATTCCAAATCATATGACTTAAAACTCCATCCCATGGAATTTTAGATATGCATTTCTCATTTATTTGATCAAAACAATAATGCATAAAGAATTTTAATTATTTATTTTATAGCCTTTATTACTTTGTTCTTCAAGATTTAGGATATAAGATTTATTTATATGATAACACAATGAAGTAAATCATATTAAATAAAACATCTTTCTTATTCCAAATAAGAAATAAATATCCTTCATTATCTTATAACAAAATAATATTTTTCTGCTTCATAAGTAAGTCACTTTACAAGTGTTCTATGAACAATGTTGCAACCATTGCATCATTTACCGTTTGTAGATAAAACTTTACTATAAGTAGTCTTTCATCTTATTAATTATTCTGGTATCCAATACCCAATAATTAAATTTAGAAAGAATAATTTATAACATAAAATTCCCGAATGGTAGTCTCACTACCAATCCTTTTATTGATCATCCAGAATTTTGACTACAATTCTAAATGGTCAATCCAATTGCCACTTTACCAAATTGCATCAATTAGAGTTATTATTTTAACCATAATTATTTCTTTTAGGTTTGAAAACTTTTGTCTTACCTTTCTTTTGGCACTTGGCCCTTTTCCATCATAACCATGAACATTGGAGAACCATTCTCCACTTTCTTCATCTCCGCAGTTTTAAGCATATCATGCAACTCGAAGAGATTCTTTATCCATTCCAAGCATGTTATAGTTCATCACAAAGTGATTATAACTTTTGGACAATGAATCAAGAATGAGATCCGTGGCTTGCTCCAATCCAATTGGACAACCAAGTTTCTCAAGATGCTCTACGTAGCCTTTATCTTAAGCATGTGAGGTTTCACTTATTTCCCTTTACTCCTTTTGCATGCAGTGAGTGCAATAATGGTTTTATACCTCTCTTGCTTAGATTTCTCTTTGAAACATGTAACTCAACTCCACGACTATCTACTAGACTTCCACAAGTTCCAAACTTTGTTGGAGTTTGAGAGAACATAATCGCGAGCATGAGACAACTCACATTCCTAGAATCATACTCATGATTCTTGTGATTGTCTACTCCGGCATTGGTCCTTTAAGAATAGGCCCATCAAGAATGTACAACCCATATTCTTGCCTTAGAACGATTCTTAGGCTCAGGATCCAATCCATGAAGTTTGTACCATTCTCTTGAAGCATTATCATTATCAAGGATTAATCGCAACGATATTGAGTTAGTTGTCATCTACAACTTATGCAAAATTTCCAAAATTTTACAAGTACCAATCTCATTAAAGAGATAAATAATGTATTTTCCAAAAATACTCCCACTAAATTATATAACCTTCTTATACATCAAATGTATAATATAATTTAAATGGGCTAAGATCCAACTTTAATTTAATTTCAAGTCCGCTATGGCGGATTACACAAAATCAAATTAATTAGGTAGACAACCCTGTCAATCATATCTCATATGACTCTTAGATCCTTTTATGAGATTCTTTTGAAATTGGGCTAAGATCCAACTTTAATTTAATTTCAAGTACGCTTTGGCGCACCGCTCAAAATTAAATTAATTAGGTAGACAATTTCTTGTCAATCATATCTCATATGATTCTTAGGGATCCAATTTCAAAAGCATGTTTAATCTCATCTTTTGCCTAGGCCCAAAACTGTTTTGACGCCATGTTAAGTCCAACCATTTTAAACGCATAGTCAATGTGCCTCGCTAGGGCGTACCCACATTATCTATCTTGCTCATACATGATTAAAATTAATGCACATCGCTAGGGCGAATCTACACTAAAATCACCCATGTACTAACAAGTGTTTTAATCATGGCATGACAAAAAGGACTTAAAAATTTCTTTGAAGTTTCATTACCATATAGCATACAACATATTTATGAGCACACAAGATAAACATGTTACGCATCAAGTTTAGCCACTAAATTAATAATCATTAATTTAAGAACAATATTTATGTGTCATTATTTTTTCTATAATTATGAGGATGAGACTATTTGAACTTTGGTTATCATCTCCAAATCAAGACAACAAGAAGTGCGGCCGAACTAAGCCATTGGCAACTACAATTCCGCACTAATTCAAGAAACCAAGAAAGTAGTCCATGTGGCTGAAACTAAGCAATAGATGGTCTC
The DNA here is from genome assembly GCA_026119855.1 of Campanula takesimana. Classification (NCBI taxonomy): domain Eukaryota; kingdom Viridiplantae; phylum Streptophyta; class Magnoliopsida; order Asterales; family Campanulaceae; genus Campanula; species Campanula takesimana. Next base: position 82,534 of record JAOWBW010001149.1, on the reverse strand, counting down.
GATGAACGTAGGTCAATTGCATCCACAATTCCACAAGGATCTCCAATCTTTGAATCAAGAACTTTGTTTCTCAATTTTAGCAATTATGAACTCTTCATAATTCTAACTTCGTTTTATCTTTGAAACTTTGATTGCGATCAAGTTTGGGAAACACAATCTCGATGAACGCAGATTAGTCATCCAAACCTTGATCCAATCTCAGATTCAAACGATCAAAACAAAGGAAAATAAAACCCTTAGGTCCAACCCAAAACCCTAGCACGAGCCCCCGCGCCAAAACCCTAGCTAGGTCCGGCCGGGTCTCTGCATGGGTCCGGTCGGACCCCATGAAAAATTCCAAATTTTTAAAGCTCCAAAATTTATCTCAAAATTGTTTTCCCGATTCAATTAGGATTTGGTGTTCTTGGTGATCCAATCACCATGATCATCAAAACCTTGAATAAACCATTTATTCATGAATCCCTAGAATATCAATACTTTGATCCAATCAAAAATTGATAATCCAAACAATTTTAAATCCACCATAATTTTTATTGCGATTAAATAGTGCGATTAAAGTTCCTCAAACAATAAACCACAAAAAATCCATATAACACATAAACATCATAATCCCAATATTCATATCATGCTAGGCACATAAACAATTTATAAACACACAATATGATCTAGTATTGAAATAATCAACATGAACGGGGCTCTGATACCCTTGATGGCTTTGATTTTGCAACATTGAATTCGATGGAGGCTTGAAATCTTGATCACGAACAAAGCAAGAATCACGAACTATGAAGATGATAAATTCACCCTCTAGCGGTATCCACACCACGAACGAATATCAAGAACACTTGATCTTGGTTGCTAGACCAAATTATGAAACACGCTTTCACAATTGTAAGAACTATATGGAATTATGAATTTCTTGATCTTGGATTCCAAATCTCTAATCAAGAATATTGTTGTTCTAAACAACTAGGTTGATTACCCTTAATGGCTGGTAAAGAGATACTTTTATAAGTCCTAGTCATTAACCCTTAATGACCTAGGATTCCTAAATCCCGTCACCCAATTAAGGAAACTGATTTCTGGCCAAGCAGATCTGGCACGGTCGTGCCCTAAAACTGGCACGGTCGTGCCAAATGGTGCGAGCCATACATCCCTTTTCTGATTATTGGCACGGTCGTGCTTTATAACTGGCATGGTCGTGCTAAACACTTTAGCACGGTCGTGCCCTATAATCGGCACGGTCATGCCAAACACTTTGGCACGGTCGTGTCCTATAATTTGGCACGGTCGTGCCCGGCCAGAAAAGCTGATTTTTCCAAAATTTCAATTCAGTCCTTTAGGATTCGTTCTATTCGTGTGTGACCCTCTAGGATTATACTAAGTTGGCAATGGGTCCAAACATGAGTTCATAAGTTATGATTAGGTTCTAGCAAACCGTCATACAAACTCAAATAGTGTAACTAGATACAAGTTCGCATTCCTTTTAGAACATGTCATAATCCCTTTGTCCATGATGTCATTGAACACAAGTCATGGTCAACAAGTCAACTTGTATTGTTCAATACTTTTATCGATCCCGAATATGTTGATAATCCAAATGACATTGATCCAATCAATTCACTTGAGTTTGGCCAAACATTTCATCAACATCATTCCTACGAAGGGCCCAAGTTTGACATCTCTCCGAAAAGGGACAAATCTAATTAGCTTATTATTCTTCCCTACGTGAATCCGATTATGCCAATCATACCCTTTATAGCTACCTGGTTAAAGGTAGCGTTTGAATATGTCAAACATAATCTTCATCAAGTGGAAGACTATAATAACCTCATGTCTAAGGATTCAAATGACATAACTAATATGAGATCTATATATGACATTGACCATGACATAAATCTTATACCGCAGGTCATGTCCAGTACCTTGTTCCAAACAAGTACCCATAAATCTAACATGATCATCCCATGATCATTTAGCCTTTATACTAGTGCTTAATAAGCTCTAGGGACGGAGATTATTATAAGCAAACACGAGCCATATTAATAATCTTATTATCTCTTTATCATCATGAATAAAATGATAACTTATACAACGTTTGACAAACGTGCCTAGGGCACCAACACCAACAGCGTAGGTGGTTTTGAGAATGTTCCAAGCCTCACGAGAGGTGGTGGCTTGATGGACAAGAGGGGAACGGCAGTGTCGAGGGTTCCGATGAGAGCTCCGAGGATTAAACGGTCTTGGCGTTGCCATGTGGTTGTTTTTGGATTGGGTTTGTCAACATTGTAGACTTTGATGGTGGCGTAGGAATAGGGTGGGAGCCATCCACGTACTTGAGGAGATCAAGTCCAAAGAGAATAGACGTGATTTGAGAGGACCATGAGAGATAGATGAAGGGGGTGAGAGTGCGACAGGAAGAGAGATTGACAAGAATGATAGGGTTGTCCGGGTCAGCCGGATTGGGGAGAAGGGAGGAAGAAGATTCGGCCATGGAGGGAGGCAGGAGGGTGGCGCAGATTAGGGTTGGAGAGGGAGCCCGTGAAAAGATCACAAAGCTCTGTATACCATAATAGAATTGGCAAAAGTGATTTTCTCATTCATATAACATGATTATATATACAAGAGGAGACCTACTCTATCTTGGTGAATAAGTAAAGATAATTACAGAATAATATACTAAAGATAATTACAAAGATAAAAAGGAAACTAATCTAAAATTATCAACAATATTGTGCCTATCTCTTGAGAGATTCGGCTGATAGAGAGGGAGAGGGAGAGGGTAGAGGAGTCTTTTTATGTGTAACATTGACTTCATTGGGATTTTGACTTATCTAGAAGTCCCACTTGATTACTTTTAATCTTTTATATTAGGATTAATTGAGTAAATCAAGTTATTATAATTATAAATTGATTATAATTCTAATACAAGCATACTAGCTACTCTCCAGTAAAAGACAACTAGATAAATACTTTACTTTAATCACATATTAGACTACAATTAATCTAATTGATGATATAAAGTGCAAAGTAGTTTCTACATCTTTTTAACAGGCAAGTATTTGAACTATGGATTTTACCACAAATGGAAATATCCCAATTTACAATTATAAATTTAAAACCCACATCAAACATTGACGAGAATCAATAAATGGACTCACTCAAAGATTACCCTATATCAATATTTCCAACAGAAACACCTGGCAAAGTGATGCTTACGACTTGTATTCAAGATGTTGCAGAGGTGGGATTGTGTTATGAGCCGGATTGTTTAAGTGAAGACGAGGGTTGGGAGGTGTTGCAGAAGAAGATATTCCGAAGAAGAGAATACACAGGTGAGTTAATATAGTTCTACTCTCTTCGTCCCAAAATCAATGTCCAAATTTGGACATTCAATTTGGGGTGGAGGGAGTATTTATCCTTTAGTTAGTTCCCCAGCAACTAAGTGTGATTCCCCTTCTTGTCCTGGCCTGATTTGGAATATGAATTATATCACAAGTACATGTTAACAACATAAGTTTAATTAAAGATTATTGTATTTTTAATTGCTTGTTTTTACAAAAGCATGAGATTTTAAAGTATAGTCCATGAAGGGTATATTTTTGTTCTCCATGACTTAAGTAAAGGTCTTTATCGAGCTAAGCCAGTGATTTATGTTCTGTTTCCTCTTCTTTTTTTCTAGATCCCGAAGTAGATCAAAGGATGGAGGAGTTAGGAAAGGAAATGATCGGATGGTGTCGAGGTATTCCGTTAGCTTTGGTTGTGCTTCGAGGGGTCTTAGTCACTAAAGCAACCTTATACGAGTGGGAGAGGTTCTACATAAACAGAACCGATGAAATAAAGCATCAACAACTCAAGGGAGCAGTGATAGAAGTTTTGCTATTTGGCTACAATGAGTTGCCATATAAACTAAGGCCATGCTTTCTTTACTTAGCCAATTTTCGTGAAAACGAGGATATTGAAACTGAGAAATTGTACGTGTTATGGGATGCAGAAGGCATGATATTATCAACGGATAGAGATGAAGGAGAAACAATGATAAATGTAGCAGAACGATATTTGAGTGAATTGGTGGAAAGAAGAATGGTTGAAGCAGAACTCGAGGAGGAGGAGGTTCATTCTGATCGTCCAAAAAGAATCAAATCGTGTGGCCTTCATAATCTGATGAGAGAACTATGCTTGTTAGTGGTTAAAAATGCGAATTTTCTTAAGGTCAATGATTATCGTGTTGGAAATGCTCTTCACATTGAGAACAAAGTGGGATGGACTTGCATTGGTTTTATCAATACATGCACTAAGGATAATGAGTACATTTATTCTTGGTGGTACATGTATGAAGAGGATAAATGTATGTGTGGATAAGCATGTACATTTATTATTTAATCTAGTCTCTTGGGATATTTGAATGGTCAATTCTCAAGTATAAAAAAGGGAGAATGGGTCATTGTTGAAAGTATGAAGAAAACCACAAATAAGAGAGAAGTCTAGATTGTGGGTGAATGCAAGGTAGTCCATTCAAGGGGGAGAGAGTGATAGAGGAGTGAGAGGTATTATTTCACTAGGATATATTGAGAGTGGGGTGTACAAATAATTCGGGTTGGGGATAAACACGAGTGTTATATTTGTACGGTGTAATTTCTCTCAATTAGTGAAATTGATTCTCTCCGTGGACGTAGGCGGGTTTTGCCGAACCACGTAAATCTCTTTGTTTCTTTCCTTGTTATTTTTGGCTTCATTTATTTTCCCGTGACGCCATCACTTAACTTCGTGAAGTTCCAGTGTTATTATTTCGTTCCGCTACGCCACTTTCCCAACAAGTAGCATCAGAGCCCAAGATTCTTTTTTGGGGGGTTTAAATGGAAGACGAAGTTAACGGCTTTAAAGTTCGAAGGTTTGATGGGACGGGAAGTTTTACTCTTTGGCAAAGAAGGGTAAAGGACATCCTAGTTCAACGTGGTCTCGCAAGGGCGTTGAAGGGAGGGGATGGGAAGCCGGAGAAAATGTCGGACGACGATTGGGAGGACATCGGGGAAAGATGTGTAAGTACAATTCGTCATTGCATTGCTGATAATATTATTAATAATATTATGGATGAAGATTCTGCACCAGGATTGTGGGAAAAACTTGAGAAGTTATATCTCGGTAAAAGTTTGACCACAAAGTTAAATTTGAAGCGGGAATTGTATCGGCTGAAGATGGAAGAAGGCGGAAATCTCATGGATCACATTAATATGTTCAATGGACTCATTGATCAACTTGGGAAGGAAGAAGACAAGGCTATGTTGCTTCTTAACTCACTTCCGGATTCGTACGATAGTTTGGTCACGACAATACTGTATGGTAAAGATACTTTGAAAATGGAGGATGTGGAGTCAACGCTTATATCCAATGATAAGAGGAAGCGGCCAAATGGTGGAGATAACCAAGGTTCGGTTTTGGTTTCTCATGGAGCGAATCAAAGGGGAAGGACGGACGTCAAGGGATTTGGTGGCGGTAGCAGGTCCACATCCAAGGACGGTGGTAAACGGTGCTACAATTGTAAAGAACAAGGTCACATTAAGAAGAATTGTCCTAATCGGAAAAAGAAGGGCAATGGTGATGATGATGGTTCTTCGGCAGTTGTGGTTGATGATGGAGATGTTCTCACAGTCTCAAACATCGAGATTTCTTCTCAAAGTGAATGGATATTAGATTCGGGGTCATGTTACCATGTGTGCTCTAAGAGGAAATATTTTGATACGTTCCAAGAAAGGAAGACAGGTTCGGTGGTGCTGCCTAATGGGTACCGATGTGCGGTCAAAGGTGTTGGAGCGGTGAAAATCAAAATGTTGATGGAGTGGTGCGCAGTTTATATGATGTGATTTATGTCCCAAGGTTGCGGAAGAATTTAATATCCTTGAGCCAGTTAGACTCCATGGCTATGCATGTTCTATTGCAGGGGGAGTTCTAAAAGTTATTGACAACTAAAAGGTCCTACTAAAGGGAGAAGAATGTGGAGGTTTATATCGTCTTGTAGGGAGTACGGAGACTAGTACTCAAACTTCGATAAATTGTTGGAAACGGCGTGCATAAGAAATGAAGGCCGTCAAGCGTGAATCAGTTGCGAGTATAGCAAATTCACAAGTGACATGTTTCCAAGAAGACGGTGGTGAGAAGGTAAATCCTGCTAGTAAAAGGGTTGAATCGAAGTTTCCCTTTGGAGCCGACTGTTAATGTCGACTCGGTCGTTCAGCTGCATATAGCATTGGCGGTGTTATAATGAATCAAGTGGAGTGGGACCGTATATCTTGATTCGGAATTATGTGTAGCTGGTACAAGGAAAGTGCCAATGGTTCGTTAGTGGTTAAGTACTAACGGGGTGGATCTCTATCGCTCTCCATAATGGTTCTTTGCTTCTCATGTGCTCGCAAGGGGGGGATTGTTGGAAATGCTCTTCACATTGAGAACAAAGTGGGATGGACTTGCATTGGTTTTATCAATACATGCACTAAAGATAATGAGTACATTTATTCTTGGTGGTACATGTATGAAGAGGATAAATGTATGTGTGGGTAAGCATGTACATTTATTATTTAATCTAGTCTCTTGGGATATTTGAATGGTCAATTCTCAAGTATAAAAAAGGGAGAATGGGTAATTATTGAAAGCATGAAGAAAACTACAAATAAGAGAGAAGTCTAGATTATGGGTGAATGCAAGATAGTCCATTCAAGGGGGAGAGAGTGATAGAGGAGTGAGAGGTATTATTTCACTAGGATATATTGAGAGTGGGGTGTACAAATAATTCGGGTTGGGGATAAACACGAGTGTTATATTTGTACGGTGTAATTTCTCTCAATTAGTGAAATTGATTCTCTCCGTGGACGTAGGCGGGTTTTGCCGAACCATGTAAATCTCTTTGTTTCTTTCCTTGTTATTTTTTGCTTCGTTTATTTTCCCGTGACGCCATCACTTAACTTCGTGAAGTTCCAATGTTATTATTTAGTTCCGCTGCGCCACTTTCCCAACATATCGTACCCAAGAAAGTAGAAACATTGTTTTGGATTCCGGCAAATTCTCGTTTGCGGCCGTCTCACGCCGTGCGACGGGCGCGTGAGACGACGGACGCGCCATTTTCCACGTGTGTTAAAAAAAAAAAAAAAATCTTTAAAATGCTATATTTTGAGATTTATAAGTCAAAAAAAATATTTAAAAATACCATTGTGTTCGTCTCGACGAGATGAATAAAACTACATAGGTCATGATATGGTTTGATTTTTTTTTTTAAACATTTTTTTACACATAAAAAAGTTTGAGGTGCTTGCCAGCTGAAATGTAACACTCTGTTCTGATAAAAGTAACACTTTCATCTTCAAAAAGTAACTTTTTCTACTGTCAAATGTAACATCAATTTTACAAAAAAAAAAAAAAAATTGTTTGCATTTTAATTGTTACTTTCTCAATAAAAAATTGTTACATTTCATATATAATGTTACATTAAGGAATATAAACTGTTACAATTGAGAAAAAAAATGTTACATTCATTTTTTATAAAATGTAACATTAGTTTAGTTGTCAATCCTATGTTATTTTGGGAGAAAAAAAATGTTACATTTGAAAAAATGAGTGTTACATTCCCTTATAAAAAGTGTTACATTAATTTAGTTGTCAATCTTTATGTTATCTTTATCTATTGTAGCAAAATTGTGGTATATTTTTTTTTAAAAAAAGTGTTACATTTTGAATAAAAAAGTGTTACATTTTGTTATAATAAGTGTTACTTTTGTTGGAAGGAAAAAAAGTATGGGTGGTACATTTTGAAAAAAAAGTGTTACATTTGAAAAAAAAATGTTACATTCCTTTATAAAAAGTGTTACATTAATTTAGTCGTTAATTTTTATGTTATCTTTAATCTATTGCATCAAAATTGTGGTACATTTTTTAAAGAAAAAAAAGTGTTACATTTGAAAAACAAAAGTGTTACATTTCATTATAAGAAGTGTTACTTTTGGTGGGAGGAAAAAAGGTTGTGGGGGCAAAAAAAAAAAAAAAGAAGGTATGTTCGGCGCCGCACCCCATGCGACCGCCGCACCAGAGACCTTCTCCTGGATTCCTCTTGTCTAGGACCTAGAAATGCCTTCTATTTTCCTTTCGATTCCCATTTCAGTGTTCATGTTAAAAAGGAAGTCGTTCAAAACGTTAAGTCTCTTCGATTCGTAGATGGGTTTCCAAAGAAACTATCTGTTAGAGCAATTGAACAAGACTTGATGAGAAAATAAAGCAATCACAAAAACACGGATTTACGTAGTTCACCAACTTGGCTACGTCCACGGGGAGGGGAGAGAATATTATTATCACTGGAGAAACAATTACACAAGATCACACTAATCTACTTTGCAGGAATTTTGATCACAAAATTCCTGACTGTGCAAACTTAGATCTAGAATTATTGATCTATCTGTGTAAACTGAGCAAACTGAGCTACTAGCTAAATTAACTTTTGGGACAGAGGGAGTATATATACACGCATGTATATAAACGGCCTAAGTGCCTAATTAATTCTAACTTCTAATTCCATAAGGAATCTTGCTGTACCAATTGACCCAAACACTTCCAGCTAAGTAATTCCTATACTATAAGGATACTAAATCTTTATTGGCTTCTACTTGTTTGTTTGAAACTAAAAGTCCATGCCAAGTTTGCAAACAACCACCAAAATTAACTCAACCCAAAAAAAACCCACTTCGGCTTCAACTGCTGTACACGCTGTTTTTATGGCTTCGGCATTAAGCCTTAGCCAAAAAAAACATTTTTACTCCTGTCTCGGAATTACGAATGTGTTAATTTAATCCATTTAAATTAGGCGTCCCCAATTTCAAAGGCATTAATCCTAACACAATCAAACTTGAAGAAATTCAAGTTCCTCCGAGTTCTTGACTTTGATAAGGTAAGTTTTGTGAAGGAAAAGTTGACAGAAGAAATCATCCACCTCAAGTACCTGAGTTTAAAAAATTGCAGCACACAACAAGACTTATCATTAATGTCAATGGGCAACTTTCTATACTTGCAGTCTGGATCTACGAATGAGATCTGCACATGTCCCTATACCGAATCTCTTTCTAAAGAAGATGAAGAGATTGAGGCATTTGTTCTTCCCTTAAGCTATGAAGTGACACCTGCACTTTCTAAGTTGCAATTGGAGGGCTTGACAAAGCTAGAGACGCTCGTCAACTTTGATTCAAAAACATGTGAGATGAAAGATGTGATTCTAGTTTCCAACCTCAAAAGATTCAAAGGGGAAATTCATATCTCAAGTGAAGATGATTGCAAAGATCAAGATTGGAAGGGGCTCATCAACTTCACGAAAAAGGTTTATAAGGATTCATCACGATTCTCATCCCTTATAATTTCTATAGATGGTCCTCAACTATCAGAAGACTTGAGAGAACAACTTCAAGGGTGTGAAGGGATAATACATAAATTGCACATTGTTAAATTAAGAGGTGTTTTGCCTTGAGTTCACCCCACTCCTCTCAACAGTGTTCTTGTGGAAAATCTATCTTGAAGAAGATCCTATGCCCATATTTGAGAAGCTCCCAAATTTACAAGATCTCATGTTAATGAATGTCGAATTAAAGGGAAAGGAAATGGCTTGCTCTGCAATGGGGTTTCCTCAACTTAGTAGACTGACGATGACGATCAGGAACGTTAAAAATTTGGAGAAATGGACGGTGGAAGAAAGAGCCATGTCAAATCTATCCGTTTTAGAAATTAGGGAATGCTCAAAGCTAGAGATGGATTGAAATTCATTATTACCCTTAATTACGTGAATATTTACTATATGCCTATAGAATTCGGAAGGAGAATTCGAGAGATTGATGGGGGAGAAGGAGCGGATTTCTACAAAATCCAACATGTTCGTAAGCTCACTCAGATGCGATCATGCATGCTGAGGTACTTCCTTACCTTACCCCGGAAAGCTAGCTTTCAACATGTCCAAATTTTGCTATTTTAATTACGGGACGGAGGGAGTTATATTTTTGAAGAAGATGCTAGTTATTTGGTGGTGCAATAAATTGATTAGGTGAAGTCAGCCTAGCAGTTGAATTTTTTGAAGTTAGCTGCCATCCTTTGTTATGGAATATGTGTTCATATATCCCTTTTTTCTTAAAGAATGTCTTCATATATATGAGTGAGCTAGGCTGATATTTGTGGTGCAATTATTTCTTTTTCCTTGGCTTTCCTTCTTTTGCCTTTTGTTTTCTTGATACAATTTTCGATTCCAATATGGTATCAGAATAATGTTATACGATGATAGCATTAAAGGTATATATGTATATATACAACAAAAATGTCTATATGTCAAAAAAAGTTTCTTAAAGCTCAAAAATTGACATTTATTTTGCACAAAATCTTGAGAAAAACCAGTTTTACACTAGCCTTACTGTAAAACGTGTTTTCCTCAAAGAAGGGTTATGGGGCAAAACTCAAAAGAAGGGTTCTGGGCCAGGCACATTTTTAAACTGTAGGAGGCATTTTGTGATATTTTCACAGCAGGGCACTTTTTAACCCTAGAGCAGGCAATTTTTGGAAACTTGTAAAAAAAAAAAATCATCAAGCATATTTTTAACATTAGAGCAGGCATTTATTTGGACTTATTAAAAAAAAAAAAAAAAAAAAAACTCTCAACAGACACTTAATAAAAGTGTATGCTTTTGAACTTATGCCTGTTTTGAACTTTACATTTGTTATAATACAAGAGGCATTTTCTAACGCTATAAGAGGCACAAAATAATTCAGAACATGCACTTATTTGGAACTAGAAAAAAAAAAAAAAAAAAAAAAAAAAAAAAACCTACTCAACAAGCATGTTTTAAAATTCAAGCAGGCACATATAAAAATGCCTGCTGAATATTAGAAGTGCCTGCTTGAATTTTAAAACATGCCAGCTGAGGTTTTTTTTTTTTTTTTTTTTTTTACAAGTGCCAAAAAAAGTGCCTACTCTAAGGTAAAAAAGGTGCCTGCTATGAAAGTCCCAAAAAAAGTGTCTGCTGTAAAAATATTGAAAAGTGTCTCCTACAGTATCAGAAAGTGCCTGCCCCATAACCCTTCTTTTACCCAAGAACCCTTTTTAGTGGAAAACACGTTTTACAAGGCTAATGTAAAACGCGTTTTACACAAGACTTACTCTTTATTTTGAGACAAGGGAGTAACATGTAAAACATCTTGTGTCCAAAATTAAGATGTATCGTTTAAAGAGAGATTCAGTTACAAATAATAAGAAGAAATCAATACTGGGAGCAGACATTTAGAAATTGAGGACTTAATTTCTAAAGAATGGCTGGGTCTTTGTATCTTTTGAAGATATTGAACTTGCCACAAATGGACCATCTCTCACAAATCCAAGTGCGAACTGAACTGGACTCAGTCCGTATTTCTTTCCCATTTCAACATACTCTATTGTTGCTTCCTGGTAAAATGCAATACACAACATGTCAGACAATATTCAATGTACTACTTATTAGACGTAGTATATATTTGGTATATATATGTTTAGAGTTATAGTTGGGATGAATCATTGTAAATAGGGAGAGTCCATCCTCTGGGACGTAGCCAGGATTTTGGTTTAGGGGGGTCAAGATAAGTAACCGACGACCGATGTCACACACTAACAACGGGTTATGTGTGACTGACTTTTGAGTATGTTCTACCACCACTGTCCTAAAATAATGTCTGAAAATGCTCTTGATCAAGAGCAACTTTGGACATTCATTTTAGGACGGAGGCCGTACTTATTATCTTCTCTTTAATCTTTATACTTGATTTGAAAAAAAAAAATCACCTTCTATTATGGTTTGCCCGAAAAAAAAAATATTCCACCTGTCCAGATTTAGGGTTTTTACTTTATTTTATTACTTAAAATGGACAATGAAACTCACTTATCATTTTTACAACAGAAACTTACTAACCACCTTCTATCTCCTACTTTACTTTTCATACTTGCGATTTTTTTTTTCTTAATTCTCTTACAAAGTCAAACTAGGACCATTAAATCGGGGCGGAGGAAGTAGACAAATATGATCATTGAGTAACTTTAAGAATAATAACTAAAACAAGATTAATATAAACATTGTCTTTTCCAAAAGAATTAGATGAGATTTAATTCATCAAGTCAAATTACATTATGAAAAAGAAAGTATTAACTTACAAATAAGGGGTGACTGTGAATCTAAACTAAATTCAAGATTTTGTAAGTAAATATAACATCAGTTTGTAACTTTACAATATTACGTAACTTTCATTTCAATTATATAAAAACTAATTGGTTTAAAAGAAAAGTACTTATTTTTCAAACTTTAGGGGGCCATTACAAATTTCCCTAAATTTCAGGGTGGTCAAAGTTGCCCATTTCTGTATCTTGTTATAAATTAAAGGGGTCTCACTGACAAAGTTACAAAGTTCAGGGGGGTCAATTGACCCCCCTTGCCCTAGCATGCCTCCGTCCCTGTCCATCCTAGTTTAGGAAGAATCCTAACCTTCCTAAACTAGTGTCCTACTTTGTGTATATATTACAATGTATAGTTAATAATATATTAACAAGGAAGATTTTTCCTCCATTGAATTGACTGGTCTTCTCTTCCTATGTGCCGCACACACCATAGCTAGGTTTACATGGTATCAGTCTAAAATACGATCCAAATATTCCTTAAGCTTCCGCTCTTTCTCCCTACCTTCATCCCTTCTCTCTACAGTGCCGCCATGACTGGTTCTTCGCCTGCCCTTACATCACATACTGATGGCTCCTATTCTTCTTCCTCTTCCACTCTCTCTCTCCCAGTATTCTACAATCCGAATGCTATTATGGGACAGAAGTTCCTCACAAGGGAGAACTACGTCAATTGGAGTACCTTGTTCAAAACCGTGCTACGCACGCATAAGATCCTTTTCATTATTGATCCCGTACAACCACCAGCAAAGCTTGCTGACGGAACCACCAATCCGCAGCATGAACTATGGGCAGATGGTACAGATCTTGTCTGCGGTTGGATCAAAGGATCCGTCACACCCACTATCCAACCCTATCTCAATTCTTGTGACACAGCTCCGAAGGCATGGGCTGTACTTGCAAAGCGTTTTGGCACTACCTCCGCTCTTCAGATTGAAAATCTCAAGGAAAAGCTCCATGATCTAAAGAAGCCTTCCGACATAAGCATTGCAGATTACCTTCTTCAAGCGTCCACGATTTCTGATGCTCTCATCGCAGCCGGTGCTCAAGTTGATGACAGTGAACTTATCCAGCGAATTCCCGGCGGTCTTGGCCCTGAATTTAAAGAATTTCTCACTTCTACCTCTGCAATCCATGCTCGTCATCCTCTATCCCTCGACGACATGACGGAACTCTTGCTTAAAGAAGAGATGCCTTCAAGCCAAATTCCTTGTCCCAGTTCAACAAACTGCAGCACTGTTGGGTGTTAAACAGCCTGCTACTCCATCTCGGGGTGGTCAAAATGGTGGTAACCGTGGTGGACATCGTGGTGGAAATCGGCAGAATGGGGGTCGCGGTAATAATAATAATCAACAGGCTGGTGGTGGTCAATGGCAGCGCTCTAATGGTCGAAATAATTACCGTGGTGGCGGAAATAATAATAATAACAGGAACCGTAGTGGGGGTTCACAGCGTGGGAGTGGATTTTCGGGGTCACAGGGAGGACAAGGCCGTGGGTTACTACCTACTCCGCACCAAAGTGACTCGGTTTTTGATCCAGATGTGATTTGTCAACTGTGCTTCCAGACTGGTCATAGTGCTCGTGCGTGCCAAGATTCTTCCAATGCTGCCTACTTCGCAAATCAAAACTCCTGTGTGCTTGACTCTGGCGCCACTGACCACATGACTAATGATCCATCTTCCTTCTCCAACTATCAACCGTATCCAGGTAAAAATACAGTTGTTTTTGGTAATGGCTCACGTTTGCACATTTCTCACATTGGTAGCACCTCTATATCTCTTAATAATCGTTCTTTTCATCTTCGTAATGTTCTCTTCGTTCCTAAACTTCACAAACCCTTATTATCTATTCGTCAATTTTGCAAAGATAATAACTGCTTCTTTGAACTTGATGCTTGTGGTTTTCGTGTTAAGGACAAACAGACTCAAGCGACCCTTATCTCTGACAGTAATTCGGGCTGTCTTTATAGGCTCTCTTTTGATAAAGCATCCTCCAGTAATCATATTGCACTCCTTGGTGAACGCTCGAGTCAGGAAACGTGGAATGCTCGCTTGGGACATCCATCCACTCCTATCCTCAAAGTTTTGTGTCAACGGTCCAGTATTCCGTTAACTAGGAAAATTAATGATCAACAATGTTGTCATGTCTGCCGTTTCGGCAAGTCTAGCAAACTCCCCTTTTCCCCTAGGAATTTTAATGCTTTACATCCCTTAGATATGCTTCATTTAGATGTTTGGGGCCCTACCCCAGTTAATTCTATGTCGGTACATCGTTTTTATTTATCTATAGTTGATGATTATTCTCGTTATGTGTGGTTATTTCCTTTATTTCATAAATCTGATGTAACACAGATTTTTGCTTCTTTCAAAACTCACATTGAAAAATCAACTATCTCGTCGCATCTCTGCCATACAGATTGTTAAAGCTGTTCAAACTGATGGGGGGGGGGGGGGGGGAGTTTACTAGTCGTGTGTTTACTTCTTTTTTACAAAAATTTGGTATTAAACATCAACTTACATGTCCTTATACTCCACAACATAATGGGGTAGTTGAGCGTAAACACCGTCACATTGTTGAAACCGGTTTGTGTCATCTTTCTAACGCTAAACTTCCATATAAATTTTGGTTAGATGCTTTTAACACTGATGTGTATTAATCAGTTACCAATGCGTCAACTTAAATTTATATCCCCTCATGAACGGTTACTTTTGCGTTCCCCGGACTATCGTTTTCTTAAAGTTTTCGGGTGTTCTTGTTTTCCATATGTTGTGCCTACCAATGCTCACAAACTAATGCCAAA
This sequence comes from Campanula takesimana, assembly GCA_026119855.1. NCBI lineage: Eukaryota > Viridiplantae > Streptophyta > Magnoliopsida > Asterales > Campanulaceae > Campanula > Campanula takesimana. The sequence goes on along the minus strand of JAOWBW010001149.1, from coordinate 67,528 downwards.
ATCATTACATTGTATTTTTCTTGGCTATGATAATAAGCGCAAAGGATATCGATGTATGGATTTAGCTAGTGGAAAATTATATGTTTCTCGCCATGTTATATTTGATGAAACACACTTTCCGTGGCAATCTTGTAGTACACTACCTAACTCTCCAGGTACACGGCTGCCACACATACTACACACCACTGTTCCGGCTGCTACAAGTGTTCCGGTTGCTGCTAGTGCCCCGGACGTAGGCCATAGCCCAGCACCTCAGCCCATGACGTCTATGGGATCTCCGGCCTCCTCCTCAATAGTATGGCGGCCCAGATTTGCTCATAGCCCAATCTCACTCCAGCTTCCGTCTGGACCTGTTCCTCCTACTGGGCCAGCTCCTTCATAACCTAATGGGCCTCCTTCCAGAAGCCCAGTTCAGCCGGTCATATTCCCCAGCAGTCCCTCGGCTTCTGCTAGTCCCAGCAACACTCCAGTCTCGGCAAATATTCCCAATCAGCCCTCTCCAACTGCAGATTCTTCCAGCAGTCCTTCGGTGGACACTACATCTACTCCACCGCTTCGGCTTCGATCTCTTACGGGGCTTCTTCGAGAAACATCACCATACTCCTTGCCCGAAAGTCTTCTTGCTGTTCAGAAAGAATTCCTCACTTATGAACCCCGTGCATTCAAACAGGCATCCGCTTTTTCTCACTGGCAGGCTGCTATGCGGGAGGAAATCTCAGCTTTACATAAAAATCGAACGTGGTCACTTGTTCCTGCTCTTCCCACAATGAACGTAGTTGGCTGTCGTTGGATATTTAAGGTTAAACGCAAAGCTGATGGATCTATTGAGCGACATAAAGCCCGCCTAGTTGCTCAGGGTTTCACACAACAGGCTGGTCTTGACTACGAGGAAACTTTCAGTCCAGTTGTCAAACCCTCTACTATACGTACTGTTCTTGCCATTGCTCATTCTCGCTCTTGGGATATTCAGCAGTTGGATGTGCGTAACGCCTTTCTTAATGGCATCATTCATGAAGAGGTGTATATGAAACAACCACCCGGGTTTGTTGACTCCTCTTCCCCTGATCATGTGTGCAAGCTTCATAAGGCCCTTTATGGTCTTAAGCAGTCTCTTCGGGCTTGGTTTCAGCGGCTTCACTCATTTCTTCTTCATCATGGTTTTCTCAATAGTCGCGCCGATTCTTCTTTATTTATTCGGCATCGACAGGGGTCCACAGTCCTCATCTTAGTTTATGTGGATGACATCATCATCGCTGGGTCGTCTTCGTCAGCTGTCTCTCACGTTATTGACGATATATGCAACACCATTGATAGTCGCCGTCTTGGTAATCTCAGTTTTTTCTTGGTATTGAAGCTGCCCGCTCCTCTACCACGTTGACTCTTCGACAGACCCGGTATGCGCTTGACTTACTTGACCGGTTCCATATGACTGAGTGTAAGCCGATGCCCACACCTACCATTCCTCATTCTCGCCTTTCCAGTAATGATGGTGATCTTCTGACTGATGCGACTGAGCTTCGAAGTATCGTGGGAGGTCTTCAGTATCTCATCCTAACCCGTCCTGACATTGCCTTCGCGGTTAATCAAGTATGTCAGTTTATGCATCAACCTCGCTCCTCGCATCTCATTGCTGCTAAACGCATTCTTCGCTTCATCAAGGGCACGGTTAACTTAGGCTTATCTTTTCACTCGACTCCCGACATTGCTGTTCGTGCTTACTCTGATTCTGATTGGGCCGGTGACCCGGATGATCATCGATCTACAACTGGTGCGTGTATATTTGTTGGTCCCAATCTTGTCTCTTGGACTGCCAAGAAACAATCTACAGTTTCTCGCTTTAGTAGTGAGGCAGAGTATCGTGCCCTGGCCACTACAACTGCTGAGTTACGATGGTTCTCATTCTTGTTCCGGGAGCTTAGGCTTCCATTTCCTCCTCCGTCTTTATTTTGTGATAATATCTCCGCTATGCATATGGCCCGTAATCCCGTGTTCCATGCTCGTACGCGCCACATTGAGATAGATTATCATTTTATCCGTGAGTTAGTCACTCGGGGCTTCCTTCGTCTTCAGTATATCTCCTCCGATGACCATATTTGTTCACAAAAGATCTCTCCAAGCCACGCTTCCAGTTTCTTTCTACCAAGCTTCAACATCCCACTGGACATTTTGCTTGAGGGGGGGTATTAGACGTAGTATATATTTAGTGATATATTTAGTGTATATATGTTTAGAGTTATAGTTGGGATGAATCATTGTAAATAGGGAGAGTCCATCCTAGTTTAGGAAGAATCCTAACCTTCCTAAACTAGTGTCCTACTTTGTGTATATATTACAATGTATAGTTAATAATATATTAACAGGGAAGATTTTTCCTCCATTGACTGGTCTTCTCTTCCTATGTGCCGCACACCATAGCTAGGTTTACACTACTTTCGTTTAAAATTACTGCTCAAAGTTCATTAGGATAATTAAAGTAACCTAAAATTATTGCTCAAAGTTTGTAATAACAACAAAAAAGTGGGAATATCATTTTGGGATATTGGGACGGAGTTCAGAAATAGGTATACAGAACTAATTAAAATATACATCCACACTATACAAAAGAAGAATGCTAAGGAGACTACATACCTTGGAAATGGATTTATTATATCGCTCCATGTAGCCAGGGAATAAATTAAACCTTCCCTTTCTTGCAGCTTCGGAATCTAAATCTTAAGTACTTGCCCGATAGTGCTCCACCAGCCAGGGGCGAATACGCGAGTAAGCCAATATTGTAGTTGTTTGGGTGACATACTTCAACATGATCAACCGGAAATAACCATGTAAAACATAAATGGTGGTTTCAGTAAAGCAATACTCCCTCCGTCCCATTTGAAATTGCAAAAAACGGTCAGTGCAGGGAATTAAGGAAATAGTAGACAATGTGATGCGTTGTGAGTGTAGATAGTTGGGTAGGAAAGAGAAAGTGGGTAGGAATAATATGAAAGTTGTTTGATGTGAGTATGACAAGGGTGGTGGATACATATTAATAGTAGGTATGACAGGAAAACATCTGAAAAATCAGCTTTAATGGATTCTAAGGCAGAGTTTAGTTAATAAATTCACCTGATTAGCAATACATACATGAAAATTGTTATATTTATAACAAGTTTCATATTTCCATTAGGATAAATAAAATAAACTAGAATCTCTACTCAAAGTTCCTTCATACTAACCTCAAAAAAAGAGGGAACAACATTTTGGGACGGAGGGAGTAAAAAAGATCAGGTGAGAAAACATGTAAACAATGATAATGTCCAGGTACATTAACCGTGAGTATCACGGGCATATGATTGATTGTAGTGATATTTAGTTATAGAAGATTTATACTAAATCCCTTAGATTAAGCTAGTGTACATATTTGTAAATATCCTTACCTAGTATAGGGTAGGACTCTCTTTGTAACTCTCTACATATACAGGTTTTGAGGAAAATAATATCAAGAAAAGGAAATATTTTTCCTTCAGCCGCCTCCTGCCTTCTTCGTCTTCTACCTATCTTTCTCTTTTCATTCTGATTTCTACTCAGTCTTATATGGTATCAGTCGCTCCACGGAACCATGGGAGATTCATCCATTAAACCTCTGCCTCTCAACCTCAACATTCAATCTTATCTCGGTCATGGTCACTTAACAAATGACAATTACATGAACTGGAGATCCATCTATGATTCGGTCCTTACTACCCATGATATCCTGTTTACCATCCAAAACACTCCTCTTCCTTCGGCCAAACTCGATGATGGCAAAGATAATCCGTTACTTGCTTATCACAGCAAGCTTTTAGCCTTGTCCTAGGTTGGATCAAAGCCACAGTATCGGCTAAAATCCAAGCTCGTATTAACCCATGCACTTGTGATATCCCACATCGGTGGGATATCGAAATCTTGAGTGGTACTTAAGGTACAATGAATACCAATACGTCCAAGGATTTTTTGGGTGGGCCTGTGATATTTGCATTCATTGGGCCAGTGCGTGGTGCTTGTGTAACAGCTGTGCGGAACAATGTGCACACCATAGAGACGGTGGGGGTCACCTCTTGAATCCGTACGAGCGACCTCTTGAATCCACACTGCCCGGGGTTCCGATCCAAGTGGGTCTTGCCGGGGACGGCAAGGATCCAAGGTGGGGAGATTGTGATATCCCACATCGGTGGGATATCGAAATCTTGAGTGGTACTTAAGGTACAACGAATTACCAATGAATACCAATACGTCCAAGGATTTTTGGCCCTGTGGTAGATACTCGTTGTTACTTGCGATGTGTTTAATTTCATGTTACACAGTGAACAGTGACACAGTGATACAGTGACTCAGTGACTCGGTGACAAAGTGATTCAGTGATACAGTGATTCAGTGATACAGTGATACAGTGACACAGTGATACAGTGACACGGTGATACAGTGATAGTGATACGCGTAATTGTGGGGTTATGAATCACCGACTGTACATGAGGGCGGAGTGCTAGTGTACGGTTGTTGTTGGTTTGTAATCCGTCACATGTCCCCTGATATTGGCCGTAGCAGGGCTTGGCACATCTCTTGCTAGCCGAGATGGGTCTTGACAATGTAGCAGGGACTGCTGTTATATGTCTTTGTGCACACCTATACAGTACACAGTCATTCAGTTGAGCTCATGTTGATCAAGATGGAGTTAAGGGTGCGGTTGATCAAAGATGTTCTCGATCGTATATCCTTTTATATGAGTTTACTCAATTATCCAGCTATCCAGTTATACAGTGATATGTGATATGCATGATGAGTTGGTCGTTGTTTTCAACTGGTATGTGTCCGGTTGGCGACAGGGAGCCTCTCTTATTATGTGATATTTGTATTCAGCTATATTGTTATATGATTCAGGTATTCAGTTGCCTATGCTATATCCATTGCATTTTGGCATGCCATGATAGTAGCTTATTGAGTCTTTGACTCACCCTTTCCTTTATTTTGTTTTCCTTAGCTCGCAAGGACGTAGCAGGTCCGTCCCAGTCAGGCAGGTGAGCTGAGTTTGAAGGGAGAACGTGGGCAGACTTTTGGGTAGTCCTCTTTCTTATGTTTTGTACAGTAAGGACGATTTTGTAGAGCTACATATACTCTATTCCACTAGCTCTACTTTTGTATACATGTTTCCGTTGCTGTAGTTGTTATCCTAGTACTTCGATATGGTTATAGTAGAGTTATAGACTCTATGCTATTGTATATACGGGTTGTGTAGGGCTGTGTCGCCATAGAGTTTGTTTATCCAGTTAGTTCCCGAGTGTAATAGCTCGTGGTATTGTTTGTGGCTCTTATTGTTGTTGAGCCTTGTTGTTAGTTATGGTTTTAACATGTGGAGAATTTGCGTTTAAGTCCAGTTGTGATACAGCGTTCATGCACCAATTTGGAGTTCTAGGAAGGAGCTCAGGTTGGGGTGTGACAGCACTACCGCCTATGAAGCATGGACTTTACTCGAGAAAAGGTTTGGGGGTAAGTCACGTATTCATATTCAGAAGCTTAAAACTGAATTGAATGCTCTTTCTAAGAAACCGGATACTTCCATTGACGACTATTTTCAACTTGCCAACACCATCTCCGATGCCCTAGTCAAGGCCGGCGAGGTTGTTTCCGATGAGGATCTTCAACAGCGGATAGTCGCCGGCTTGGGTCCTTCGTTCAAGGAATTCATCACTTCCCAAAACAACCATCCCGCCACAAGTCTTGATGATCTTCAAGACCTCTTATTACAGGAAGAGGACCTTCTGTCCAAATTCAGCACTGTCTCGCTCAATCCGACAAGTGCCCTTGTTGCTGCTGCATCTTCCTTAGAACAGCCGGTTTCCTTCAACACCACCGGCAATGGGTACGTACTCCCCAAATCATCAAGGTTGCGGTAGGGGTACATCACGGGGTCGTAATTATCGGAACACTAACAAGAACCGTGGGGGACGTGGTGGGCGTGGAATTCTTCCCACTCCCTCCCATACATTCCAGCCGCAGCAGCCATCAAACCCTAATCCCCCTCACGGCCAATCTGCTACCCAGCCGTTCACACCCCATCAGTTCACACCCTACCGTCCACCGAACCCTTTTACCCTTGTTCAACATGCTGCCTGCGAGTTCTGCTTCAATCCGAATCATACCGCTCCTCAATGCCCAACAGTCATCACGACCCTAGTACTTCTTCTCCAGGAGAGGCCTACTTCTGTGGTTCTTGATTCCGTGGCTACACAACATATGACAAATACGTCAACTGGTTTTACCCATCACACTCCGTACACAGGTACCGATTCGGTAACCGTTGCTAATGGTACTCGAATCCCCATCACTTCTATTGGTCATTCTTTTTTGTCTACTCGTAATCGTAAATTTGTTCTTCGAAACGTTCTATCTGTTCCTCGTTTACATAAATCTTTTATTTCCATTGGTCGTTTTTCTTTGGATAACAATTGTTTCTTTGAACTTGACGGATTTGGTTTTCGTGTGAAGGACAACAACAAGATACACTCTCCATTTTTATTCTTCCGCTCACGTCAGTCCTCTAGCTCTCATTGGCGAACGTGCATCCCCCTCCACTTGGCATGCTCGGCTTGGTCATCCGTCTCTTCAGGTTTTTAAAAGTTTAGTCAATAAAGCCAATCTTCCAATCACTGGCAAGGTTGCTCCTTCTTCTTGTCCTGTTTGTCCCTTAGGCAAGTCTAGCCAATTGTCTTTTAGTTCTCGTACTTTTAATTCCACTGAACCTTTAGCATTATTACATCTTGATGTATGGGGTCCGTCCCCAATTATATCTAATAATGGATATCGGTTTTATTAAAGTGTTGTTGATGACTTTTCTCGGTTTGTTTGGTTATTCCCGTTGTTTCGAAATGTTTTTGCTTCTTTTAAACTTCAAGTTGAAAATCAATTAAGCAAAAAAATAAAAAATAGCAGCTATTCATACCATCAAAACCATACAAACAGATGGGGGGCGAATTTATGAATAGATAATTTTCTCTTTTTCTTCGTAATCATGGGATTCGACATCAATCCACATGTCCCTATATACCTCAACAAAATGGCACTGTTGAACGTAAACATACGCACATAGTGGATATGGGTCTTTGTCTTCTAGCCAAATCCGGGGTTCCTCAAAAATATTGGCTTGAAGCATTTAACACTGCGGTTTATCTCATTAATCGTCTTCCCATGCGTCAGCTTGACTATATTTCCCCTTTCCAAAAGTTACGTAAACATCCTCCGGAGTACAGTTTTTTTAAAACCTTCAGATGTCTTTGTTTTCCTCATCTTGTTCCCTATAATTCTCACAAACTAATGCCTAAATCCACACCGTGTACATTTCTGGGTATGATAATACTCGCAAAGGGTATCGTTGTCTTGACCTAAAAACTGGGCGCCTCTACATTTCTCGACGTGTATTATTTGATGAGAACTCTTTTCCCATGGCTTCTAATATTTCCACAGGCTCTCCGTCGAATTTGTCCACACAAGGCCATGGCAACACAACCAGACTGGACAATGTCTAGCCTGCCCATTTACTCTCACCAGCAGTGGGCCATCCTCCACCTCTCGGCCCAGATCAACCACACGGCCTAGCTCAGTCTCACAGTCCGGTTCAACAGCCAGCCCAGCATGGCTGGACCAGCACCCCGGCAACCCAGTTTGAGCAGCCCATTTCTTCACCAACCTCCTCTATGGACTCGTTACATGGGCCATCTCCCCACTCCAGCCCACATACTCAACACACGGGCCACTCTCCTATCTCACCTACTGGGCCGATAGCTTCTACTCCTTCTGGGCCAACTTCCACTACTCCATCAGCACAACCAACTCTCCCTAATTGTCACCATATGGTAACTCGGGCCAAAACTGGGATTTTCCGTCCCAAGCATGTAGCAGATTTGGTGACTCGGCATCCCATTCATCATGCACTGTCTGCCGTGCCTTCGACATCTCCTGATTTCGAACCCAAAACTCTTCGACAAGCTTCTCCAATTCCTCACTGGCAAGAGGCTATGAAAGAAGAGTTGCATGCCATGCACAAAAATGGGACTTGGTCCTTAGTTCCTCGGCTTTCTTCTATGAAGAGTTGCATGTTCATGTTTGATGAATGAAGAGTCCGTGAAACTACTTTCTTTTACTGTTTGATTTTGGGACGGAGGGAGTATAAATAAATATAATTTCTTTCGGTAGCATATCCTTAGCTTGAAGACAATTTGCATGAGTTTATAGTCTTTATTTAATATTGAGTGATTTCAGTTCATTGCACGTCATTGTGTGTCTTACATGCCTAGACTAATAAAAATGAGTTGATTTGTATTTGCAGGTCTTGATATCTAGAAAGGAAAAAACAAAGGCTTCATTATCCCTTCAGAACCTCTAGTAATATTGTGGTGAATTATTATGATCAATTGGTGTTAACATGAGACTCTTGCCTTGTTGACTAGCTTTATGTCAATGTTGATCAATATTTTTTTGTTTTGACTCGTTGTTCATCTTTGTTTTATAGTCGTTTTTTCATTATATTCCACATTTTGTATAAGCTAGTACCAATCGAGTACCAACCGTACCAACTAAGTTAGTATACCGACTTAGTTGGTTGGTAATGGTTCATATTTTTATGTAGCAAGTTAAACTTGGTTGGTACTGGTATAAGCAAAATATAACTGGTATACCTACCAATCCAGCACTAATTCTAGATCCGGATTGCTAGATCCAAGAGAAATTCTTTCTATTACGGAGGCTATATGAAAACTAGGGTTCTTGTTCGTTGATGATGAATCTAAGATTAAGAATAGTTTTTTCTCTTTGGAGGCTCTCAATATAGATTCCAATAATGACATATGACAAGGGATTTTGAGAGGGGTATTAAACCTAAAAGTCTCAAACTGTTTAGGAAACAAGGTCAAAATCCTGTCAAAATTCGGAGAACAAAATCAGAAACCAGGACAGAGAGTCGGGGGTCACAATAGGGGTCCGACCGGATCACCCTATGGTCTGACCGGGTTGCCAAGGTGGTACGCCCGGATTTGGGCTTTGGTCCGGCCGGGTCAAGGCTTGGGTCCGGCCGGAACTGGCCCTCTAAGTTGTTTCCGATTTTTCGCTTAAAATCTGATTTTAAGACTTTCCGAAATTCCAATTTTAGCTCTTTTGTAATTCATTCTTTTGTGTGTGACCCCATAGTATTATATTAAGTTGGCAATGAGATCAAAACCATTTGATAACATAAATCATGAGCGGACTCTAGTAAGCCATCATGACTACCCAAACGATATAACTTGTCAAAGTATGTGAATCCTTTATAGAACATATCACAATCCATTTATCTACGATGTCATTGAGCGTAAGTCATGGTCTATGGTCAACTTATGATGCCTAATACTTTTCTCGATACCAAATATATTGATAATACAAATGACATTGATCGTATCAATTCATTTGAGCACGGCGATGCATTTCATCAATACTATTCATCGAATGATCCAATTGCTTAAAATCTCTCACGAAGAGGAACAAATTCCGTCTTGACTTATTATACTTCCCTACATAACTATGATCATGTCTATTGGTCCCAAAAACACAACAAGTGTATGAAAAGAGGCTAGAGGGGGGGTGAATAGCCTATTTAAAATTATCAACCTTTTTTCAAAATCCAACCTTATGCTTACTTTAGAATTTTGCAGTCAATGAAAAACTACTAGTTCAAAGTAAAATGCACAGCGGAAGTTTTCGATAGAAACGAAGTAGAGTTGGTTTTGAAGTTAAAACGACTAGGTAGGCTAAGAGTGCGGCAAGAAATATTGCGGCTAGCAATATTGCAGCAACCAAGAAGTAAGTAGAGTTGCAGTTAGCAATATGCGGCAAGCAGATTGCGGTATGTAACCTTGCGGTCGGCTATATGCGGTAAGCAAGGTTACAAACAAGTAGGTTGAAAATGAAGGTTTGTGTCTGACAGATTTGGCAAATAGATAAGTAGTCAGAAGTAGTAACTAAGGCAGTAGGCCAGCAACAAACACAATTCATAATAGTTTGAATAGCTGTAAAGATCAACACACTAAATGACAAACAAGATCAATATGAACAATAAACACAATAGCTGAAAGTAAATTTGCATAATGTAAATTGCAGTAAGTAAATGACACAATGATTTGGAAAGGTTCGATCTGTTAAAAGATCTACGTCCTTTACCAAGATGGTCAATCTTTGATTTTGAATTGAGGTATATATTGATTCTCTTGAGTACAGATTACAGAGATGAAGTATTGAATCAACACCTACTTTCTATGAAGAACAAATCCTAGACTTAGACCAGTGTATCCCTAATGATGCAATCTATGTGATTAATCAATCGGGGTGTGTGTGTGCAAGAATCAATAGCTCTATGTAATCTATATGATTGAGAGCTTAATGAATCTTTAAGTGTTAGCTTGGCTTGAGATTTGATGTGCTTGAAGGTTGCTGGAGAACTTTGAAGATTTGAAGGCGAAAGCTTGAAGATTCAAATGATTCTGGAAATCTTGAGTATGATCTTCAATCACCAAGAATTTCAACAGCAATTTCTCTCTTTGAATCTCAGCACACTTTCAATGAAGAAAGCAATGACTATTTATAGCCTTTAATGAGAGAGGTAGCTGTTTGAATTCTTGGAGGACAAGTTTGAAAGATGATGAGCTGGAGCATTCTGATTGGAGCTCATTTCTTTGTTGTCTTCTAGTTGCAGAAATTAGTGGTCAAGATGTACTATCTTGTACCAGAAATAACGACAAATTCAAATTTGAATTTTGCAACGTTCTGAATCAAACTTGTCTTATCTTGGTCTTGACCTGGTTGTGCGGTGGCCTAGTGTCTACGGTCGCTTGGACTTGCGGTCGCTAGATTCTTGCAGCAGCAAGGAACTAGCGGTCGCCTAAACCTTCCGGTTGCCAAATATTCAGCAGCACAATCAGCAGCAGCTTGATTGTGGTAGGCAGACTTAGCTTTTTCACAATATCAACAGCAGCAGCATTTCTTCAAAATTTGAGGGGCTGATCATCTAAGCCTAGCTAAACTAGAAATTGACTTAACTAATGAAGTTATAAAACTTCTTACAATAAAACCTAAAGTCCATAAAAAGTAAAATAAGGTTATGAGATCAATCAAATCTAGGTAATAAGAGTGGTTTATAATATGCATACCCAACAATCTCCCCCTATTTGATTGAGACCATTACCTACTATAACAAAGACTAATTCATTGTACTTGGTAATAACATGTTTCAAGAAATTAATTTTATTAAGTTCATGCCCCAAGTCAATGCACACACAATAAGCCAATGTTATAGATTTCTATCATCCTAAAAATAAAATAAAATGACTAATCCTAGAAAATAGAAATATTTTGATGCATTTCAAATAGATAATATATGAGAGATATGAACGGCATCAAACACCACAAACATAACTAGTACTCAGAATCATTAAAGCAGCGAGGCATTAAGAGTACAAATCAAAACGAGATAATAGTTGTGTTACATGCCCAAATAAAGTTAAAACAGAAATAAAAATTGTCTTAGGCATTCAGCCTATCAAAATAAACGGTAACATGGTACGGTCATCAAAACGGTAAGTAGAATGGTCCGGTAGAGTAGTCGAGTGAACGGACAGTCATAGCGGTAGCTTCACATATCCAAACCTGGAATCTTCCCTTCATCTTAAAATTCAGGAATGATGGGCAGCTGAATGTGTTGGCAAGCATGTAGTCGAAATTGTTCACGGTAGGGAAATCAATGCTATTGCCTTCGTCATTCTCTGCCTAAGAGTGAACGTTACTGTGACCACGGTCGACAACCTGGATTTAGCTTTCAGTGGCAGCACTCCAAAGTCCCAACTGATCTTTGCACAGACTCTTCTAAGGTATCCAATTTTCTTTCAACAACTTGAAATGAACCAACGACCATGTTGGCCAGCTCCTCCATCCTTGTGGCTTGATAATCCAACGATGACTTGAGAGTGCCAAATACAGCTTTGATAGTTTCAAGCTTCTTGGCTTGATTTTCAGTGAGGCCTTCAAGGGAGGCTTTGATCGTATTATCAACTTCCTTTTTCATGATGAACTTCACCTTTTTCAGCACATGGATCAGATCAACCTTGACAATGTCCAACTGCTTATGAATTTCAATAGAGGGGTCCAGGACCTCACGAGAGATGCCACGGTTGAGAGCATTGGTCTAGACGGTCAAAGCCTCCTTTAAGAACTGAGGAGTAACCAAGAAGTCAGTAGACAGTGTGGTCGATGTTGAAGCAGCGGTCGGAGGAGGTTGTGCGGCAGCACCACTTAAGCTAACATTTCCAAGGACAACGTCCTTAACAGTCTTTGTTATAGCCAATGTCTCCCCCTTAATGGTATCAATCAACTTCGAGGGAAGAGAACATAGCTCCTGTTGTAGATTGGCCTGAGAAGATTTAAAGTCAATGACCTCGGCGGTCAGCTGAGCAATGGCAGACTGGTTTTCTGACTGAAGTTTTGTCAAGGCTTGGACCGTGGTAAGCAGTGCGGTTACTTGACTAGCGGTAGCGGGAACATCATCAGAAACTACCCGGACCGGAGAGGGTGGAGTTGGAACTAGTGAGTGAGTTGGAGAGACAATGGGCGTGCGGTCGGGAGACTTAGAAGCATCATGAATTTCCTCAACGATCACCTCGACACGGTCAGGCTTATTGACCGGAGATATAGTCTTCGCGGCAGCTTCAGGGCGGTCGAAGGTGGGACTATCAACATTGACTTCCTTTTCTTTCTCATCACTATCACCTTGTTCACTACCAACATCATCGACGTGCTTATCTTCACCAGCATTATCATCATCTTCATCACTCCCAACAAGCTCAACTTCGGAACCATTTGAAGTCTCTTCAGCGGTTGCTTCACTGTCAGATTCATCCCTGAGGGAGTAGACTTGTCTTGCAACAGTGGGCTTAAGTTTTTTAGCAACCTTCTTCAAAGTGGGAGCAACTTCAACCACATTTTCAGTATCAGCGGGAGGAGAACCAGTAGGAGTAAACACTGGAGATGCAGCAGGTGGAGCGGCAATCTTGGCTTTCTTGATTACTTTAACGGGACTTAAAGAATGAGGCCTTTTCTCCCCCTGAGAAACTGCGGTCGACAAGAGTTTTGAGGCTTTGACTGGTGCGGTAGATTTTGGAAGTTTGGATTTTTTTCAGGCTTAGATGGAGCGGCAAGCGACTTTAGTGGTGCGGTCGACTTTCGAGGAGGGGAAATGGAGTAAGTAGACTTGGCAGACGGTTCCTTGAACTTGATACCAACAGCAACAGATGACATTTTGGCAGCAGGTTCATCGGCAATTCCCTTGCCTTTTCCTTTGACCGGAGCAGTAGGCAATGATTCCTCATCATCATCGTCATCATCTTGTTCTGAACATGCGGCAGGTAAAGAGTGCTTTTGCTCGGAAGGAGACTCATAAGGTTCATGAGGGGCCTTAGCAAGATAGATTTTGTAAAGAGTATTTCCAAAGCGAAATCGGAAATTTGTCTTCATTGTGGATCGGGTGAAGAGTTTGTTTTTGGAAATAGGTAGGATGAGGTCGGGATTTTTCTCCATCACTTTTCTAATTTCCTTGATATGGGTCATGAGGTAGGTTATGAAGCGGCTATGGGTACGGTACTTGATCTTCCCCTTTTCTTTTGCTTTGTTATACGTGGCAATATTTTCTTTCAGGGCATCATAGATGATTTGACACCAATCCATGTTTTTACCCAGATAGATCGCGGCAGAGAGAGTCCATTGCGTGGTGTTGAGATTTGCTTGGTTACCGGTCTTGCAGTTGATGGAGTGACCCACTAAGTGACTGATATGGTACATAACTTCATCTAACTCCTTTCGGGGAACCTTGGTAACGTGAGTGTGACCAACCGCTTTGCAAGCGCTTTGAGCTCATCGTCAGCGACCGTAGTTGCATAAGTAACACCAGCGGTCTTTTTTATGCCAAGGACTTCACCTATATTAACCGCGTCCAAAGTCATTTCAATGCCTTCAATTTCTGCGTGAATGAACTTCACAATATTTCCTTTCATGTCTCGACCGGTCTCCTATGTTGCAGTCGCAAAGAATTGATCAACTAACGCAGGAACATGAAAATCTTGATCAAATGTAAAGTACTCCTGTCCTTTCAAATCTTTTAATAAGGTTCCTCCTAATAGCATCCTCTTTCAAATCTTTAATGTTCATTAGAAGACCAGGTAAGAAGTGTTGAGTATCCTGGAAAAAAAACTGAGAAGTTAGGAAAACAAAAAGGTGCGGTCACTTGCTTAATGGTGTGGCAAGTGACCAACGGCAGGTCATAACGGTAGGGAGGTACGGTAGGGGACACGCGATAAAAGATTATGCGGTAAGAGAAAGCAAGCGGTAAGAGACCATGCGGTCGACACACTTAGAGAAACAAAAATTTCACAAACGACAAAATTTGGAAGACATTAAACTTAGAGAATCAAAACACGCACAAACACCTTTGGAGTGTGTGTAGCGATGAAAAATGGATCAAAAAGTGACTTCTCAAGAACATCAAGAACACGAACATGAACACGAAGAACACTACTGTAGCAAAAACCCAGATAAAGCGAATAGTACCAAAAATCGAATAAAAATCATGTAAATAGCTTGGAAAAACCGATTAAAGAGGAAAAACACATCAATTTCAATAAATAATTATCCAAAATGCCAGAAAACGAAAGAAATCAAAAAGAAGGGCCGAAAATTTCGAAACCCAGATAGGTTAACATTTTCGAATACATCAATATAAGCATGATAAAATAGACATTGAGATGATGAAAGATGAACTATAGCAAGAACAAACAACATTTAGGCAAAGAAATCATCAAAAAACGAGAATCTAGGAGGAATATGAAGGGATTTTGATAAACCCACCAAGAACAAAGAAATTCAAAAATCATCAATGTTAATGTTAGAGAGATTAAAGTCGAAAATCATACCATTTTGTATTTCTGAGATGAAGGAATCATAGAGGATGATTTCTTGAGAGTTTTATCTTTTGGTGCCATGAATTTATATAGAGAAATAGAGAGGGTCGGACAAGTAGAGACTCAGAGAGAGAGAAAGGGACAGATTGGTTGCAGAGAGAAAGTAGGAAGTGAGAAGGTGGGAAGGGGGTATATGGGCGGTTATGGGAAGTGGAAAAGTGGGAGGTTATCTCTGCAGATCGGATTTGACAGAAAAGAGTCTTTTCGTCTGTAATTGACAACCAATAACGGCGGAGCAATAATATAATAATGATTTGAAATAAATAAAAGTGAGGGGAAAATGAAAATTACCTTAATACCCTTGAAGTCAAATCATCATTCCTAAATATGCATACCCAACAATCTCCCCCTATTTGATTGAGACCATTACCTACTATAACAAAGACTAATTCATTGTACTTGGTAATAACATATTTCAAGAAATTATTTTTATTAAGTTCATGCCCCAAGTCAATGCACACACAGTAAGTCAATGTTATAGATTTCTATCATCCTAAAAAGAAAATAAAATGACTAATCCTAGAAGATAAAAATATTTTGATGCATTTCAAAGAGATAATATATGAGAGATATGAACGGCATCAAACACCACAAACATAGCTAATACTCTGAATCATTAAAGCAGTGAGGCATTAAGAGTACAAATCAAAACGAGATAATAGTTGTGTTACATGCCCAAATAAAGTTAAAACAGAAATAAAAATTGTCTTAGGCATTCAGCCTATCAAAATAAACGGTAACATGGTACGGTCATCAAAAGGGTAACATGGTACGGTCATCAAAACGGTAAGTAGAACGGTCAGTAGAGCGGTCGAGTGAACGGTCGGTCATAGCGGTAGCTTCACATATCCAAACCTGGAATCTTCACTTTATCTTGAAATTCAGGAATGATGGCAGCTGAATGTGTTGGGAAGCATGTAGTCGAAACTGTTCACGGTAGGGAAATCAATGCTATTGCCTTCGTCATTCTCTGCTTGAGAGTAAACGTTACCGTGACCACGGTCGACAACCTGGATTGAGCTTTCAGTGGCAGCACTCCCAAGTCCCAACTGATCTTTGCACGGACTCTTCTAAGGTATCCAATTTTCTTTCAACAACATGAAATGAACCAACGACCGTGTTAGCCAGCTCCTCCATCCTTGTGGCTTGATAATCCAACGATGACTTGATAGCGCCAAATACAGCTTTGATAGTTTCAAGCTTCTTGGCTTGATTTTCAGTGAGGCCTTCAAGGGAGACTTTGATCGTATTATCAACTTCCTTTTCCATGCTGAACTTCACCTTTTTCAGCTCATGGATCAGATCAAGCTTGACAATGTCCAACTGCTTATGAATTTCAATAGAGGCATCCAGGACCCTCCCGAGAGATGCCACGGTTGAGAGCATTGGTCTGGACGGTGAGAGCCTCCTTTATAGGGTGAATGAATGTGACCCTCACGTGAGTTAAAAAAAAAAAAAAAACACGTTCAAAATCGTGCCCCACGCGGAAAAGAGTGGAAAACCTAAGCAAGAAAGGAACAAAGTGAGAATAGGGTTTGTGAAAAAGAGGCTAGTTAAGAGAAGTTTGTCAAAACTTTCTTTTCTAGCCTCTTCTCCCCTTCCCCTCACTTTGTTCCTTTCTTGCTTAGGTTTTCCCCTCTTTTCTTCTCCTACGCTTATTTTTTTATTATTTTATTTTATTTTATTTTATTTTATTTTATTTTATTTTATTTTTTGTGATACACAAATTAATAATGTATTTTGTACATTTTTTGTTACTTTTTCTAAAATAGCGATTTACCCCCTTAATTTCTCTTATTTTCAAACTTATCCCTCAAGTTCTATATTTGACTGCTTAGCCCTTAATCAATCTTTATATTCAAATCAATCCATGTATTTTTCATGTTTTAAATCTTAGTCCAAACACATTATGAACCCCGTTGTTGGGTATACAAAATGGGCTGTTTAAATGGACTTGTAGTGCAAGAGGTCAGCTTAACCTATTGTACCAATACTAATAAATTTACCAAACTGCCCTTATGCCGTGTATATGAATGAACAGTGTCGAAAATCAAAATCAATTGTGATTGAAATGTATTTCCCAAGTAATGATACGAGGGTTTCTTCACTAAGGTTCTCACTCAGGATTTCTTCACCAAGGAATGTCCCCTTCCATGGCATTTCCTCGGTGTCGTTCCCGAAATCTTCAATTTCCCCGCCTTTTTATGCACCTCTCTTGTGCGTCTGACCTCCTATCATCAGAACCGTTATCAAAGCTTCTCCCAATTTCGCCAACTTGCCGAATCATGTTAACATCGGTCTTAGTTTAGTGATTATGATCGGCATTGCAGCCTTTCAATTTTTTTGGGGATTTTTGACTGCGTACTCGTAATTTAGGTTGCTTGTGTTTTTGATTGAGGATTCTGTGAAAATTCCAAAACGAATTCATAAACTGTGGAAGGATCACAGTTTAAATATATGGACCCTCCTTTCTGGAATTTTTGTCAAGGAGGAGAAGAAATTGATTTTACCGGATTCTGTTTCCTCACAAGTGCAGCGTATTGAGGCTCTGTTGATTGATGCTCAGTCTAAAAAAAATTGTTGCCAGTTTACTCAGAACGTGTAATAAACTATGAGTGTTTGGATAGCTTCATTTGTGTTGAATAATTTTGTTATATTGTTTAATTTCGTTTATTTGATTTTGTGCTATTTGATTTCTTACAGGTATGATAATTTTTCCGGGAAGTTAGCCAGTTTGATTCTTCTTGTGTATGACATGCACAGGTTCTGTTCTCCTTTTTAAAAACCTACTTTGTTTCATAGTTTCCTATTTGCAATTAGGTTGAATTTCTAGTTGTAACTTGCTATTCTAGCTTTGTTTTTCCTTTGTGTATACAAGTAGATCATTTTTTGTAAATAATGATTAACTTACGACTGGAAAACAATCGAAACTGAGTTCCTCAGTTATATATTATGTATACACTCTTATTACCCCATCCCAAAAGTATACACATTCCAGAGTTGGTAATTGTTCTTTGTTCACTTCAATACTGGTTTTTTTTTTTTTTTTTTTTTTTTTATATATATATAATATAACTTACTTTGCTTCATGTTTTCTAATCTGTAATTTCGTGTCAAGTCAAAGAGGTCCTTTGGTCTACTTCATTCACCCATTCCTACTCCCAGTGCCAATTGCCTGTAAGTGGTTTCATGTGAGTTTCCACCCAAATCAGAATGTTAATACAAAAAAATTGGGGAGGAAACTCACATTCTGATTTGGGTGGAAACTCACATGAAACCACTGACACGCAATTGGCACTGGGAGTAGGAAGGGGTGAATGAAGTAGACCAAAGGACCTCTTTGACTTGACATGAAATTACAGATTAGGAAACATGAAGCAAGTAAGTTTAAAAAAAAAAAAAAAAAAAAAAAAAAGAGAACAGAACCCGTATTGAAGTGAACAAAGAATAATTACCAACTCTGGAATGTGTATACTTTTGGGATGGGGTAATAAGAGTGTATACATAATATATAATTGAGGAACTAAGTTTCGATTGTTTTCCAGTCGTAAGTTAATCATTATTTACAAAAAAAAAAAAAATCTATTTGGCATACACAAAGGAAAAACAAATCTAGAATAGCAAGTTACAACTAGAAATTCAACCTAATTGCAAATAGGAAACTATGAAACAAAGTAGGTTTTCAAAAAGGAGAACAGAACCTGTGCATGTCATGCACAAGAAGAATCAAACTGGCTAACTTCTTGGAAAAATTATCATACTTGCAAGAAATCAAATAGCACAAAATCAAATAAAAGAAATCAAACAATATAACAAAATTATTCAACACAAATGAAGCTATCCAAACACTCATAGGGGTTGTTTGGTAAGCTGATAAAAGGAGGGATAAGATAAATAATACGAGATAGGGTTTTTTGGTAGGATTTTAAATAATGGACTAATTAGAGGGTTGGAGCCGATTAGAGGCTTATCCCCTTGTTATTTATCCCTTAGAAAGGGGTGGTGTTATTTATACACCGATTATTAGTACACGAATAAATAATCATGCTTATCCATGTCTTGCTACCAAACGAGCCCATAGTTTATTACATGTTCTGAGTAAACTGGCAACAAATTTTTTAAGACTGAGCATCAATCAACAGAGCCTCAATACGCTGCACTTGTGAGGAAACGTAATCCGGTAAAATCAATTTCTTCTCCTCCTTGACAAAAATTGCAGAAAGGAGGGTCCATATATTTAAACTGTGATCCTTCCACAGTTTATGGATTCGTTTTGGAATTTTCACAGAATCCTCAATCAAAAACACAAGCAACCTAAATTACGAGTACGCAGTCAAAAATCCCCAAAAAAAATTTAAAGGCTGCAATGCCGATCATAACCACTAAACTAAGACCGATATTAACATGATTCGGCAAACGGGTGAAATTGGGAGAAGCTTTGATAACGGTTCTGATGATAGGAGGTCGGACACACAAGATAGGTGCATAAAAAGGCGGGGAAATTGAAGATTTCGGGAACGACACCGAGGAAATGCCATGGAAGGGGACATTCCTTGGTGAAGAAACCCTCAGTGAGAACCTTAGTGAAGAAACCCTCGTATCATTACTTGGGAAATACATTTCAATCACAATTGATTTTGATTTTCGACACTGTTCATTCATATACATGGTAAGGGCAGTTTGGTAAATTTATTAGTATTGGTACAATAGGTTAAGCTGAACTCTTGCACTACAGGTCCATTTAAACGGCCCATTTTGTATACCCAACAACGGGGTTCATAATGTGTTTGGACTAAGATTTACAAAATGAAAAATACATGGATTGATTTGAATATAAACATTGATTAAGGGCTAAGCAATCAAATATAGAACTTGAGGGATAAGTTTGAAAATAAGAGAAATTAAGGGGGTAAATCGCTATTTTTAGAAAAAAAAGCAACAAAAATGTACAAAATACATTATTAATTTGTGGTATCACAAAAAAAAAGAATTGACAAAGATATAGAAAGAAAAGAGGAGAGGCTCGCGAAAAAATCAATGAACCCATCTCTTTACTTACCTCTCCCAAAACTCATTTATAGGCTAGCATATCCCAAAGATTACAAATACTTGTGAGACAGATCTCGTTGAGAGAGTAAATGGTTTGCCCGCGGGGCAAGCCCATCTCATTTCTCATCGTCAAGATCCGTCTACGTCTCATGTGTGAAACCATCTCCAAGAAAAAATAAGCGTAGGAGAAGAAAAGAGGGTAAAACCTAAGCAAGAAAGGAACAAAGTGAGAGGGGAAGAAAAAGAGGGGGAGAAGAGGCTGGAATAGAAAGTTTTGACAAACTTCTCTTAACTAGCCTCTTTTTCACAAACCCTATTCTCTCAACCTCACAATATATTTCGAAGAGTACTCTCAATGACCATCTTTATCTATTTATAGGGTGAATGAATGTGACCCTCACGTGAGTTATTAAAAAAAAAAAAAAAAAAACATTAAAAATCGTGCCCCATGCGGCCACCCCTAAAATCTTGAAAATCGAAATCGATAATTATGCGCCGGTTGGGTATATAGAAAGTCAATTGGATAAGGAATGAGGAAAGGCTAAATGAATGAACACGACGAAATTTTCAAAAAAAAAATAACTGACCCTCCTTAATTATAGGAATAAATTTGATCACTCACATTCAATCGTAATTACCGGTGTATTTAATTCCAAAATTTGAATTTTTTTTAACTCAAATCCAAATCTAGAAATATAAGTGTAGATTCTAAGTGATATATAGTTATTTTATACTAAATTATCTTTAATATAAATATTTTTTATCAACAATATAAATGTTGTTTTTATACATATGTATATACAGAATAATACCCATACTATTTCGTCTCACTTTAATTTAAGGGAAAATTGCAAAAAACATCACTCAACTATTCACTTTATTTGAATTTGTTCATCAAACTCATTTTTCTTGCCATCAACACATCTAACTCTTTATTTTTTTTTGCGTCTATAGTCACTTTCACTAACCCCGTTACTTTTTCTTCGTTAAATAGTCATGGGCATTGCATGTGATCATATTTTCAGGGGTATTTTTGGTAATGCAACCTAACAAGTGAAAAACAAACGTTAAGGGTGCAATGTGTACAATCAAAAAGTGAATGACAAACAAGTGACATAGTAACAAACTCATTGTCTTCTTCATATCCAATTCCTTTTGGAACAAAATCAAAAATTCAATCTTCAGATAAAACCCCATTTTATTTTGAACAAACTCAAATCCCAAACGTAAACGTAAGATTTATACTATCATTTTATCTTTGAATTTTGTCTATTTTTTTTATTTTTTATTTTATTTTTTATTTTATTTTTGAGCAAATCGTTGAAGTTTTTTTGTTAGGGACAAAACCCAACTTCATCAGCCCCATGATCCCAGAAGAATATGAAGAAACTACCACCATGCTCCCACCCCTTCTTTCTCTCACACCATAATCACATATCTCCCCCAACTCAAGACCAAACAATCAGTTTCGAATTTTTGGAGTTTCTTTCTCCTCTGTCAATACATCAGGGAGAAACCACATCTACTACAAATTGACCATAAAGCAGTCCTTTGAACCAATTGGTAACCCAGATCTGGCATATTTTTGTAATTCGAAACGGGATCTGTGGATCGATTTTACCAATTCGAAACCCAGATTAAGAAATTTTTGTCTACCATCAATAAGCTCAGAGTGAGTATGAATCTTTCCTTGTGGCGCCGTTGCTCGATTTCCTGATTGCGCTAATAATTTTCATGTGTCTGTAGACTAAACTATATGGCAAGTGTGAGGGCTTGTGGAAGAGGCGGAGGGATGGCAGGGAAAGAGGAAGAGAGATAGAGATGGAGATGGAGGGAGAGAGGAAAAATTGAGGATTGTTTCAAGGGTGGGGTGGGGGGTGGCGGTACCGGAGTTGAGGGTGGGCAGTGTGTATGTTTGCAGAGAGAGAGAGAGAGAGTTATTTTCTTTTCTTTTTTAATTTAAACCCCTACCTTTTGGTATTTCACTTCTTAAGCCGCATTACCGACAATACCCCTGAAAATATGACTACAAGCAATGCACATGATTATTTAATGAAGAAAAAGTAACGGGGTTAGTGAAAGTGACTACAGATGCATAATATAAAGACTTGGATGTGCTCGTTACAAAAAAAATGAATTTGATGATCAAATCCAAAGAAAGTGAATAGTTGAGTGATTTTTTTTGCAATTTTTCCTTAATTTAAAAGTAGAATTGGAGATAATTGATGAGGACAAAATCAAGATGATTCAAAAAAGAAAGAAAAAAAGGGACAAATTCAAGATGATTAAAAAAAAAAAAAAAAAAAACAAGAGTAATGAGGAAGAAATCAAAGTAAGTAGAGAGAATCTGGGGAACATTTACGGTATGAATATTTTAATTAGAAAACGGTGAGTAATAAAATCCCTAATAATGAAAACTTCCAATTTTACGCTGTTTACAAGACGACACGTTTTCCCTACTTCTTCCTGCTTTCCAAAAGCATAGCAAAATTTTGATCTTTTATTTTTTATGATCAAATAAAGTAAAAATTGCAAGAGATTATAGTATGTCAGTAAAGAAAAAGAAAGTTACAGAGTATTCATCCCTTCAAAAAAAAATTACCTCCTCTTTCTCTTCTTATAAAAATACAATATTTTAATTTTAAAAGGTTATTGGTTAATAATAGCCGACATTTGGTAAAATTTAGGAAAAAACTTGTTTTATATTCTATTTAGGCTCCGTTTGTTTCGCCGTAATATGTTTTACGGAAAATGTTTTACATGTTTTTCGATGTTTGGTAACCAAAAAGAAAAAAAAATCAATGTAAATATTTTACGGTCAATGGAAATACGCTAGGTTTTCCGTTAAAAATACTTACGGATTTCTCCTCCGTAACCTCACTCACACACACAACTCCCCCATACAACTCCACGCTACCCACTCCACCTCCAACCCCATCCTCACCCTCCAACCTTACCTTCCCTCCCACCCCACCACCCACCCAAAAAAAAAAAAAAAAAAAAAACTTAGTTTTTCACTCATATTAAATTATCTTTCAACACCCCCGCCCCTACCCCACCCACCTTACGCCACCCCCACATGTTGAACTTACCCTCTCCTCCCGGTCCCCATCAAAAAAAAAACTCGTATCAAAATATTTTTCGGAAAACATTTTCCTTACATTTACCACCAACAAAATTACCATCGCCCCAACCTCTCTCCCACTCCATACACGTCCCCATCTGTCCCCCTATCCTGTGTTCTTCTTTCGTCTCCCGAATTTCTACATTAACCTCCTATTCCATATGAAACATTTTAACATAAAAATGAAAAATGCACTTCAAAACTCGACAACAACGTTACAAATAGACATACTTAGAGATGCAAATCAACTCAAACCTCGGAAAAGAAAAACTCATAACTACTGGAGTTTGAGAGATTTATGTAACATGTAATTAAAAAAAAAAAAAAAAAAAAACTACTTCTGTCACCACAATGCAAAACAACCTTGTATCAAATTAAAGATATTAAACATATTTCAAACATTATCCACAGGGGTCTATAAATTACTCCTTCCGTCAAAAAATGATCTTCATACTTTTTTCGTTGGTTGTTATTGCTAAGGAACTTTGAGCAATAATTTTAGGTTAATTTAGTTGTCATAATGAAAATCTAAAACTTGCTATTGATAGTATAGTTGGTGTATCAACAACAAGTTTTAGATTTCTATTAGTATAATTAAATCAATCTAAAATTCTTGCTCAAAGTTCTTTCGCAATAACAACGAAAAAGTATGAAGATCATTTTGGGGACGGATGGAAGTATTACTATAGTTAAAGTTAGAGAAACCCTTGACTCAACTCAACCTAACCCATCCTCTATTCCAATTATATAGGGTTGTGCAGGTGATCATTTTTGCCCATAAAAATGTCAATTTCATATATCCTGTGGCCCATAAACACCATTTAAGAAGTAAAGAAACCCAAATCAAGAAACCATACAAAAGCATTATAATGTCCACATATAGAGAGGGAGCGAGGGGGAGTGACCTGAGCTTCTTTTGGGGGGCAAGAGGTTCCCACTGGCGTTTAGAGTCTCCGTCGTTGATAGCCATAACAGAAACTGTAACACCCAAAAAACAGTAGAGTGAGAGCAACACCATTGTTGATGATTTCAGTTGGGTGATTGCAAACAAATATAATAAACAGTAATATTACCAAAACATAAAACAGTTCTGATTCCATATAAACTTCAGATACTAAGTTCCTCGCCTAACTCACACACCCATAATGAGGGATATTCGATCGCTGTCTATTTTTAACTTCCAGACAAGATATACACCTATTGTAAAAGGCTAATATCCAAGTCTGTAAATAAAACCGAGCAAATAACACTTTGCATTTCCTCAAAGTCGAACCATGAAACTAATCCCAATAATCAGTAACAGACTAACAGGTTATATACCGCCATTTCAGCACAATGATGAAAACGGAGTGGCCATGCTAAGCATATGTCTAATTCACAAAATCGGCTTAGTTTTCAAACAAATGAGGCTCCGATTACAATTCCAGTACACTATTCCAATCAATGCAAAGACAAATTATTACGTACATTGGGAAGAGGAGTCAAAAAGTTACTGTACTACCACTTTGCTTGTATGATTAAGGATCGATGTGAACCAATTATGTCTTGTAATTGTATTAGTACTCGTACCCATGCCAATGGCATGGTGACAATACGAAAACAACGACCGTACAAAACAGTGATAGTATGAAAACGGGTTATAAATAAATTGTTTTTACACATTCTAATAATATCTTGAATGTACACACCTTAACGTATCTAGTAAGTGGCATTGCTTCCAATAAAATAGGCAATGTGTGCTTGGAATAAAGTCGGAGAAGAAAACATTAAAGAGTAGGGCTCAAGTTTGAGATGCGAGGAAAGCTTTGAAAACTGATGTTTCCTTCCTCTCCAAAGACACATCACCAATTACCAATTATATAAAAACAATCAACTACATGCATCTAATAATAACATGAAAATGCATTCAAATTCTACTCAAACAACAACAACAACAATAATAACATTAATAAAATTTAATGAAGAGAGAAAAAGTGAAGCTGTGCAGCCCAATATACAACAAAGCTCAAACCCCATTTCCAAAATACAAAAAGAAGCAAGAATTAAATAATCTGGTAACCAAGATTGTTAACATGACGAAACAACACAAACTCTATGCATCCCAAGGTGGGCCCATTATCTTGTATCAGGTTAGCCTACTCTTTAACAACATTTATACATACAGATTTTATTATTCGAAAACTAAGGGAACTAAATAAACCATTGATTTTTGCGACTGAATAGGAATAAAAAGTAAGGCTTCATCTTATTTTTGTGCAATAGTAGTAAACTATTCCCACCAAAGCCACCAATGAATATCACCCAAACGACCATAACATATACTCATATTCACACAGTTACTACACATCAAATTTCAATAGTTCAGGTAAAAAAAAAAAAAGCAACGAAACACCACGTCAATGTACCAAAAATACCAAGCAG
The DNA here is from genome assembly GCA_026119855.1 of Campanula takesimana. Taxonomy (NCBI): domain Eukaryota; kingdom Viridiplantae; phylum Streptophyta; class Magnoliopsida; order Asterales; family Campanulaceae; genus Campanula; species Campanula takesimana. The sequence continues at coordinate 41,893 of JAOWBW010001149.1, read as the reverse complement.
GAGCACCACTGCCGCCTCCCTTTCCTTTCCACTTTGTTTCCCCTGATTATGAAAGTCGGCATATTATCCTATGAATTCATTTTGTTTTCCTGAAACAAATTCAGAGACAATTATTACACGCCATCGACATATTATCCTATGAATTCATTTTGTAATGTACATATTATGATGACAGACCATCCATTCATACCTAGGTATAGGCACTTCCCACCAAAATAAACACCCTGTTCATATAACTATTAACTCACCAAATTAGAAATAGTTTGTTGTTAATAAACGGTGAACGCTAAGAGAAACTGAAAAAAAAAAAAAAAAAAAAAAAAAAAAAACTAAATGTTAACAAACAGTTAAGGCTAAGAGACACTGGAAAAAAAAAGCTACTCGCTCCGTCCCTAAATGAATGTCCGATTTTTTTAAAATTTGCTCTTCATCAAGAGTAGATTTGAAAGTTTTTTGGACATTCATTTAGGGACACAGGTAATAAATGTTAAAATCAAAAGCTATAAAGGGAAATAAGGACCTAGAATACTTGATTACCAAACTACAACACACACAAATACATGCTCCAAAGCAGCAGAAGCTTTAGTATAAAATCCTATAACCAACAACAACTGGAACTGCAAAATACTAAAGTTTAGGTTCTGAATACATTATGAATTTGAAATTCTCTTTAAGAAATTGACTAATACATTAGAGAAAAGTTATCAAAAATGATTCACATAATTGAATTTCAAGATTTGACCCATCTCATAAGTAAAGCTCAAAACAGAGAAGGAATTATACGCACCTGTACTTTATCCAAGCAACAAAGAATTAGAGATATATGGAGTATTTATAAAGGTACAGAAATATTTTGACTTCACAGCCACATATGCCATTATACACTGAAAAAATAATAATCATTTTTAGAGTGAGAGGGGCAGGGTGTGCGAGATAGAGATAATGCACAGTTATGGAGCATGTACCTTGTTAACGTGCAATCCGACCTCTATCCATTGTCATATACATACTCCTGTGTGTGTACTGCCCTTCCCCTATTTGCCTCCTCCGCCACTATTCCCCTTGTCGGTTTCTCCTCTCGATCCTTGTTCCCCTTCTCCCTTTCATCGCCACTACCCCCCCCCCACCTTTTATCCTCAATTACACAATCTCCACAAACCTCGTGAAGTTTCCCCGCCAAAGCTTTTGTGTCAATTACTACTTTCACGGTCAACATATCTTTCTGCTTAGTCAATCGGCATTTCCATCTACCCCTGTTCGATTAAGAATTAGAGAAACTTTATTTTTAATTATCATTGCCTGCTAACAGAAAGCGGGAAAACTAAATGAGAAACTTACCTTTGCTGTCAACATTTTTTCTAGATATACTGCAATGGCAATGGACCTTCGGCACTGACGTCGTCCCCAAAAGCTAATGAATCAAATAGAAAAGAAAATCAATCTTAATTTTTGATTAATCCCACCAAATTAAAGCAACAATGAGTTGACAATATTTTACCTCTTTCACTTGCTGCTATCGAGTCTTCTTCTTTTCCAGTCAGTAATTTCTATTTGTTCTGTAGCCGTTGTTATCCTTCCTAGCAATCGGAGAGATGAGTTGCGGTTTCTTCGCCTTTTGGTCCACTTTTTCGTGGAGTTTTGTCGGGTCAAGCTTTCCAACCACATCCAACTTGGTTATGACACCTTCTCCGACTTTCATATAATCGCATAATGTATACATATAACTAAAATCTGTTATTCTTTGTCCACTGAAAACACAAACTTTCTTTGCTTTTAAAAACAACATATAGCAGCAGTACACCAATACACCAAAATCAAGCACGATAATATTACTTCAACACCCGAGTTGGCCTCAAATTCAAGAAAATTAAATGGAAATCAAACGGATGGCAGGAAAAAATCAAACGGAGTGCATGATATTGAGCACAGAATGACGAAAGCTGAAAGCGTAAACACAATTGAACATAGGTAAATAGGTAAAATATGAAAATAGGGAAACCTCAAATCTAGATTCGCTGCACCAAATTTAACTGCATTAACCCAACAAAAAAATGACAATCGGGTAAATACTATTTTCCTACACTGATTCCTCTAATTAAAATCTATATATCAGGATTCTATTATTGATTTGAGCGAGTAAAAGAGGAAGATCGTAAGCATCACATTGCAGGATATTGAGCACAGAATTACTGCAGTTTACATATAACTAAAAAGCAAGAGATCACAACATTTGCACAACACAGTACACTGCATTTCAAGAATCAAATTTTAAGTGAACGTGGATGATGGGTATCAAAACAATCAATTGGGTTGCCAGATATTGACCTAAACAAACAAAATGCAAAGTAATTTGATCTGATTCAGATATAAATCACTGAATATATTTTGCAATTACCAAATAAGACTGGATTCAAAGAGAAATTAATACAATTCCAGTACACTATTCTAAATCAATGCAAAGATAAATTAATACATACATTCAGAAGAGGAGGCAAATAGTTACTGCAATACCTCTTTGTTCATAGATTAGCCCCTACATGGTAGAAATCAAAAGCAAACCCGAAAACAAATCAAATGGAAATCCCCTCGCCAGAATGAAACTAAAACGATAGAAGAAAAAAAACAACAAAAAATATAATTTTTAGGGCTTGCACTCTACAATCTATGCTTGTCTCCTTCCCCTATTTCACAAGTGAGGCAAGTGGATTGAAAATTTGACGATTGTTGGAGAGATGAGGAAAAGGGCGACGTTTGCCTGGAGATAGGCCGTGGCAAAGGGTGTCGTTACACCCGTAAAATCAGGATTAATTTCATAAGGACCCTAAGCCCAGATCAAACTATTGCTTAAGGCCTTAAGCCCATCTACCCCAAATCTCAGATCAAAATGCCATCAAAACCCATTACCCTTTGACCCAGTCAAAATTAATATCAAAATACCAATTTTACCCCTACCCCAAATAAAACCCCATTTTTCCTCTCTCTTTCATATTTGATCTCTTCACTCTCTCAGTCTCTCTCTCTACACACGCACTCTCAAACCCTAACTCACTCCTCCGGCAACCAGCCTTCTTCCCCTACTTGCACTGGCGACGATCTCCCACATCAACCGACGACCTCTCCTTCCAGATCTGACTGGATCCTCTTTGATCGTGCCTGCCTCCTTCCCTCTCCCTTGCGTTCACCGCATCTCGATCTTCTCCGGCAACATCCCGCCGGCGTTCGCCTACTTCAGCCGGATCTCTCCTCTTCATCAACCGACTACCCCTCCGGCGACGTAGATCCCTTCATTCCTTTATTCCTCTCTCTACACCAGTGACAACATGGTGTGACCGCCGACGACCTCCGCGACCTCCGGTAATATTTCTAGCCGTCGTCTGTCCAGATCTGGTTAGTGCCATCACTATGACGAAGCTGTAGATCCAGTAGCTCCAGTCGAAAAACAGGCTGTCTTCGACTTACCTTCTAGTATGAATTTAAACTTGGTGTTGATGTGATATTATGGATTGAGAATGTGTTGTAGAGCTCGTTGGATTTGAGTTCATAATCTTGATTATGACGTAACAGCAGCAACAGACGGAGAAACTTGGATTGAGAATAGGTTTGGTGGAATTAATTGATTGGAAAATTGAATGATTTTAGTGGTGGGCCGGTGGGTTTTTCTTTTTGGGATTGATCTGAATATGGAAATTGGAAAGTGAACAAGTTCAGTGAAGCAATTATCTTGAAATTTGTGCTAATGAGAGCTATGATATTTTCAATTATTCATAAAATTTATATTTTTAAATTGTTGATTATTGGAGATATTGATTCTTTTTGTGTTAAAATGTGACTCTTATAATTAGATTATAAGAGTAGAGCATGTTTTATACGTGAGTTATAAGAGTTTGACTGGATTTGACCAAAAAATATTGTTTATTTTCTTATTAAAAGTTGGAAAAAAGTGAAAAAAAATTGACTCTCATACTCTAATAATAAGAGTAGAGCAAGTCGTATATGTGAGTTATAAGAATTTGACCGGATTTGACGAAAAAATATTATTTATTTTTTTATTAAAAGTTGAAAAAAATGAAAAAAAAATGACTCCTATACTCTAATTATAAGAGTAGAGAGGGTCTTATACGTTAGTTATAAGAGTTTGACCGGATTTGACCAAAATATATTATTATTATTATTATTAAAAGTTGGAAAAGGTGAAAAAAAAAATAACTTTTATACTCTAATTATAAGAGTAAAGCAGGTCTTATACGTTAGATATAATAGTTTGACCGGATTTGACAAAAAATATTATTTTTTTTTATTAAAAGTTGTAAATGTGAAAAAAAAAAATGACTCTTATACTCTAATTATAAGAATAGAACTTGTCTTATACGTCAGTTATGAGATTTGACCGGATTTGACCAAAAAATATTATTTATTTTTTTTATTAAAAGTTGCAAAATGTGAAAAATATGACTCTTATACTCTAATTATAAGAGTAGAGTAGGTCTTATACGTTAGTTATAAAAGTTTGACCGAATTTGACAAAAAATATTATTATTATTTTTTTATTAAAAGTTGGAAAAAGTGAAAAAAAAAAATGACTCTTATACTCTAATTATAAGAGTAGAACTGGTCTTATATGTCAGTTATAAGAGTTTGACCGGATTTGACCAAAAATATTATTTATTTTTTTATTAAAAGTTGCAAAATTTGAAAAAATTGACTCTTATACTCTAATTATAAGAGTAGAGTAGGTCTTATACGTTAGATATAATAGTTTGACCGGATTTGACCAAAAAATATTATTTATTTTTTTTATTAAAATTGGAAAATGTGAAAAAAAAAAATACTCTTATACTCTAATTATAAGAGTATGACTTGTCTTATACGTCAATTATGAGAGTTTGACCGGATTTGACCAAAAAATATTATTTATTTTTTTATTAAAAGTTGGAAAATGTGAAAAATATGACTCTTATACTCTAATTATAAGAGTAGAGTAGGTCTTATACGTTAGGTATAATAGTTTGACCGGATTTGACAAAAAAATGTTTTTTTTTTATTATTAAAAGTTGATTGGTATTTTCTTTTAATTTTTTGGAATGGGTGAACATAGCAGAAAAAAGGCTGGGTGAACATAGCAGAATTGCTGGGCTGGTTCAATTACGGGCTAGGGCTGTAAGGTGGAGCAGTTGTGGGTCTGGGGTGGAATAGTAAAGGGTAGTTCGGTCTTTTAACTAGCTATGGGTTTATATGGAATTTTCATCTCGCTTTGGGCACTAATGGGTTTATGATCTGGCTCAGGGGGCCTAGGGTCCAAAGCTCGTAAAATTAAGAGTTAATTACTCCCTTCCCTTCCCTCCGTCTCAAAATAGATGTCGTTTAGGAGTGTTTCACACATGTTAAAAAATGTCATTAATGAATATGAAGAAGACCCAAATACCTCTAAAGTTATTCAACTACTTAGGTAATTAAATGGTTAGGTAAGAGATAGTTCACAAACATTTCTTTTTTTTTTTGGTATTCCTTTGTTTATAATTCAGATTTTATCGATTAGGGTGGTCTATAAATCTCAAACTCTTTCTCTAAATTCAATCTCATCTGATTTTGAGATTTCTTATTCATATAACTCTAAGCACAAAATCTGATTTTTTTTTTTTTCCATCTCTGATTTGAATAAGTCAATAGGAATTATGGTTAATTCGTGTTTGAGTGTTTGAGTTTATTGCTTTCTTCCCTAGTTGGGAGCCTTTGCATTCTCCCCTTGTTGGGAGCCTTGGTTTTTGTGCAACTATTTGTGTTTCTTCATTCTAACAGTGTTTGGGAACCTTGATTGGTGGTTAGCCAATCCAGATGCCTTAGAGTATTGTTTTTTCAAAGCTAAATTTTTTCCGAATAAGGATTTGAGTTTTTTGCAAAAGTGACATGCGTACTTTGAGCAATATATCAATTTGACTCGCGTACTTTGGAAACATCAAATGTGGGTTGCGTACTAAATGTTTTTAAAATTTGATACCACTTTTTTAACACCTGTTAAAAACATAACGGGACTTCCATAACTTCCAGTCACTTCCATAACTTCCGGCAATCTCCATAAATTCCGGCCACCTCCATTTTTTCCGGCAATCTCACACACACTCATTTTCTCTCTCTCACACACACACACTAAGTTCCATGTTTGAGTCTATAATTCAAGGGAAATGTCATTCAGTACTAAAATCAAACACCTTATATGCGCTTGCTTCGTTCGTCGTCTCTCACAACTCTCATTCCACCACCACTATAACAACAACAACGGCCGCCGTCGCCTCCAAACACCACCGTTGCCGCTCCACCAAGACCCATACTCACTCTTGAAAGAAGACCCCATTCAAGTCATATCCGAGTCTCTGACCTCTGGGTCCAAACTTTCTCAGATCACAACCGAGCTCAAACTCCCAAACTTTCTCTAATCTCACCGGATTCCTCTCCAAGCTCGATTTATGGGTCTTGGCCTACCAACGCACCTGTGCCGATGTCACCGGATCTTTCCCCCCGCGCAACGCCATTCCTTCTCACGTTTTATCCAGCCTCCTGTCTCACCAGATTCCTCTCAAACTCCCAAACCTTCCTCTAATCTCATAGAGTGTGTGTGTGTTTTACTGTGCGTGTGAGGAGGGAGGGAGGGGGATAGGGTTTTGTTTGAAGCTGGAGGTAGTCTTGGCATTTTTAAAATTTCTTAAATTTTCCTTCTTACAATTTTACCCCTTATATGTAATGTCCCGTTATGTTTTTAACGGGTGTTAAAAAGGTGGTATCAAATTTTCAAAACATTAAGTACGCAACCCACATTTGATGTTTCCAAAGTACGCGAGTCAAATTGATATATTGCACAAAGTACGGATGTCACTTTTGCAAAAAACTCGTAAGGATTTTGTAAATGCCAAGATTGGGCAGTGTCCAAGCTATGCTTGGAAAGACAGCTGCGTATCCAGAGACTTTGTGAAGAGAGATCGAAGATTGTGAATAGTCATAAAATCCGCTTCCTGGGTGATACATGGCTTCACAACGGTACAAGTGCATTTGGTGGCATTATAGTTTTATGCACGAACACCTTCGTTTGTTATCCCTTTGTTTATTTTGATGTAATTCGAATTGTCAATGTAATGATTGATAATATTTGGGTTGAACCTCTAAAATTTGTGGAGAGCCTACTCGAACTCTTATGCTTTTGCATCTAATTTAATGGTAATTTGAATTTCAAAAAAATAAAATAAAATCTTTTGACCATTAAAAATAAAACGCAACTACTTTGTAAAACAAGTTATAACAAAATGAGGCTGACTTAACATAAAAAAGTATGATTGCTTCAAAACCAAAAACATAAAAAAAATATGATCTTCATACTTTTTAAAACTTTACCAAGGAACTTTGAACAATGATTTTTGGTTGATTAAATTATCCTAATGAAAATCTAAAACTTGTTATTGATAGTATTGATGATGATGTGTCAATAATAAGTTTTAGATTTTCATTAGTACAATTGAGTCAACCTAAAATTATTGCTCAAAGATCCTTCATAATAACGTTGAAAAAAATATGAAGATCATTTTGGTACGGAGTGAGTAATAAAGTAGCTTCAAATAAGGGAAGGTATTAACGAATTTGACCCATGAAGAATGTTATGACTTATGAACCATTTTATGTCTATCATTAATTATCAGTCTCCAATAAATCTTACTCCCTCTGTCAGCTGTCAGAAAGATAGTCTCACTTTTTTCGTTGTTACTATGAAAGAATTTTGAGTAATAACTAAAGCTATTTTTAATTATTTTAATGAAAATGTAAAAATTGTTATTGATCCACCATTATCAATATCAATTTTTAGATTTTTATTAAGATAATTAAAAGTAGCCTTAATTATTGATCAAAATTCATTCATGGTAACAACGAAAAAAGTGAAACTATTTTTCCGGGACATGGGGAGTACTATTTAAATAAATTTTATCGAATAATGTATAAATATGAATTTGAAATCACTCTAGCTAGTATTTTGGTAGCAATGTGTTTACTTAGTCTCACTCTTTATTGTTCTGCTATAAGGTTGTTGCACCCATTTATACATATAGGAGTATACGTGTGTGTGTGTATATATATATATATGTAGGTGAATGAGAACCACAATTATTTGAGAACCATGTGAACCAAACATAACCATTAGATGAGAATCAAATTTAGGGTCCAGATTATAGATACATTGGATACACTTACTACTTTATCCAAGTATTTTTGAAAATTGCAGTTGGATACAGTAGCTTAAATGACTAATGTATCCAAGTGTATTTTGAAAATTAGCTATTGTATCTAAGTGTATCCACTGTATCTATAATCTGGACTATTGATTTTGTATTTAATCAAACGGTTATGCTTGATTCTCACGGTTCTCATTTTAAATGGTTCTCATTGGAGCGCTATACACACACACACACATATGTATGTATGTACATATCAATGTAAGTTATTTCAGATTTATATGAAACTATACCCCAGTTTTTTAAGGAAAATAGACTATAATTTTCTTTTTATCTCCTTTTATTAAAATTTTATTAAAATGAACTTCTTTTTTTCAAACAAAAATTGTGATTCCACCGCTTGTGCGTGGATAACATGATTGAAGTAAATATTGACTTTTTGAAGAAGGTGCATAGTATACAATATACATTATTAAATGGGTAAACTACTAACAAGGATCTAAAGTTTGGAGGACATTCATAAAAAAAAATGTTTCAAAGTTATGGATTAAGTTTTAAAGTTAACAAAAGCTAACAAATAGGGTCTTTATTTTAACAAGATTGTTAAAAATTTGAGTTAAGCAATCACGTGCAACTTTTGCTTGGGTATTATAGTAAGTTCGCCCTCATTCATATAGTTTGGTGGTAAACCTCTACCCCCTTTCCCAAATCCAACCCTCAACACCACGATCCAATACCACCTCTACCAAAACTAACAAAAATAAGAAAACACTGCAGTCATCTTAACGATAAATATTCACATAATGGAGAGACGAGAGAGACATGATTAAGGATTTATATTGAATCCTGGCACCGGAGATGTAGAGGTGAGGTGACTGAATATTTGCTTAAATGTGGAAGGCGGACAAATGAAGGGGGAGGCGGGGTGGGAGACTGAAAGAATATATTTCTTATCATTTACAATTGACAACGTTAGTTTATATACAACCCTATTGAGATCAATCACTAGCACTATTCTAGGAGCTAAATATGGGAGAGAGAGAATTATATTCAAACTATACTAATCTAGCTAATCTATCCAGGGAATGTGATAAACATACAACTAACAATATATACACCGAATAATAACTAACTGATAATAATCAATTATCTATATTCTAACACTCCTTGTCAGTCGAAACGGGAGGATTACGGACGTTGAGGCTGGATCGAAAATCTGAAAATAAAATCAACGGTAGCCCTTTGGTGAAGATGTCCGCAATTTGGTGACGGGATGGAATGTGAATAACTCGTACATCCTCACGGGAAACGTGTTCACGCACAAAATGAATATCTAACTCGACAACTTGCATAAGTACTGAGAATTAGGCCAATCATGCCCCAACCAAAAAATCCTGAACCAAGGTCCACTATTCCAGAAACAGTAAGAAATAGGATCAATAGATCAAAATTAGGCTCCGTTTGTTTCGCGTAAAATAACTTCCGGAAATGTTTTCCCCATTTTCCGGTGTTTGTTACGCACCGGAAAATGAGGAAAATATTTTCCGGAAAATGGTTTTCCATCTTTTCTAAGTAAAATGACTTACGGATTTTTACTAAGTAAATCATTTTCCGGAAAATATTAACTCTCTCACTCACACCCAACTCTCCATAAAACCCCACCCTACCCACTACACCTCTAACACCACCCTCTTCATCCATCCTATCCACCACCCCCACCACCCCACCACCCCAGCACCCACCCCCACCCTACCCCCCACCCACAAAAAAAAAAAAAAAAACTTCTTTCACTCATATTAAAAAAAAAAATTGAACATCTCCACCACCCCCCCCAACTACCCCAGCACCCACCCCACCCCACCCACCCACCCCACCAAAAAAAAATAAAAAATCTTTTCACTCATATTAAAAAAAAAATGAACATCTCCACCACCCCCAACTACCCCACCACCCACCCACCCCACCCTACCCCACCACCCCACCCCACCCAAAAAAAAAAAACTTCTTTTCACTCATATTAAAAAAAAAAAAAAATGAGCATCTCCACCAGCCCCACTACCCCAGCACCCACCCCACCCCACCCTACCCCAGTACCCCACCCACCTACCCACCCCACAAAAAAAAACTTCTTTTCACTCATTAAAAAAAAAAAAAAAAGAACACCTCCACCCCCCAACTACCCTACTACCCCCACCTACCCCACCCACCCCCAAAAAAAAATAAAAAAAAAATAACTCATATTAAAATTATTTTCGAACACCTCCCCCACCCCCACCTACCCCACCCACCCCCCCCCCCCCCCACAACCACCCATCCCACCCCAACCCAAAATCTCCACCCACATTCAATTTTTTCTCATAATTATTCTTTTCCTCATATTAAATTATTATTATTTTCATATTTCCGGAAAATATTTTCCTTAGATTTACCAAACAACCAAAAACATGTTTATGTCATTTTCTGGAAAACATTTTCATTTTCCGGAAAACATTTTCCGGGAAATCATTTTCCGGAAATTGTTTTACGCGAAACAAACGGAGCCTTAGTTTTAAATGATAAAACTACTTTAATAAATAAAGAAAGATTCTTTCATTATTTTAACATGGCAGAGGCCTCTGATGAAGATACAAAACAATGTTTTTTCACTATGGATAAAAAGAACATCTCTTTGTATGCCTTTTTTGACAAATCTAGCTCAGAAATAATTAAAGATGTCTTTGATTGTGGATTATTAGCTATGGTTTACGCTAGCAATAATTTAAATGAATTAAGGTTATTACCAAAACCAATTTTCAATACAATAAAGAATTTCCGAACAAAAGTCATTGGAGATGGCGTCAGAAACATTTATGTAAAATTCACCAGTTCCCTACTTGACTGGAATGAAGAGGAATATTTCCTACCATATCACTGGATCGAGGTAGGGCTCTCAAAAATAGACATCAAGTTCGAACAACCCTAAGCCAGGAAAATGACAGAAGACATCATTAATCTTCTACAGACATTAAGAGTATCAAGACTCCGAAACGTCTACAAGAAATACACAGAGATCTTCTCAGACAGCAAGAAGAAATTAAATTATTATAATGATAAAGTCATAGTAATATCAAATTTTCCCAATGTGATTACCACTCAAGAATTAGAGAGACTTGCAATAAATGAAGCAAGATTCTTAGATGGAGAATTAAAAACCTCCGAAGCTACAAAAAGACAATGGTGTGACGTTGCACCTATGGACCACAAATGCATTTACTGCATCAACAAAAGTCAAGAAGGATGAAAAGCAAGAGATGAGGAATCAATTTCCACTAACTCACTCTTTGCAGAAGAAATGTAGACATCTCTTGTCTTGGAGCGTCGGCTGAAAGATGCCAAAGAAAAGGAAGCTTGTCCTGAAGCGTCGGAAAGATTCCCATTATGTAAAAAGGGGTCTACGCACCGATTTTTTCTTTTGGACCTGCGTGTCCACTTTGTTTTGTTTCTTCTATGGTCGGACCTACGCGTCCACTTATGTCTCTAAGTTCAATTGTATTTCAGTTTGGAGTCCGTCCTCTACCTATAAAAAGGGGGCTTTGTAAAATGTAAAAGGGGAGTGAAGTTTGAATAAGAAATAAATTTTCTTGAATATCCTCATATTCAGTCTAAGTGAAAGAGCTTGATAACAAAGACCGAGAAGCAATCCACAGGCCAGTTGCTGCAACTGGTGGCAAGGAGGCTCGACGCCTTAACCCACTTATCTTCACAAAACCTATCAAGGTAATCCTCTCAAACAAAAACTATGGCATCTTGGATTATTTATGGCAATGAATATAATAACATAGAATGTTTAAATTATATGATTAAACAAATAGAGTTTAATACATATTTCACTGAAAAATATGGCTACCACAGTTGGTTTACTAAACTTATTATTGATGATTTTGAAGAATATATTAATTGTGATCATGTATACATCAACCAAAAAATAATAGCAAGAAATTATCTTAGATTATTACAAAGATTTTATGAAAGATATGGAGAAAACTAGAGAAGAAGTATTCCCTTGGAATTTATGGAAAGATGGCAAGGTAATCAAGTTGAAGAATCTTGATTATCTAAACTATTTATTAGAAGAAAGTAATAAGGCAATTAAGAATCATGATATCATAAGAATGAAATTCCTTATTTGGGATTTTAGAGCAATAAAAGATAGTGAACCAAGTTTTGCTAGAATGTTTCAACTACAAATAGAATCTGAAATAAAAGCTCTAGAGCGTATCTTAAAACTTAAAAGTATAAATTACATAGAGGAAACGATTATTTTGTTTGACTAAAAACGGGTTTAAAAATACCACGTTGGCTACGAGTTACAGGACCGGTGAAAGTAGTCGACTGAGAAGGATTAGGAGGGCAGTAGGTACTGAAGTTTGAGTATTAGGCATAGGAGGGGAGTAAGGAGGATTTTGGGAAGTGGGAGAATGAATGGCTGGGCCGAAGTTGAGCTTAGAGGAGGAGGCCCAGTAGGCTGAGCAATAGAGTCCAGAAGATGGGCTTGAAGATAGGGACTCGGCCCATCATCAAGAAAATTATAAGACGGAGGGGACAAAGTGTTAAGTGAGGTAAACATAAATTGGAGTTCATAAAAAATGACATGACGAGAAATAATAATTTTCCGCGAGGACAAATCGTAACACTTGTAACCACGGTGATTAGGAGGGTACCCCAAAAATACGCACGGAGTTGACCGGGATTTAAGTTTATTAATGGTGGTGGACGGAAAAAGTGGATAACAAAGACATCCAAATACCTTAAGATGAGAATATATGGGGTCTTCGTGATACAACATTTTCATAGGAGATTGAAAAGCAAGAAGTTTGCTAGGGAGAATATTTAGAAGGTAGGTAACCATTTGGAGAGCATGGTGCCAAAAAGATGGAGGTAACGAGGCATGAGCCAAGAGAGTCCGGACAATATTATTAATGGAACAGATTTTTCGTTCTGCCTTCCCATTCTGAGATGAGGTGTGAGGACAAGAAAAGCGGAAAGACATTCCATTAATTCTACAAAACTCCAAGAATTTCCCATTATCAAATTTGGTGCCATTATCAATTTGAATATTTTTAATGTTGCGTTCAAATTTGGTATGTATATATGCTTGGAAAGATATAAATGTCGAGTAAACGGCTGATTTCTTTGCTAAAGGAAAAGTCCAAAGAAATTTAGAATAGTCATCAAGCAAAAGCATATAATAACGATGTCCCGAAGAACTTTACACTGGTGATGTCCACAAATCACAATGTAAAATATCAAAACGTAATAGCGTATAAGAAACAGAATCAGCAAATGGTAACCTAACATGTTTTCCAAAAGAACAAGAATGACAAATTTTCGATACATCGGAAGAATTAGAATGGATCAATTTATTTTTCCTAAGTATCTCTACCACCAGAGTCTCAGGATGTCCCAATCGTTGGTGCCAAATGGAAGAGGAAATAGTAGCAAAAGCAGAAGGATGCGTTTTATTGGTGAGTTCATTAGATGTGACCGGGTAAAGTTCTTCGCGGCTCTCACACCTCATGAGGTGTCTCCCCGACTGGAAATCATTCACAGAAAAACCAAATGATCAAATTCAATGGAAACTGAATTGTCATTTATGAATTTTCGGACATAAATTAGGTTTTTAATGAGATGAGGAGCGTGAAGGACATTGTTTAAAACAAATGGGGGAAGAGGAGAAGGAAGAGTAGCATTACCTAGACCATGAACAGGAATTGAATGGCCACTACCAACAAGAATATTACGGTTATTGCTCATATTAGAATAGGATGAGAGAATACCTGATTCTGAGGTCATGTGTGAGGTAGCATCCATATGCCATGGAGTAGCCGGTGGTGTGAGGCTGAGTGTGTACATTTCAGCCTCAATGTCGGTGGAGGAAGGAGCTGCAGAAGCAACATGGGCTTGTGCAGGCCTAGAACTGAGAATACCATGCTGCTGATGGTCTGAAAAATAAGTGGGTCTGGTCTAAGAAGCTGGTGTCGATGGGTATGGGCAAGGAGGAAGAGCCCATGGCCATGACCACCCCGACCCCCATTGGGATGGAACACCAGAATTCCACGGCTGTGACCAAGGTTGAGAAAAAGCAGCCGGTTGAGTACCCCCATTCCGTGAACCCGAAGCCTGAGTACCCTTGCCATTCCCTTTCCCATGTGTCTTGTTTCGATCAGAACCAGAGCTACCACGGTTCTTCCCTGACCCACGGTTGTTACTCCTCCATTGGACTGACCACCACAGGAGAGTGCTCACTCATGGGAAGGGGAGTGAGAGACTCTCGGGCCACCATAGCTGAACTCATCGAAGCCTTTTTATTTAATCCAGCTTCCTCTAATGTGAGCATCGACCGAGCTTGAGTGAAACTGGGCAGGGGATCCTTTTGTCGGATCAAGGTAGCGATTCCATTATAAGCCTCAGTTAAGCAGGCCACCATTTGCAAAACCAATCGATCATTAGCAATCGGTGCCCTAACATTCTTCAACTGGTCATCAAGAAGTTTGAGATGTTGACAGTAGGCGGTGTTGGGTTTCGTAGTAACATGCGCAGCGGAATTAAGCATTTAAAATTTTGTGAAACCCAAAGCCATAGATCCGTTCATATGATTATATCAAATACATACAATATGAATACTAGAATACTAACCCTTGATGCCTTTGAATTTCAACCTTTAGTCTTGGTGGAGATTTAGAAACATGATCATGAACACAAAGCTTGAACACGAACTTTGAAGATGATGAGTTTCACCCTCTAGCGGTATCCACACCTCGAACGAATATCAAGAGCACTTGATATTGGTTGCTAGACCAAAATTATGAAACACACTTTCATAATTATTTTTGACTATATGGAATTATGAATTCTTGATCTAATCAAAAATATTGCCTCTCTAAGAGGCTTGGAATAATGCCCTTAATGGCTTGTGAAAAAAGACTTTATATAGGTCCTAGTCATTAACCCTTAATGACCTAGGATTCTTAAATCCCGTCACCCAATTAAGGAAACAACTTTCTGTCCAAGCAGCACTGGCACGGTCGGCCCTAAAACAGGCACGGCCGTGCCACTAGGGTCGAGCCTGGCCTCCGAAATCTGAATATATGCACGGTCGAGCTTTATAATCTGTACGGCAGTGCTGAGCATGGTCGTGCTTTATAACTAGTACGATCGTGCTATCAGGTTCGAGCCATCCTTCCCATTGCCGATTAATGGCACGGTCGTGTCTTATAATCTGCATGGCCGTGCTGATCCAATCAGCACGATCGTGCTTTACATTAACCATGGTCGTGCCAGTCCAAAAAAGCTGATTTCTCCATAATTCCAATTCAGTCCTTTATGATTCGTTTTTATTCGTGTGTGACCCTCTAGGATTACACTAAGTTGGCAATGGGTCCAAACATGATCCCATAAGATATGATTAGGTTCTAGCAAACCATCATACCTACCTAAATAGTGTAACTAGATACAAGTTCGCATTCCATTTAGAACATGTCACAATCCTTTTGTCCACGATGTCATTGAACACAAGGCATGGTCAACAAGTCAACTCGTCTTTGTTCAATACTTTCTCGATTCTGAATATGTTGATAATCCAAACGACATTGATCCAATCAATTCATTTTAGTCCGGCCGAACATTTTCATCAACATTATTCCTACGAGAGGCCTAAGCTTGACATCTCTCCGAAGAGGGACAAATCCATCATAGCTTATTATTCTTCCCTACATGAATCCGATTATGCCAATCATACCCTTTATAACTACCCGGTTAAAAGTAGCGTTTGAATATGTCAAACATAATATTCATCAAGTGGAAGACTATAATAACTACATGTCTAAGGATTCAAATGACATAACTAATATGAGATATATATATGACATTGACCATGATATAGATCTCATAAAGCGGGTCATGTCCGGTACTTAACAAGTACCCATAAATCTAACATGATCATCCCATTATCATTTAGCCTTTATACTAATACCAAACAAGTACTAAGGATGTAGATTATTATAAGTAAACATGAACAACAATAATAATCAAAACATCTCTTTATTAATATGAAATAAATGATAACAATTACAACGTTTATTAAACGTGCCTAGGGCACCAACACCAACAATCTCCCACTTGCCCTAGGCCCAATCTCCCATGTATCTAATACCCATGGACCTAACATGACCATCATGTTTAGCTTGTGGAAGTCCCTTTGTTAGCGGGTCCGCGACATTGTCATCAGTTGGTACTCTGCATATATTCACATCTCCCCTATCAACGATCTCTCGAATGATATGAAAACGCTTAAGTATGTGTTTGGATTTCTGATGTGCCCTTGGTTCCTTTGCTTGAGCAATAGCACCATTATTGTCACAATAAAGGTCTATTGTATTAGCAATACTAGGAACCACTTCAAGTTCAGAAATGAACTTCTTAATCCAAACAGCTTCCTTTGCAGCATTCGATGCAGCAATATACTCAGCTTCCGTTGTAGAATCAGGGGTTGTACTTTGCTTGGAACTCTTCCAGCTTACAGCTCCACCATTTAACATAAACACAAAACCCGATTGCGATTGACTATCATCTTTGTCGGTTTGGAAGCTTGCATCTGTGTAAGCATTTACCACGAGATCATCTTCCATTCCTCCATAGACCAAAAACGAATCCTTAGTCCTTCTCAAGTACTTAAGGATTGCTTTTACGGCCATCAAGTGATTTTCACCGGGGTCGGATTGATATCTACTCGTCATGCTCAAAGCATAAGATACATCCGGCCTAGTACAAATTATGGCATACATGATGGACCCAATTGCCGAAGCATATGGAACATCATTCATTTTCTCACGCTCATCTTTTGTCTTAGGACATTGAGTCTTGCTTAGAGAAACTCCATGTAACACTAGCAAGGTTCCTCTCTTAGAATTTTCCATACAGAATCTTCTAATGACCTTGTCAATGTATGTACTTTGGCTTAAACCAATTAGCTTCCTAGATCTATCTTTGTAGATCTTAATGCCAAGTACATATGCGGCTTCACCCATATCTTTCATTGCGAAGCACTTTCCTAACCAAGTCTTTACAGACTGAAGTGTAGGAATGTCGTTTCCAATGAGTAATATGTCATCCACATATAAAATAAGCAATAGCACTATGCTCCCACCAATCTTCTTGTACACACAAGGTTCATCTTCGTTCTTGATAAAACCAAACTCTTTGACCGATTCATCAAAACGGAGATTCCAACTCCTAGAAGCTTTCTTCAATCCATAGATGGATCTTTGCAATTTACATACCTTAGAATTTTGTTCAAAACCTTCTGGTTGTGTCATATACACATCCTCTTGTAGTTTTCCATTTAGGAAAGCGGTTTTGACATCCATTTGCCATATTTCATAGTCATGATATGCGGCAATGGCAAGCAAAATTCTTATAGACTTGATCATTGCTACGGGTGAAAAATTTTCATCATAGTCAATACCATGAACTTGCCTATAACCTTTGGCTACAAGTCTAGCTTTGTAAGTATGCACCTTCCCATCTATGTCACTCTTTTTCTTGAAGACCCATTTGCATCCTATGGTTTTTCCACCTTCGGGCTCATCAATCAAGTTCCAAACTTGATTGTCTTGCATGGATTGTAATTTGGATTCCATGGCTCCAAGCCACTTCTTCGAATCAGGAGAAGACATCGCCTCTTGGTAGGTGGTTGGTTCATCATTATCAATGATCTCCACCTCATTACTATCCGTTACGAGAAAACCATATCTCTCGGGCTCGGACCGTAACCTACCAGATCTGCGAGTTACTTGTGTATTTTGAACAGGTTCCACAATTTCTTGTAGGACTTGTTCTTGTTACACTATCGGTTCAATGTCATTTTTTGGGTCTCGAACCTCTTCGAGATGTACTTTACTCCAACATGTTTCTTTGGAGAGAAACTCTTTCTCTAGAAAGATTCTAGTTCGGGCAACAAAACTTTGTTGTCCGTTCGGTTGCAAAAGTAATATCCTTTAGTTTCCTTAGGATATCCCACGAAAATACATTTATCAGATTTGTGCGCAAGTATGTCTGAGACAAGTCTTTTGACAAAAGCTTCGTAACCCCAAATCTTCATGAAAGACAAACAAGTTTTCTTTCCGCTCCACATTTCATATGGAGTCTTTTGAACCGATTTTGTTGGAACACGATTTAGTGTGAAAGCAGCGCTTTCTAGAGCATAACCCCAAAAGGATAAAGGAAGATCAACTCGACTCATTATTGATCGAACCATGTCCAACAAGGTCCGATTCCTCCTCTCAGACACACCATTCCATTGTGGTGTTCCGCGTGGAGTCAATTGTGAAATTATTTCACAATTCTTTAGATGATCATCGAATTCATGACTCAAGTATTCTCCACCTCGATCCGATCGAAGTGCCTTAATACTTTTGCCAAATTGTTTTTCTACTTCATTTTGAAATATTATAAATATCTCAAAGGCTTCACTTTTATGTTTCATTAGGTAAACATACTCAAATCTACTATAATCATCAGTGAAGGTTATGAAGTATTAAAATCCTCCCCTAGCATTGCTACTTAATGGTTCGCATATATCGGAATGTATCAACCCCAATAAGTCGCTTGCCCTTTCATCTAGCTTGGTAAAAGGTGTCTTAGTCATTTTTCCAAGAAGACACGACTCGCAAGTATCATATGACTCAAGGTCATATGAACCCAAAAGACCGTCCCCATAGAGTTTTGAGATACGCTTCTCATTAATATGACCAAGACGGCAATGCCATAAATAAGTATGATTAACATCATTAGGTTTAGATTTCTTATTTATATGATAGACATTTTCATTATTCTCATTCTTGATATCCAAGACATAAAGGTCATTAAATGAACTTGCAATACCATAAAGCACATCATTTAAATAAATAGAAAATTTCTTATTCTCAATAAGAAACTTAAAACCTTCATTATCCAAACAAGAAATTGAAATAATATTTCTACTTAAATCCGGTACATAATAGCAATTGTTCAAAACAAGTATTAAACCGGAAGGTAAAGTGACTTCATAAGTTCTTACGGCTAATGCAGCAACTCTTGCTACATTTCCCACGCGTAGGTCCACTTCACCCTCTTTAAGTAGTCTCCTATTCTTTAGCCCCTGCACATGTAAACAAATGTGAGAACCACATCCAGTATCCAATACCCAAGAATCAGTTGTAGAAAGGAGAATATCTATCATATAGATACCTGAAGTCGACGCAGTCCCACTGCTCTTCTTCTTCTTTTGCTCTTCCTTAAAAGCCTTGTAATTACGTTTCCAATGACCAATTTCTTGACAATGAAAACAAATTGCATCCTTTTGTAAATTGAGTTTTGCCTCTGGAGCCTTGGCAACCATTGCCTTGCTTATTTTGGGTTTGACAACTTTCTTACCCTTTCCTTTGGCACTAGCCTTCTTCCCATCATGAACCAAGAGCACAGGAGAACCTTTCTCCACAATCTTTATCTCCGCAGTTTTAAGCATACCATGCAACTCGGAGATATTTTTATCCACTCCATGCATGTTATAATTCATCACAAACTGATTATAACATTTAGGCAATGAATTAAGAATGAGATCCGTGGCTAGCTCCAATGGGATTGGATAGCCAAGTTTCTCAAGATGCTCTACATAGCCTTTCATTTTAAGCATGTGAGGACTCACTTGTTGCCCTTCACTCATTTTGCAAGAAGTGAATACAACAATGGTCTTGTACCTCTCTTGCCTAGCTTGCTCTTGAAACATGGCTCTTAACTCCACGCGTATCTCATAGGCTTCCAAATGTTCCAAACTTTTTGGAGTTTTGAGCACATAGTAGCAAGCATGAGACAACTTACATCTCTAGAATCATTACGATGTTTCTTGTAACTGTCTCTTTCTGCCTTAGGGGCATTGGCTTCTGGTTCAACAGGAAGAGGCCCATCGGAATGTACAACTTATCTTCTTGCCTAAGAACTATTCTTAGGCTACGGATCAAATCCATAAAGTTCGTACCATTCTCTTGGAGCTTATCATTCTCAAGGATCGATCGCAACGAAATTGATTGAGTGTTGTTAGTCATTATCTACAATTATGCAAAATTTCCAAAATTTAATAAGTACAAATTTCATTACAAGAAACAACAATGTATTTTTCCAAAAAATACTCCCACTAAAATATATAACCTTTTTATACATCCAATGTATAATATAATTTAAATGGGCTAAGATCCAACTTTAATTTAATTTCAAGTACGCTTTGGCGCACCGCTCAAAATCAAATTAATTAGGTAGACAATCATGTCAATCATATCCCATTTGACTCTTAGATCATTTTCTGAGATTCTTTAAGAAATCCAATTTCAAAAAGCATGTTAAATCTCATCTTTGCCTAAGCCCAAAACTCTTTTGACGCTTAATTAAGTCCAACCATTTTAAACGCATAGAAAACTCTTATTCACTCATCTTGCTCATACATGAATAAAGTTAACACACTTCGCTTTGGCGAACCCATATTAAAGTTACCCATGTACTTACAAGTGTTTTAACCATGGCATGGCAAAAAGGACTTAAAACTTTCTTGAAGGTTTATCACATATAGCATACAACACATTTATAAGCACATAATATAAACATGTTACGCATCAAGTTTAGCCACTAAATTAATCATCATTAATTTAAGCATAATATTTATGTGTCATTAGTTTCTCTGTAATTATGAGGATGAGACTCTTTGAACTTTGGTTATTATCTCCAAATCAAGACAACAAGAAGTGCGGCTGAAACTAAGCCATAAGGTAACCACAGTTCCGCACTAATTCAAGAAACCAAGAAAGTAGTCCATGTGGCCGAAACTAAGCAATAGATGGTCTCGATGAACGTAGGCCAATTGCATCCACAATTCCACATGGATCTCCAATCTTTGAATCAAGAACTTTGTTTCTCAATTTTAGCAATTATGAACTTTTCATAATTCTAACTTCGTTTATCTTTGAATCTTTGATTTGCGATCAAGTTTGGGAAACACAATCTCGATGAACGTAGATTAGCCATCCAAACCTTGATCCAATCTTGGAATCACAATACTAAAACAAATAGGAAAATTAAGCCACGAGATCCACACCCAAACCCTAGCAAGAGCCCCCAAACCGAAACCCTAGGTCCGGCCAGGTCTCTTCATTGGGTTCGGTCGGACCTCCTCTGAAAAATCCCAGATTTTTAAAGTTCCAAAATTTATCTCAAAATTGTTTTTCTCGATTCAATTAGGATTTGGTGTTCTTGGTGATCCAATCACCATGATCATCAAAACCTTGAATGAACAATTCATGAATCCTTGAATTATCAAAACTTTGATCAAATCAAAAATTGATAACCCAAACAATTTTAAATCCACCATAATTTTTATTGCGATTGAATAGTGCGATTAAAGTTTATAAAACAATAAACCACATAAAATCATATAACACATAAACATCATAATCCAATATTCATATCATCCTAGGCACATAAACAAACAATTTATATACACACACAACATGATCTAGTAATGAAATAATCAACATGAACGTGGCTCTGAAACCACTGTTGGGTTTTGTAGTAACATGCGCAGTGGAATTAAGCATTTAAAATTTTGTGAAACCCAAAGCCATAGATCCGTTCATATGATTATATCAAATACATACAATATGAATACTAGAATACTAACCATTGATGCCTTTGAATTTCAACCTTTAGTCTTGGTGGAGATTTAGAAACTTGATCATGAACACAAAGCTTGAACACGAACTTTGAAGATGACGAGTTTCACCCTCTGGCGGTATCCACACCTCGAACGAATATCAAGAGCACTTGATCTTGGTTGCTAGACCAAAATTATGAAACACACTTTCACAATTATTTTTGACTATATGGAATTATGAATTCTTGATCTAATCAAGAATATTGTCTCTCTAAGAGGCTTGGAATAATGCCCTTAATGGCTGGTGAAAGAGACTTTATATAGGTCCTAGTCATTAACCCTTAATGACCTAGGATTCCTAAATCCCGTCACCCAATTAAGGAAACAACTTTCTGTCCAAGCAGCACTGGCACGGTCGTGCCCTAAAACTGGTACAGCCGTGCCACTAGGGTCGAACCTGGCCTCTGAAATCTGAATATATGCATGGTCGAGCTTTATAATCTGCACGGCCGTGCCGAGCACGGTCTTGCTTTATAACTAGCACGGTCGTGCTATCAGGTTCGAGCCATCCTTCCCATTGCCGATTAATGGCACGGTCGTGTCTTATAATCTGCACAGCCGTGCTGATCCAATCAGCACGGTCGTGCTTTACATTAAGCACGGTCGTGCCAGTCCAGAAAAGTTGATTTCTCCATAATTCCAATTCAGTCATTTATGATTCGTTCTATTCGTGTGTGACCCTCTAAGATTACACTAAGTTGGCAATGGGTCCAAATATGATCCCATAAGATATGATTAGGTTCTAGCAAACCGTCATACCAACCCAAATAGTGTAACTAGATACAAGTTCGCATTCCATTTAGAACATGTCACAATCCTTTTGTCCACGATGTCATTGAACACGAGTCATGGCCAACAAGTCAACTTGTCTTTGTTCAATAATTTCTCGATCACTACAAGAAAACTGTCAAATACCGACGGAAATTAGCGACGAATTTAATATGTCGCTAATAGCGACGGAATAGCGACAAATTCGCATTAAGCTGTCAACGACCCCATTACCAACCGATTTGACGACGGATATAGCGACAGACTCTTTTCCGATACTAATCCGTCGTAAAAGTGGCGCCAATAAAGTGCGCACATTTTTTCCGACAACCTACCGACGGATTAACGACGGATATAAAAATAAATAATTTGTATTTTTGGAACCTTAGCGAGGAATTTTTTCTGTCACTATATAGATTAAAAATAAATAAATATATTTTTGTTTTTACTCTAGCGACAGATTAGCGACGCATTTGTACATATATTTATTTTTTTCTTAACGACGGATATTTTCTGTCGCTATATAAATAAAAATTAAATAAATGTTTTTTTCTTTTCAAATTAGCGACGGAATAGCGACGGATATGTACATTTATTCATTTATTTTGTTAACGGCGGATGTTTTCTGTAGCTATATAAATAAAAAATTAAGGCAAAACTGCACCAAAAATCACTCAACTATGACTAGTTTGGGTATTTGGCCACTAAACTAATTTCCTTTTGAAGCAACACATTCAACTTATTTATTTTTGCATCCATAGTCACTATCACTAACCCCGTTAGATTTTTGGCGTTAAATAGTTATGTGCACCGCATGTGACCAAATTTGAAGGGGTAATTTAGGTAATACAGTCTAAATAGTATAAAAGAAATTATAGGGTTTTTTTTCAATTTTATAAATTTGAAGGGGTAATTTGGAGAGAGTCGATTCTTGGGAGATTTTCGCCAGAATTTTTCCAGCGGCTGTTTCTCCTGCTCTGGTGATTATTTTTCAGATCCCAACGGTCAGAATGTGCGCCTAAGTGATGCGAACATACCCCAAAAGTTTGAAGACGATCCAACGGTTAACGAAGCGGGAATTTCATTTTTTCTGGTCCGGGTTTTCATTTATAATGTTTATTTAGTTTGTAAAACCCTAGATCCACCATTAGTGCCTCCAACACCATCAAACCCAACTCCAATCCCCTCCTTCACCATAGCCGATCCTAGGAAAGATCTAGGCGCCGGCCACAACAAGCAAATGGCCAAGAAATTCGACCAAAACAGTACAAATCGAAAGAAAAACAAAATTCGTCACCTCCCAAAATCGGACCAGAAAAATGAAATTCCCGCTTCGTTAACCGTTGGATCGTCTTCAAACCTTTGGGGTATGTTGGCATCACTTAGGCGCACATTCTGACCGTTGGGATCTGAAAAATAATCTCCGGAGTGGGAGAAACAGCCGCCGGAAAAATTCTGGCGAAAATCTCCCAAGAATCGCCTCTCTCCAAATTACCCCTTCAAATTTATAAAATTGAAAAATAAACCCTATAATTTCTTTTATACTATTTAGACTGTATTACCTAAATTACCCCTTCAAATTTGGTCACATGCGGTGTACATGACTATTTAACGCCAAAAATCTAACGGGGTAAGTGATAGTGACTATGGATGCAAAAATAAATAAGTTGAATGTGTTGTTTCAAAAGGAAATTTGTTTAGTGACTAAATACCCAAACTGGTCATAGTTGAGTGATTTTTGGTGTAGTTTTGCCAAAACTAAATAGCATATACTCTTATCTTATATGATGTATTGAGTAATCCCTCCGTCCCACACCAATTGACTCTAGTGGTCAACAGGACATAACTTTGACCAATAATTTAAAATAAATAATGATCCTAAAAATTTTAAAAATAAAGTTAGAAAAACAAATGATATTTATAGTTAGTAAAATAGTAAAATATATATATATATATATATATTTTCGGTCTCAGTTAGATTTTTGACATAAATAATATATGAATTCTAATAACTTTATACTTTACAAATTAATATTTGATATCCGCCCGACAAAAAATGTATATTTACTTTAAAATTTTAAACTATAACGAATTAATATAACTAATTAACATTTTTAGTGCGCCCCATATTTTTATCATATTCGGTTATACTTCATTTACTTTTGAGGTAGACTTAACAATTAGAAATATTAATAAACATGCATAAAATTGTATTGATTTAAAAAAAAAAACCGTCGCTAATCCGTCGTTATTCCGTCGTTAGATTATAAAGAAAAAATATTTATTAACTTTTGGCAAAACTGCACCAAAAATCACTCAACTATGATCACTTTGGGTATTTGGTCACTAAACTAATTTCCTTTTGAAACAACACATCAAACTAAGAGTTTATTGAATCGAAAGTCACTATCAATAACACCGTTACATTTTTTTCGTTAAATAGTCATGTGCCAATGCACATGACTTTTTATCAAGGGTATTTTCGGTACAAAAAATATGTTAAGTTACTGAGATTGTGGAGCGTGATGCTCACTCGTGACCTCGCCGTCCCCAACTCCGGCGCCGGTAGGGTTCTCTACTCAAAGCCCATCAGATTCCGGCAATCCGAAACTCAAACCTGAACCCTTCCTCCATCGGCGGCGGTCTCGACAGAAATCGCCGATTTGGATTCAGTTTCCATCGATCTCAAAAGCGGCGACCTGGTCAACTCGTGGGTCGACTATTCCGTCGGAGTATTCACCGGAGAAGCTAAAGGAAAGACCAATGGAAGCTATTTGAGTGAGAGACGGGTTGAATCTGTCAAAAATTCCAAGATTACATTCAGAAATACAAGAAGAACCACATTTATGAACTGGTTTGAGCATTAAATAGCGAGAAAACGAGGTTTGAAAACTCACCGGAAGTTACGCCGGAAAATCGCAAAGAAAGAGAAATGGGTCAATCGGTCCGCAATATTGAGTCAAAACCGTCAGGAGAAAGTGGGTTCATGGTTGGATTGAATAGGTGAACCAGATCCCCGTGTTCAATCGGACAAAAAGTGACGAAAAGATGATCTGCAAGTCTCACCGGAGCTCGAGGTGCCGGCCGGAGATTGGAGGAGCTGCAGGAAGGATCGAAATACTGAAGGGGGACGGATTCAAAGAAAGCCCATATTTGTACTGATAGGCTTAGTCGCACACCTACAAATTAAACCTGGACTAGGTTCTAAAAAATATAGCTAGGGCAAGTCCAGAGTCGATCCACGAAGAACGGTTACTTGTTTACGTAATTGTCACTTGACAAGATTGGGGGTTTAATTGAGATTTTAATTAATTCCTAAGACGGGAAAAATAAACTAAGTGTTTGAAACAATAATTAAAAAGCACTTCAGATTGATCACTATCCACGTCCTCTAATTCAATTTCATTGGTACTTCTATTTCTCTGTTAATCCTATTCACTTGATCACGAGATATATTGCAATCTCTGTCTCTTCTTACAGATTAGTCTATAGCAGTGGCACACTCACTATAAACCCTAATTAATAAATTAATCTAACTGGCACAGTCTAGATCGCAGAATTAATTGATTCAATTTAAGAGACTAAGATCAAAAACGCTTTCTACAATTATTTCATATAGATAATCGTCTAATTTTGCCTACTTTCCGAATTGCTATGGCACATACACAATTCGTGAAGATGCTACGGTGAAAACCCTAATTCTGGCATAGAACAGAGAATTCTAGCATAGATCAAAAAATAGAACTAATGGATTGGCCAAATCCACAAACCCTAAATATTAATCTAGATCAATACAAGCAAAATTATGAATAGATTACACAAGAGAATAAGAAAAATTACCTCAATTGAATCAAAGTAGGTTCAAGATCTCAACCCAAAGCAATGGAGTTTAGTTCTCCATTAATGGTTTACAAAAGCTCTAGAGAGAAAAAGAAAGAACGTAGTTTAAAAAAATAAAGAATGAATCCCCCAAAAAGAAGCAGCCCTAATCTACTATTTATCCTAATTAATATTGACTAAGGAATAATAAAATAAGAAGAAAATAATAAAAGAAAAAGAAAGTAAATTAGAATCAGCCGCCAGAGTGTGCGGAATCCGATTTCAATGCAGCTTTCCGATTCAGTCCTTGAGGTCTTTACTATTTCCAGTTCAGTCCTCCAACTTTCAAAAATTGCAGAAAAGCCCCTAAATTCCCAGTTCTTTGCAGTTTGGTCCCTACACTCTTCCGCCAGTTAACTTTGAATTGACTTTGACTACTTGACCATCGAGACAGACGTTGAAGTTCACCAAAAATTACATCCAGAAAAATAATTAAATAATAACGACTATTCTACCCCGGATTACAATAAAGCTCAAATGATAAAATAATGTCTCAAATACATCAAATCTAGTCTAAAGTACATCACAATTAACCAAAATATATGAGAGAATAAGGTAAATAATGTATACAAAATCCGCCACATCAAATTCCCCCACGCTTAGACCCCTTACTCGTCCCTGAGTAACATCCTAACCCCACTCTAAACTCCGGTCTAATCAGCATAGCATGGGAGAAAATGACCCCTAATCTCCTCTAAGCCTCCTCAGTCAAAAGTCAACAAACACAAACAAATTTGGAGTATAAGAATCTCTGTCCCCATATAACTCCAGGAAATCAAATAAAGATCAATGGCCTTAGCCCGATACAAACTCCAAAATAGTGAAAAACCGTATCCGGACTAAGGCACACTCATAAAAGCCACGGGGAAATAAAATATCCTATGTTTCCCCCACGCTAGTCTCACACTACAAGTCTCCCTCATAAAAATAAGTTTTTGGTCGGGTAGTGGTCCCGCGTAAAACTCACCTCGTATTTAGCACCAACACCCCCTTATAACTCTAAAACAAAACGAGGTTTTCTATCCTATTACCCACTAACCGAACCTCCAACATCAAAATATCCTAACCCGAGACTCCGAACCTCCCTTATGTTGCCAATCATCGGTGAATAAATGATAACATCACTCAAAATCTCACCTTTTGCCTATGCGCCCTTTCGGGTTTTCACTTAGCCTCTCATATTTTTTTTTTTTTTTTTTTTTTTTTTTAAGAAAATTAAAAATGCGTACTATACATAATACAAAACCCTCCCCCACGCTTAAACTACACAGTGTCCTCAATGTGTGTCAATGAAAGTGCATGGACAGTAAAGGCGTAAAAGAAAGGGAAACTGACTCATCTACAACTTGTTTTCGCACCCTATCACCACTACTACCATCTCCACCCTTCTTCTTCACATATTTAGCAACCAAAAATTTTCACCAAACAATTCACAATTTCACCCACAACGCTCACAATCACGTACCAACGATAATTCAACAATAAAATCAATACGACAATCACACCACGAACTCAACACAACTACAAAACTATCACCGTTCGCAATTTTCCCACACTATCATCGCTCACAATCACTCACCAACAATTATCAATCAACCATAGCCACACAGTTAATTCAACACAACCACAATGCAATATCAACTCTCCAACAATATTACACTACAAATTTCCACCAACAAAGTACCAATCCCAGCAATTCAAAAGCGAGAGAATGGGCAAAATTATACCTTATCAAGCTGAAATATACCCAGTTAAGCTCCTTGTCCCTCCAAAATTGCTCCAAACAAGTGCAATCCAAAAATGCCCAGAATTGAGAATTCCGGGTTCCTGAATCATCCTTCGAACTCGGAATTGATGGAATTTGATGGTGGTTTGGGTCGAAATTGATGAAATATAGGTGAGAAGGATGATTGGAATGTGATTTAGTGGAAGAAATCGAGTCAGTTTGATGAGTTGGGTAGTTAGGGTTGAGAGAGAGAAAGTGGGTAGAGATGGTGTTGAAGGTGAATTGAGGAATGGGGATTTCGTTAGGGGGAAGAAGATGAGGAAGTGAGTTGTTTTAATGGAGGGGGGGTAACGGATTTGTGTTGGTTTAGGGGAGAGATGGGGCGGCGGCTACAGTGGAGGGTAGAGAGAGAGGCCGACGGAGCTGGTGATTGGGTTGATTTGAGGGATGGGGATGGTGTTAGGGGGAAGGAGATGAGGAAGGGTGGCGCTTTGGGTAGGACGGATGGTGGTTTGGTGGATGAGGGCAGCGGCGGCCATGGAGATGTAGAGAGGGAGACGGGTAAGAGAGATGGGGAAGAAGGGCGGGTTGTGAGAGAGAAAGAGAGAGACCGTGAGAATTTCTTTTTTTCTTTTTTTTTTCAACCCATAGTGGCCAGCCCTTGTGCCATAAGAATTGAGCACTTGTGGCACAAGGACTGGGTGAAATTTCCCAAGCTGCCTTCCTCCTTTTTTTTTTTTTTTTTTTTTAATGAACACCCTTGTTTTTTCCTAGACTGCCCTTTCGGGTTTTCAATCTAGCGGGCTTCTTTTCTTGTGCATTTTTTTTTTTTAAGAAAAACTAACTAGCTATCTAGAAATAAAATACATACTATACAACTACAAATCCGTCCCCCACGCTTAGACTACACAGTGTCCTCAATGTGTACAAGTGAATAAAAATAAGGACAGTTTAAACGTGGGAGAATAAGTGGTACCTCATTAATGCACACTCCACCCCGTTTGAGCTCGAATTGTCTGCATAAACCCCTTTTTCTTTTTGTTCATCGTGCTCAAACCTCTATTCTTCTCCATCGGACCACTAGCCATCATCAATTCTTCCTCACCTCCAAATACATGCTTTCGGTGCTCAGGAAGATTCTTCACCTTTCTTGGTCCATGTTTTACCGCCGGGATCTCCAAACCAATCTTCACATCATCACTACTACTACAAACCTTGGACACATTATCTACCTTTGGCTCTACTACATCCATAAAACACAAACCACGGACATCCTTAGGGTCTTTCTTGGAGTCAAAAATATTGAACTCCATTAAATCCCCATCACACTCCATAGTCAACGATCCGTTGGAAACATCCAACTTAGTGTGAGCCGTAGACATAAATGGCCTTCCCAATAGAATGGGAGCCTTAGGATCCATGTCCATCTCTAACACATAAAAATCAGCAGGGAATATGAACTTACCAACCCGGACCAAAACATCCTCAACTTTCCCATTGGGGTATGCATTAGATCTATCCGCCAACTGAATCACCACCCTAGTATCTTGTAAAGGTCCCAACTTGAGCTTTTCAAACAATTCATAGGGCATGACATTGATTGAAGCACCCAAGTCAAGCATCACCATATGCTCAGAATCATCACCCAAAGACACAGGAATCACAAACATGCCCGGATCACTACACTTCTTGGGCATCTTCTTATGATAGACTGCAGACACATGCTCTTTCATCTTCACCTTTTTCTGACTCCTCGCCTTCTGATCCCTCTTCAAAGTACATAACTCCTTAAGGAACTTAGCATATCTCAGGACAGTCTTCAAAAGATCCAAAAATGGGATGTTTACCTCAAGCCTCTTGAAAGTGTCATATATAGCCTTGTCAGGCTCCGGTTTGCGATGCTCTCTCAAGGCCTCAGGAAATGGAACATCCGGCTCATAAACTGTGGGTTCTGGTGTAGCTTTCTTCTCCTCCTCCGGGGTCTTCTCAATAGGCACAACCTCCTCAACCTCAATCACTGGCTCCTCCGGTACAACTTCCTTCCCAATCTCCTTACCGCTGCGCAAAGTCATGGCACATGCACTCTGCTTAGGGTTCGGTTCTGTTCTAGAATGTACCTTCTCTGCCTCTCTAGCCTCTAGTCTCCCAACCGCATCAGCTATTTGCCCAATCGGGCTCTCTAGATTACCAATACTCACATCGGTCTTTTGTTGATACTGCTGGAAATTGCTATTCATCATGCTCACCGACTGTGCTAAGGAATGAATCATGTCATCTGTAGACTGTCTCGGAGGGGTGCTCTGATACTGCTGCTGCTGCCCATATGGTGGTCTGTACTGATTATACTGATTAGTCTGATACTGCTGACTCTGTGGTGGACCCATCAACAATTGTCTCATCATCACCTTTAGGTCCTCAACATCTGTTTCAACCTTATTTGTCACACCTCCACTAGAATTCGCAACACTGACCTGTCTGAAACTCGACCTCCTGCCATGTGTCCGAGTGCTCTTAGCCAACTCATCAATAATCTCATTAGCCTCCTCAGTCGTCTTGTTCAGAATACTACCTCCACAGCACGCATCCACTAAGCGTTTATCCTGAATCGTCAATCCCCCATAGAAGTATACTATCAGCTGTTCATCATCAAATCCATGATACGGGAAACTCCTGCACAACTTATGGAACCTGTTATAATACTCGTATAGAGTCTCATCCACCTTCTGCTCCATGTTGCTAATGTCCCGCTTCATCACATTGATTTAATCGGGAGGAAAGAACTCATCAAGAAACACCTCCTTCATTTGCTGCCATGTGGTGATACTGTTAGGTGGGAGGTGATAGTACCACGCACTAGCATCATCTTTCAGAGTGAAAGAAAATGCTCTGAGTAATAAGTGCTCTAAAGGAAGTGTAGCCGGCTTCATGCTTTGACATATCTGCACAAACTGGGACACATGCTGATTCGGATTCTCTCCAGGCATCCCAGTGAAGTGTGGTAACTGGCTCAACAGCCCCGGCTTCAACTCAAAAGTGACTCCGGCAGGTAAGACAGGGAATTGGACGGCATGTGGTTGCTCATTCCAATTCGGGGCAGTCCTTTGCCTCAATGTCTGATCTGCCATTTGCTATCTAACTCAAGAATTCCAAGCAGATTGTCAGTAGAACGGGTGTGGACCATAAAATGTGCCACACTAAAAACAGAAATAAATAAATAAAAACAAAAAGGAAACTAAATAACTAAACTAACTAAAAATAAATACAAATAAAATAAAAATAAAAAGAACAAGAATTAAAATAAGAACGTAAACAAATAAACACCGTTCCCCGGCAGCGGCGCCAAAATTTGATAGGCTTAGTCGCACACCTACAAATTAAACCTGGACTAGGTTCTAAAAAATATAGCTAGGGCAAGTCCAGAGTCGATCCACGAAGAACGGTTACTTGTTTACGTAATTGTCACTTGACAAGATTGGGGGTTTAATTGAGATTTTAATTAATTCCTAAGACGGGAAAAATAAACTAAGTGTTTGAAACAATAATTAAAAAGCACTTCAGATTGATCACTATCCCCGTCCTCTAATTCAATTTCATTGGTACTTCTATTTATCTGTTAATCCTATTCACTTGATCACGAGATATATTGCAATCTCTGTCTCTTCTTACAGAGATTAGTCTATAGCAGTGGCATACTCACTATAAACCCTAATTAATAAATTAATCTAACTGGCACAGTCTAGATCGCAGAATTAATTGATTCAATTAAGAGACTAAGATCAAAAACGCTTTCTACAATTATTTCATATAGATAATCGTCTAATTTTGCCTACTTCCCGAATTGCTATGGCACATACACAATTCGTGAAGATGCTACGGTGAAAACCCTAATTCTGGCACAGAACAGAGAATTCTAGCATAGATCAAGAAATAGAACTAATGGATTGGCCAAATCCACAAACCCTAAATATTAATCTAGATCAATACAAGCAAAATTATGAATAGATTACACAAGAGAATAAGAAAAATTAGATCAATTGAATCAAAGTAGGTTCAAGATCTCAACCCAAAGCAATGGAGTTTAGTTCTCCATTAATGGTTTACAAAATCTCTAGAGAGAAAAAGAAAGAACGTAGTTTAAAAAAATAAAGAATGAATCCCCCAAAAAGAAGCAGCCCTAATCTACTATTTATCCTAATTAATATTGACTAAGGAATAATAAAATAAGAAGAAAATAATAAAAGAAAAAGAAAGTAAATTAGAATCAGCCGTCAGAGTGTGCGGAATCCGATTTCAATGCAGCTTTCCGATTCAGTCCTTGAGGTCTTTACTATTTCCAGTTCAGTCCTCCAACTTTCAGAAATTACAGAAAACCCCCGAAATTCCCAGTTCTTTGCAGTTTGGTCCCTGCACTCTTCCGCCAGTTAACTTTGAATTGACTTTGACTACTTGACCATCGAGACAGACGTTGAAGTTCACCAAAAATTACATCCGGGAAAATAATTAAATAATAACGACTATTCTACCCCGGATTACAATAAAGCTCAAATGATAAAATAATGTCTCAAATACATCAAATCTAGTCTAAAGTACATCAAAATGAACCAAAATATATGATAGAATAAGATAAATAATGTATACAAAATCCGCCACATCATGTACCGAAAATACCCTTGATAAAAAGTCATGTGCATTGGCACATGACTATTTAACGAAAAAAATGTAACGGTGTTAGTGATGGTGACTTTCGATTCAATAAACTCTTAGTTGGATGTGTTGTTTCAAAAGGAAATTAGTTTAGTGACCAAATACCCAAAGTGGGCATAGTTGAGTGATTTATGGTGCAATTTTGCCTATATATATATATGGTGTATAGGATATAGGGTATAGGGTAAGGGATGTTATATAACATATGGTATATAACATATGATATAGTATATAGTGAACAAACTAAAAAGACAGATGGGGTATATGTTATTGTCCCTCCCTATTTTTTCTTTTATATACTTTCGTTTCTTTAAAAATGCTTAACTTTTTTTATGCAACTTTTTTTTTTTGAAATTTTTCATTACTAACCAACATCTCAAATAGTTTTATTTATCAAAAAAAAAAAAAAAAAAAGAAGCTATTGTACGTCCCTATTATTTTTTCTTTTATATACTTTCATTTCTTTAAAAGTTCTTATTATTTATGTAAGTTTTTTGAAAAATTTCACTACTAACCAACATCTCAAATAGTTTTATTTATCAAAAAAAAAAAAAAAACTATTGTACGTCCCTTTTTTTTTTCTTTTATATACTTTTCTTTAAAAATTCTTTTTTTTATGTAAGTTTTTTTGAAAAATTTCACTACTAACCAACATCTAAAGCATTCTGGAACAAAAATTAACTATAAATGACATACTCCCACTGTCTCATTTTAAACTTCAAAGTCAAAGCGAAATTAGTCAACTCAATTATACTTTGACTAAACACTTATAAACTAATTAATTATCTTAATAAAATTTTGAAAATTGTTTTTGATTACTCTTGTTAATAATTTTTAGTTTTTCAATAGAATAATTAAATTTTCTCTAAATTAACAATCAAAGTGCAATTAAGTTACAAATTTTACTTTGATTTTAAAATTTAAATTGAGACAGAGGGAGTATATTTTGAAAATGGAGAGTAGTAAACAATTCCATGGTCATTTTTCAATTAAATGGATAGTATTTTTTTTTTTTTTTAAAAAACATACTCCCTCCATTTTTGGATTAGGGTATAGGGTAAGGGATGTTATATAACATATGGTATATAACATATAATATAGTATACAGTGAACAGACTAAAAAGACAGATGGGGTATATGTTATTGTCACTCCCTATTTTTTCTTTATATACTTTCATTTCTTTAAAAATGCTTAACTTTTTTTATGTAACTTTTTTTTTTGAAATTTTTCATTACTAACCAACATCTCAAATAGTTTTATTTATCAAAAAAAAAAAAAAAAAACTATTGTACGTCCCTATTTTTTTTTCTTTTATATACTTTCATTTCTTTAAAAGATCTTATTATTTATGTAAGTTTTTTGAAAAATTTCACTACTAACCAACATCTCAAATAGTTTTATTTATCAAAAAAAAAAAAACTATTGTACGTCCCTTTTTTTTATTTTATATAATTTCATTTCTTTAAAAATTCTTATTTTATTATGTAAGTTTTTTTGAAAAATTTCACTACTTACCAACATCTAAAGCATTCTGGAACAAAAATTAACTATAAATGACATACTCCCACTGTCTCATTTTAAACTTCAAAGTTAAAGCGAAATTAGTCAACTCAATTATACTTTGACTAAACACTTATAAACTAATTAATTATCTTAATAAAATTTTGAAAGTTGTTTTTGATTACTCTTGTTAATAATTTTTAGTTTTTCAATAGAATAATTAAATTTTCTCTAAATTAACAATCAAAGTGCAATGAAGTTGACAAATTTTACTTTGATTTTAAAATTTAAATTGAGACAGAGGGAGTATATTTTAAAAATGGAGAGTAGTAAACAATTCCATGGTCATTTTGCAATTAAATGGATAGTATTTTTTTTAAAAAAACATACTCCCTCCGTTTTTGGATTGTTGCATGTCGCGCCCCAGACCCGTGGTCCTACTTGGCCCCACGCTCGGGACACGAATGGAAGACGTCATAAAATACTTTTGAAATTTTTTCGAAATATACTTTCATAAAGTTTAACAAAATCAACACTTGAAGTTCAAAGACTTCATATTTAACTTTAAAACAAACTTTACAAACCACTTGAAAGAAAGGTTTAGCCATAAAGTTTAAAAACATTATTTACAAATTGACAACCACCAACACTATCCAAAATAGGTGTTACAACATGTAGTACGGGTACTCTACCCATAAGGATTTACATTTACATAATGTAACCTTAACAAAACAAGTCCCAACTCTTACCACTTCAACGTCCTCCCATGCCAAAGTGTCCTATCCCCTGGACTCGCCTTTATCTAAAACAGTAAACAAATAAGGGGTGAGAATGAATCTCAGTAAGCTACTAAAATGCAACTACGTTTCATGCTATAATGATAATCATAAAGAATAGTATCATAGAAATCACATAACACATAACATGAGAGGCAAAGCCAACTCATCACATTACCCATACAACGATGTAACACTCATAAGGATACCAAGCTAAGGTTTACAGAAAGAACATAACCGTCTGAGAATACCATCTAAGAAAAGCATCTGAGAAAACCATCTGAGCAGCATAAATAGCTGAAGCCGGGATCCCGAAAACCAAGTTAACTACAGGGGGAAAATGACACAAAGTAATAACCTAAATGCTCACACGAGGGAGCTAATTCATCTCATCCAAGGCCAATCTGGACTGAGGAAAAAGGTCCAGTGGAAAAGCCTTATAGTAAACTTGGATGTGTGCCACTATAATTCTTTTCACCTCCACTCGATAACACAACACCAGCTGGACTTTCAAACAAAGCACTATAATGAATACTTGCTTAAACAACAACCGGGGCATGATTCCAAAGTAGGGAACCACACAAAACTCATCAATAAAATGAACCAATCCAAAACACATCAAAAGATGTTCAACTATACCCCATGCAACACTTATTCACATTCCATAGCACATTTGTTCATAAAGGAACCAAATTCAAATACTAGAGTTCTCCACAACAATCCTCTAGGTACTTTAGGATATCACCTAAGACTTAGACCAAGATTGAACTCTAAATCACTTGGATTGAAACAACTCAAACTTTCAGCAGCCCAGGGCGGTCGCCCACACCAGACTGTGCGGCCGCCCAAAATGCTCTGTCCCACGACCAAAACCTTCCAGATAGATGGGCGGTCGCACGCCCTATTTGGGCGGCCACCCAACCCACTCGACAGGCCAAAATGCACAAAATTTTACTCCCTTCGTTTCACCGTCCCAAAATTACTACAGATTAACACTTATAACTTTCCCATACTTCTTCTGAATACAAACTCTACCAGCACATACTCTTAATACTCTTTGAACACAACCCAAACAACTTGGACAATTACTTCCTTTGTCCCAAAATTACAACTATCACAAAACTTATTCAAAACATAAATTCACAACAAATATAGCACATATAACATATATATGACCATTTTAACATTTAAGGGGAATTAGTAACTTACCTATTTCCGGAAAAAGTATCGAGGAAATATGTTTTGATCGGGTAGAAATGACCTACTCAACGCCCTGATCATTTTTATATAATTAGATTTTAAAACGGAGTAATAATTAAAAAGATATAAAATCAAAATGAAATGAACTTACCTTTTTCTTTTAACCCTAGGAAGAACGAGAAATATTTGCTGAGTAAGTTAACACAGAGAAAGAGGGAGAAGAAGGATAAACATGTTATAAAAGCCTTTACCCCATTTTCTATTTTGATCACTAGACTTTCATTTTTAACACTTAATCCCCTAAAGTTATAATTTCACTAAAGACCCTAAAGTTTCAACTTAATCATTTAACTCCCTTAACCATTATTACTACTAACTAAGTAAATAACACAAATAATCAAGTAAGATGTGCAAATCATAAAATATGATGCAACACATAAAATGCACACATAAGTTCAAATGGAAATCCCCCAAAATATAAAATAAATAGGGACGGGTTTTGAGATCGTTAGAATCACTCCCCCTTAAAGAAAATTCGTCCCGAATTTTAGGGTTACTTACCTAGGCCCTCAAACAACCAAAGATACTTCTTCTCAATCTCTTCCCGAAGCTCCCAAGTTGACTCTTCCACATTATGGTTCCTCCACACAACTCGAACAAGAGGAATACTCTTATTTTTCAATTCTTGAACTTTAGAATCAATGACTTGGACTGGATGCTCCTCGTAAGACATACTGGGTTCAATATCCTCAGGAACCTCGGACAAAACATGAGAAGGATCATACACATACTTCCGAAGCATCGAAACATGAAACACATTATGGATCTTATCAAGAGAAGGAGGTAATGCAAGACGATAGGCACGATCTCCAACTCTTCCAAGAATCTCAAATGGGCCAATATACATCGGTGCAAGCTTGCCTTTCTTTCCATACCTTCGAATACCAACCTTAGGTGATACCTTCAAGAATACAAAGTCCCCATTTTCGAACTCAAGGTCTCACCTCCGGTGATCGGCATAGCTTTTCTGTCTACTCTGGGCAGTACTCAAACGATCCCGAATAAGTTTAATCTTCTCAACTGAATCATTAATCATCTGAACACCCCAAATCTTGGCTTCTCCCACTTCATCCCAACAGATAGGAGACCGACATTTCCTCCCATACAAGGCTTCATATGGAGCCATCCCAATACTGGACTGAAAACTGTTATTATAAGCAAACTCTCCAAGAGGAAAATGAGTATCCCACGAATCAGAAAAGTCAACAGAACAATCTCTCAAGATATCCTCAAGTATTTGAATGGTTCTCTCTGACTGACCATCTGTTTGAGGATGAAAAGCTGTACTAAACCTCAACTCTAAACCCAAAGCCTTCTGAAACGCTTGCCAAAACCGAGATGTGAATCTAGGGTCACGATCCGATACAATGCTCACTGGGACTCCATGTAACCTCACGATCTCATTAATGTACAACGTAGCAAGCCTTTCCATCGAATAACCAATCTCAATAGGTAGAAAATGAGAAGACTTTCTCAATCTGTCTACGACCACCCAAACTGCATCATACCTTCTTCGAGTGCGAGGCAACCCTACCACAAAATCCATAGTTACATGTTCCCACTTCCATTCCGGAATCTCTAATAGTTGAAGCAACCCCACAGGACTTTGATGCTCAGCTTTAATTTGTTGACATGTTAAACACTTGGATACATAATCCGCTATTTACCTCTTCATATTATTCCACCAAAAGTATTGCTTCAAATTTTGATACATTTTAGTGCTCCCGGGATGAATAGTATACTTCGACTTGTGGCCTTCATCAAGAACCTGGCGTTTAATCCCATCAGCATAAGGCACACATAACCGGCCTCTGAAAATTAACACTCCTTCAGAATTGAGAGATAAATCCTCAAATTTGCCTTCTTTGATTTTATCCATTATTTTTACTAACTCCGGATCATCCTTCTGAGCTTCTTTTATTTGTTGAATTAAAGTTGGTAATACTCGAATGTTCGCAAAAATAGCTCCATGCTTTGATTCATAAGGACTCCAATCTCGAGCATCCTCCATCATCTTCCATTCACGCACCATCAATGAAGCCATATAAGATTTCTAGCTAATGGCATCAGCTACTATATTTTCTTTACCCGGATGATACGAAATAGTACAATCATAGTCCTTCAATAGCTCCATCCATCTCCTTTGCCTGTTATTCAATTCCTTTTGAGAGAAAAGATACTTCAAACTTTGATGATCGGTAAAAATCTCAAATTTTGCTCCATAAAGATAATGTTTCCACTTGTGCAACGCAAAGACAATAGCCGCAAGCTCCATGTCATGGGTAGGATAATTCTGCTCACTCGGAGCCAACTTCCTCGAAGCATACGCAATCACCCTTCCATTTTGCATTAATACACACCCGAGGCCTTCTTTAGAAGCATCACTATATATCACCAAATCATCATTTCCATTAGGGAGTGCAAGAATAGGAGCAGTAGTCAATCTTTTCTTCAACTCCTAAAAACTGATTTGACATTTTTCATTCCACATATAAGGCACATTCTTTCGAGTCAACTGAGTTAATGGAGTTGCAATCTTAGATAACCCTTCAATGAACCTTCTGTAGTACCCAGCTAACCCCAAGAAACTTCGAATTTCTGACACTGATTCTGGCCTCTTCCAACTCACAATAGCCTCAACCTTGGATGGATCAACTGATATACCTCTATTAGAAATCACGTGCCTAAGAAAATATACTTCATCGAGCCAAAAAGCACATTTACTAAACTTCACAAACAATTGCTTCTCCCAAAGAATAGATAATACCATTCGCAAGTGCTGTTCGTGCTCCTCCCGGGACTTTGAATAAACAAGAATATCATCAATAAATACAACCACAAAGGAATCAAGATAAGGTTTAAAGACCCTATTCATCATATCCATAAAAACATTCAGAGTATTAGTCAACCCGAAAGGCATAACAAGAAACTCATAATGGCCATATCTACTACGGAAAGTAGTTTTAGAAATGTCTTCAGAACAGATTTTCAACTGGTGATACCCACTCCTCAAGTCAAGCTTTGAAAAGACGACTGAACCTTGAAGTTTATCAAATAAATCATCAATATGAGGGAGAGGATATTTATTCTTTATGGTTACCTGATTCAACTTCCGATAATCAATACACAGTCTCAAAGATCCATCCTTCTTCTTTACAAACAACACAGGAGCTCCCCACGGGGATACACTAGGGCGGATGAATCCTCTATCAAGTAACTCTTGCAATTGAACTGTCAACTCTTTCAGTTCAGCTGGAGCCATTCTGTAAGGAGCCTCAGATATAGAAGCTGTACCTGGAAGTAAGTCAATACAGAACTCGATTTCCTCAGGAGAAAATACATCTGAAAATTCTTTAACAATAGGCACATCCTCAATATCAGGAACCCTTTTAGTAGTATCAAGAACACTGGCCAAATACCCCACACAACCACGATTCAATAGCTTTCTAGCCTCACATAAGAAATAATACGAATCTCCCTACCCAAAGGAACGACCTCAAAGGTAAATTCAGGGATATTAGGGATAGAAAATGTGACCACCTTTTTAAAGCATTCAACAGAAGCATGATGTTTACTCAACCAATCCATACCCAAAATAATATCAAAATCTTGTAATGGCAAGATAACTAAATCAGCAGGCAAAACATGCTCACGTATATGCACATCACAAGAAGGCAACACCTTATTGGTCACCAAGCACTCCCCCATAGGAGTAGACACCTTTAACACATAAGGTAAAGACTCAGAAGACAAGTGCAATCGAGAAGCAAAATGCACAGACACATAAGAATACGAAGAGCCAGGGTCTACAAGTGCTCGTGCCCTCAAACTAGACACATAAATTATACCTCCTATCACATTAGAAGAGTCTGAAGCCTGTTATTGAGTAATGGCAAAGACACGACCCTGCACATTTGGCCTCCCTGAAGAATCCCTCTTTTGGCCCTGAGAAGACCCAACTACACTTCCCGAAGACTGATTATTAAACCTGGGACAATTCCTCTGAAAATGACCCAACTGACCGCAATTCATACATCTACCTTGTTTCTTCCAACAACTCTCTTCAGAATGCCCTTCTTTTTTACAATAGTTACAAACCTTCTTATTCTGACTCTCTGAAGTGTTACCTTGATTTCTGTTACCCGATTGCCCTTGAGAAGATCCCCTGAACTGTGAAGATGCTCCTTGATTTCCTCTATTATCACCACGTTGTTGTTGTGGTTGTTTCCCTTGTCCTCGTTGTCTTCCTCCACCCTTTTTTTCCATCTTTCTCTTGTGTTCAACTATATCATGTTCCACTTGGTAAGCACGGCCAATCGCATCCTGCAAGTCTTGAAATTTGTTAGAAATGAGCTGTGTTCTGATCACTGTTCTCAACCCTTTCACGAACCTCATAGTCTTACCTTTCTTCAGTAGCCACCAAGTAATGACAATGCCTAGCCAATTCAGTGAACTTGGGAACATACTCAGCTACCGTCATCATATTCTGCTCTAAGTTAAGGAATTTCAACCTCCTTTTTGTCTTGGTCTACCTGGGAATAAAGTGTTCTTTGAATTTCTTCACGAAAGTCTCCCAAGTATAGGGTACATGAGTTTCATCCCAACTAGCTTTCACCACTTTCCACCAATACTCAGCTGTCTGCAATCAGTTTATAGTTACAAATCGAACTTTATCTTCCTCAGTACATTGTAGAACATCGAAAATTTTCTCCATCGACTCAAACCCACCTTCAGCCTTAGTGACATCAAGCTCTCCATCATACCCCATAGGTTTCATTTTCAGAAATTGTTCTAGGCCATATGTTGGTGGTGCTTGTTCCCTCTCTGGTCTCTGATCATTGATTGTTTTCATCGCAGCTTCAAACATGCCTTGAAACTTTATTCGAGCTTCCTATCTGACCTTATCTTGCCCTGAAGGCCCAGACTGATCACCCTCAGTTCCAACCATTTTCAATAAGTACCTGCATAAGACACTCAACGTTACTCACTCTATACACTACTACCCTCCTAGGTCATTAGTCAATCTAGACCATCTACAACCTAGCTCTGATACCAACTATCGCGCCCTAGACCCATGGTCCTACTTGGCCCCACGCTCGGGACACGAATGGAAGAGGAAGACGTCATAAAATACTTTTGAAATTTTGTCGAAATATCCTTTCATAAAGTTTAACAAAATCAACACTTGAAGTTCAAAGACTTCATATTTAACTTTAAAACAAACTTTACAAACCACTTGAAAGAAAGGTTTAGCCATAAAGTTTACAAACATTATTTACAAATTGACAACCACCA
>JAOWBW010001148.1:357446-422599 GCA_026119855.1 Campanula takesimana | reverse complement strand
CAATTGATAATGACTATATGAAATTTTATTTGTGTATTATTTGTTCTTCAATCAAGAGATGTCTTGGAACAAAATTAAACCTCTCTCAAACTCTTTGAGACTCACAAAATCAATGGTAAAAAAGTGCTGGCCGAATTTGGCTTTTATACACAAGTATGATCCTATTCCAAATAGGAAACTTGTGTCAAAAAATCCGTCCAAAATTCGTTTCCTAATCAAATTAGGAATCTGCCTCTCGACAGCACCGTGCGCGGCCGCCCAAAGAAGGCTGTGC
Source organism: Campanula takesimana (assembly GCA_026119855.1). Classification (NCBI taxonomy): domain Eukaryota; kingdom Viridiplantae; phylum Streptophyta; class Magnoliopsida; order Asterales; family Campanulaceae; genus Campanula; species Campanula takesimana. Next base: position 422,325 of record JAOWBW010001148.1, on the reverse strand, counting down.
GGTCGCCCAACTTGGGCGGTCGGGTCCATGGACGACCCTAGCCAGAAACTCTAAAAAATTCCCTTTAGTCATTTTAAAGATTCGTTCTATTGTGTGTGTGACCCTCTAAGGATTATACTAAGTTGGCAATGGGTTCAAACATGAAACCATAAGATATGATTAGGTTCTAGCAAACCGTCATACCTACCCAAATAGTATAACTAGATACAAGTTCGCATTCCTTTTAGAATATGTCATAATCCCTTTGTCCACGATGTCATTGAACACAAGTCATGGTCAACAAGTCAACTTGTCTTTGTTCAATACTTTCTCGATTCCGAATATGTTGATAATCCAAATGACATTGATCCATCAATTCATTGTTGAGTCCGGCCGAACATTTCATCAACATCATTCCTACGAGAGGCCCAAGCTTGACATCTCTCCGAGAGGGACAAATCCATTTAGCGTTATTATTCTTCCCTACGCGAATCCGATTATGCCAATCATACCCTTTATAACTACCCGGTTAAAGGTAGCGTTTGAGTATGTCAAACATAATTTTCATCAAGTGGAAGACTATCAATAACTTCATGTCTAAGGATTCATATGACATAACTAATATGAGATATATGTTCGACATAGACCATGACATAAATCTCATACAGCGGGTCATGTCCAGTACCTTTTCCAAACAAGTACCCATAAATCTAACATGATCATCCCATGATCATTTAGCCTTTATACTAGTGCTTAACAAGTACTAGGGACGGAGATTATTATAAGTAAACATGAACAAACAATAATAATCAAAACAATCTCTTTATTGATATGAAATAAATGATACAATTACAACGTTTATTAAACGTGCCTAGGGCACCTACTACCAACAATCTCCCACTTGCCCTAGACCCAATCTCCCATGTATCTAATACCCATGGGACCTAACATGACATCATGTTTAGCTGTGGAAGTCCCTTGTTAGCGGGTCCGCAACATTGTCATCAGTAGGTACTATGCATATATTTACGTCTCCCCTATCAACGATCTCTCGAATGATATGAAAACGCCTAAGTATGTGTTTGGATTTCTGATGTGCTCTTGGTTCCTTTGCTTGAGCAATAGCACCATTATTATCGCAATAAAGGTCTATTGGATTAGCAATACTAGGAACCCACTTCAAGTTCAGTAATGAACTTCTTAATCCAAACAGCTTCCTTTGCAGCATCATGCAGCGCAATATACTCATCTTCTGTTGTAGAATCAGCGGTTGTACTTTGCTTGGAACTCTTCCAGCTTACGCATCCACCATTTAACATAAACACAAAACCCGATTGCGATCGGCTATCATCTTTTGTCGGTTTGGAAGCTTGCATCCGTGTAAGCATTTACAACGAGATCATCTTCCATTCATCCATAGACCAAAAACGAGTCTTTAGTTCTTCTCAAGTACTTAAGAATCGCTTTTACAGCTACCCAGTGATTTTCGCCAGGGTCGGATTGGTATCTACTTGTCATGCTCAAAGCATAATTACATGGAGTACAAATCATGGCAAACATGGGACCCATGGATAGCACATCAATTCAATCATTATTCCACACGCTCATTCGTTTGTTGTCTTAGGACATTGAGTCTTGCTTAGAGAAACTCCATGTAACAGGGCAAGGTGCCTCTCTTAGAATTTTCCATAAGGAATCTTCTAATGACCTTGTCAATGTATGTACTTTGGCTTAAGCCAAGTATCCTCCTTGATCTATCTCTATAGATCTTAATGCCAAGTATATATGCGGCTTCACCATATCTTTCATTGTGAAAGCATTTTCCTAACCAAGTCTTTACGGACTGAAGTGTAGGAATATCGTTTCCAATGAGTAATATGTCATCCACGTATAAATAAGGAATAGCACTATGCTCCACTAATATTCTTGTATACACAAAGGCTCATCTCGTTCTTGATGAAACCAAACTCTTTTGACCGATTCATCACAAACGGAGATTCCAACTCTAGAAGCTTGCGTTCAATCCATAGATGGATCTCTGCAATTTACATACTTAGAATCTTGTCAAAACAACTCTTCTGGTGTGTGTGTCATATACACATCCTCTTGAGTAGTTTCCATTTAGGAAAGCGGTTTTGACGTCCATTTGCCCATATTTCATAGTCACGATATGCGGCTATGGCAAGCAAACTTATGACTTGATCATTGCTACGGGTGAAAAGGTTTCATCATAGTCAATACCATGAACTTGCCCTATAACCCTTCGCTACAAGCCTAGCTTTGTAAGTATTGCACCTTCCATCCATGTCAGTCTTCTTCTTGAAGACCCATTTGCATCCTATGGTTTTTACACCTTCGGCGCATCAATCAAAATTCCAAACTTGATTGTCTTGCATGGATTGTAATTCGGATTCCATGGCTCCAGCCACTTGTCCGAATCAGGAGAAGACATCGCCTCTTGGTAGGTTGACGGTTCATCTTCTCAATGATTTCTACTCATTACTATCCGTTACGAGAAATCATATCTCTCGGGCTCGGATCGTAACCTACTAGATCTGCGAGTTGCTTGTGTATTTTGAACAGGTTCCACAACTCCTTGTGGTTCTTGTTCTTGTTCCACTATTGGTTCAATGTTATTTTCTGGGTCTTGAATTTCTTCAAGATTTATTTTACTCCCACTGATTTCTTTGGAGAGAAACTCTTTCTCTATAAAGACACCAGTTTCGGGCAACAAACACTTTGTTGTCCTCACGGTGGTAAAAATAATATCTCTAGTTTCCTTTGGATATCCCACGAAAATACATTTGTCAGATTTGTGTGCAGTTTGTCAGAGACAAGTCTTTTGACAAAGGTCTTCGCAACCCCAATCTTCATGAATGATAAACGAGTTTTCTTTCCGCTCCACATCTCATATGGAGTCTTTGATGAACCGATTTAGTTTGGAACACGATTTAGTGTGAAAGCAACGGTTTCTAGAGCGTAACCACAAAAGGATATTGGAAATCAACTTGACTCATCATTGATCGAACCATGTCTAACAAAGTCCGATTTCTCCTCTCGGACACACCATTCCATTGTGGTGTTCCGGTGGAGTCAATTGTGAAACTATTCACAAAATTCTTTAGATGATCATCAAATTCTTGACTCAGTATTCTCCACCACGATCTGATCGAAATGCCTAATACTTTTGCCAAGTTGTTTTTATACTTCATTTTGAAATATTCTAAATATCTCAAATGCTTCACTTTTATGTTTCATTAGGTAAACATACCCAAATCTACTATAATCTCAGTGAAGGTTATGAAGTATTGAAATCCACCCCTAGCATTGCTACTTAATGGTCCGCATACATCGAATGTATCAACCCCAATAAGTCGCTTGCCTTTTCACCTAACTTGGTAAAGGGTGTCTTAGTCATTTTTTTTTCCAAGAAGACACGACTCCAAGTATCATATGACTCGAGGTCACATGAACCCAAAAGTCCGTCCCCATGGAGTTTTGAGATACGCTTCTCATTAATATGACCAAGACGGCAATGACATAAATAGGTATGATTTACATCATTTGGTTTAGATTTCTTATTTACATGATAGACATTGTCATTATTTTCATTCTTGACATCCAAGATATAAAGGCATTAAATGAATTAGCAATACCATAAAGCACATCATTTAAATAAATAAATAAAATTTTCTTATCTCAATAAGAAACTTAAAACCTTCATTATCCAACACAGAATTGAAATAAATTTCTACTTAAATCCGGAACATAATAACAATTGTTCAAAAACAATAATTAATCCGAAGGTAAAGTGCCTTCATAACTCTACCGGCTGCTAATACAGCAACTCTTGCTCCATTCCCCACGCGCTAGGTCTACTTCACCATCTTAAAGCAGTCTCCTATCTTTAGACCCTGCACATTTAAACAAATGTGAGAACACACATCCGGTATCCAATCCCAAGAATCAGTGGTAGAAAGGAGAATATCTATCAATATAGATCCTGAAGACGACGCAGCCTTGCTGCCCTCTCTTCTTCTTTTGCTCTTTCTCAAGAAAGCCTTGCAATTACGTTTCCAATGACAATCTCTTGACAATGGAAAACAGATTGCATCCTTTTGTAATCGGGTTTTCACTCAGAAGCCTTGGCAACCTTTGCCTTGCTTATCTTGGGTTTGAACACAGACAACTTTTGCCTTACCCTTTCCTTTGGCACTAGCCTTCTTCCATCATGAACCAAAAGCACGGGAGAACATTTCTCCACAATTTTCATCTCTGCAGTTTGAGCATCCCATGCAACTCAGAGAGATTCTTATCCATCCCATGCATGTTATAATTCATCACAAACTGATTATAACTTTTAGGCAATGACATTAAGAATGAGATCTGTGGCTAACTCTAAGGGATTGGATAGCCAAGTTTCTCTCAAGGTGCTCTACATAACCTTTCATTTTAAGAAAGTGAGGACTCACTTGTTTTCCCTTCATTCATCTTACAAGTAGTGAATGCAACCAATGGTCTTGTACTTCTCTTTTGCCTAGCTTGCTCTTGAAACATGGCTCTCAACTCCACGCTTATCTCATAAGCTTCCAAATGTTCAACTTTGTTGGAGTTTTGAGCACATAGCAGCAAGCATGAGACAACTTACATCCCTAGAATCATTACGATGTTCTTGTAAGCATCTCTTTCTGCCCTAGGGGCAGTAGAGCGGTGGTTCAGCAGGAAAAGTGGCCCATTGAAAATGTACAACTTGTCTTCTTGCCTAAGAACAATTCTTAGGCTACGGATCTAATCCATATAGTTGTTTACCATTTTCTTCAAGCTTATCCTTCTCAAGGATCGATCGCAATGACATTGATTGAGTGTTATTAGTCATTATCTACAAATATGCAAATTTCAAAATTAATAAGTACCGGTTTTTCATTAAAGAAATAATTAATGTATTTTTCAAACAAAATACTCTCACTAAATTATATAACCTTCATATACATCCAATGTTAATATAATTTAATTGGGCTAAGATCCAACTTTAATTTAACTTTTGAGTTCACGGAGGCGGACCGCTCAAAAATAAATTAATTAGTAGACAATCATATCAATCATATCCCATATGATTCTTAGATCATTTATGAGATTCTTTAAGAAATCTAATTTCCAAAGCATGTTTAATCTCATCTTTTGCTTAGGCCCAAAACCGTTTTGATTAAGTCCAACCATTTTAAAAGTATAGGAACCATTTAATTTAATGCACCTTGCGGAGGCAAGCCCACATCAAATTAATGAACCCCATCTTGCTCATACATGAATAAAAGTAATGCACTTCGCGGAGGCGAACCCACATCAAAATCACTCATGTATAAACAAGTGTTTTAATCATGGCATGGCAAAAAGGACTTAAAACTTTCTTTGAAGGTTCATCACACATAGCAATATACACATTTATGAGCACATAATATAAACATGTTACACATCAAGTTTAGCCACTAAATTAATCTCCATTAATTTAAGCATGATATTCATGTGTCATTAGTTTCTCTATAATTATGAGGATGAGACTATTTCAACTTTGGTTATTATCTCCAAATCAAGACAACAAAAGTGCGGCCGAAACTAAGCCATGAGGCATCCACAATTCCGCACTAATTCAAGATACCAGAAAGTAGTCCATGTGGCCGAACTAAGCAATAGATGGTCTCGATGAACATAGGCCAATTGTATTCACAATTCCACATGGATCTCCAATCATTGAATCAAGAAATTTGTGTTCTCTCATTTTAGCAATCATGAACTCTTCATAATTCTAACTTCGTTTTATCTTTGAAACTTTGATTGCGATCAAGTTTGGGAAACACAATCTCGATGATGCAGATTAGCCATCCAAACTTTGAACCAATCTTTGAATCACAAGACTAAAACAAATAGGAAAATCAAACCCCCAAATCCACACACAAAACCAACTACCCAAAACCCATTCCAGATCAGCAAGTCTGGACTGGTTCTGTTACTGGTTTTGTTGAATTTCCTTGAAAATTTTCAATTCTGATTTTTTTACAAAAATCAGACAATCTGATCAATATGTGCGCCGCCCAAAAACCCTTGTGCGGTCGCCCAAACCTGTGCGGCCGCCCCAAGGCGTTTTGTGCGGTCGCCCAATGTGATCAGAATGTGCAGAATTTCAAAGTTCAAAATTTTTTTTTCTCAAAATTGTTTTTCCCCGATTATTAAAACTTTGATCCAATAAAAAATTAATAATCAACAATTCTGAATCCACCATAATTTATTTATTGCGATTGAATCGTGAGATTAAAGTTGTAAAACAATAAACCACATAAAATCACATAACACATAAACATCATATATTCTAATATTCATATCATGCAAGGCACATAAACATTTATATACACATAACATGATCTAGGTATTGAAATAATCAACATGAACGGGGCTCTAATACCACTGTTGGGTTTCGATATAACATGCGCAGCGGAATTTAGCATTTAAAATTTATGAAACCCAAAGCCCATAGATCCATTCATATGATTAAGTCAAATACAACAACATGAATAAAGGAGAAACTAACCCTTGATGACTTTGAATTCTAGCTTTGATCTAGGTGGAGATTTGAAGCTTGATCACGAAGAAAGTACGAACACGAACTTTGAAGATGATGAGCTTCACCCTCTAGCGGTATCCACACCACGAACGAATATCAAGGAGCTTCTTGATCTTGGTTGCTAGACCAACAATTATGAACACACTTTCACAATTGATAATGACTATATGGAATTTTATTTGTGTATTATTTTGTTCTTCAATCAAGAGATGTCTTGGAACAAAATAAAACTCTCTCTCAAACTCTTTGAGACTCACAAAAATCAATGGTAAAAAGTGCTGGCCGAATTTGGCCTTTTATACACAAGTAGGACCTATTCCAAATAGGAAACTTGTGTCAAAATCCGTCCAAAATTCGTTTCCTAATCAAATTAGGAATCTGCCTCCCGACAGCACTGTGCGGCCGCCCAAAGAAGGCTGTGCGGTTCGCCCAACTTTGGGCGGTCGCCCGGTCCATCTTGGGGATCGCCCGCCTAGCCAGAAACTCTGAAAAATTCCACTTTTGTCCTTTTAAAGATTCGTTCTATTGTGTGTGACCCTCTAGGATTATACTAAGTTGGCAATGGGTTCAAACAACCATGAAACCATAAGATATGATTAGGTTCTAGCAAACCGTCATACCTACCCAAATAGTATAACTAGATACAAGTTCGCATTCCTTTTAGAATATGTCATAATCCTTTTATCCACGATGTCATTGAACACAAGTCATGGTCAACAAGTCAACTTGTCTTTGTTCAATACTTTCTCGATTCCGAATATGTTGATAATCCAAATGACATTGATCCAATCAATTCATTTGAGTCCGGCCGAACATTTCATCAACATCATTCCTACGAGAGGCCCAAGCTTGACATCTCTCCGGAGAGGGACAAATCCATTTAGCTTATTATTCTTCCCTACGCGAATCCGATTATGCCAATCATACCCTTTATAACTACCCGGTTTAAAGGTAGCGTTTGAATATGTCAAACATAATGTTCATCAAGTGGAAGACTATAATAACTTCATGTCTAATGATTCATATGACATAACTAATATGAGATATATGTTCGACATAGACATGACATAAATCTCATACAGAGGGTCATGTCCAGTACCTTGTTCCAAACAAGTACCCATAAATCTAACATGATCACCCCATGATCATTTAGCCTTTATACTAGTGCTTAACAAGTACTAGGGACGGAAATTATTACAAGTAAACATGAACAACAATAATAATCAAAACATCTCTTTATTGATATGAAATAAATGATAACAATTACAACGTTTATTAAACGTGCCTAGGGCACCACTACCAACAGCCAGAAGTATGCAGATTAGTGACTTTGAGATGTCTAAGAAGCGTATAATCCCTCTGAAGTATGATACCGACAGAAGCGCGTCTACTCCGGTACCACAAGGAGTCCAACAAACCTATAACTCACTTTGTTAGGCAACGTCAACAATAAACAATTTGTAACATTTAAATATAATAACTCACCTCTCAACAAGCATCGTGTCTAGGTGCGGCGATAGTTCACTAGATGCTCAATCTCCCTCCCAGCTCTATCACTACGTGCCCATCTAAGGGCTCTCGGCTGCCCCTCCTGCCATCTCGGGTCCAAAAGTCGCCGGAAGTCCGGGAAGCACTCGTATATCCAGCCCTGAAATGTATGTAAATAAATTATTAACAAATGTAATTATTACTTGTAAAAAAGACTCAATCACCCCTATAAAATTTCAACTACCAATTAAATTAAATGTTGGGACATAGGGAGTATTAAAGAAATATTAAATATTACCTCTAGCAGAGTTGCACAACCACTCATCTGAGCGCATCCGGCTCTGGACGCCTTCCCTAACTCCCGGTACAAGTACGCCAAAGCAGCTGATCCCCAGGCGAGACCCCCCACTCTTGGAAGATCCATGCACAATGAGAGATAGGCTGCAGGCATCTTATCCTGACTCTTGTCCACAAACAACATGCAACCCAAGAGGAACAGGAGATAAGTAGAAGCACGTTGCTCATCTGTCATGGTTGAAGGGGCCTGAAAGGAAAGCCGGAGCTCATGTAAAGTGTAGGCCGTGCCCCTCAGACAGCCTATGAGGTGTTTCCGGATCTCGGCTAGGTCAGACTCTGGATCCGCCTTCCTAACAGGAAAACCTATACAGCTGATACCTATAAATTGAAAATAAAAAATTAATAAAATTGATAAAATTTATGAAATTGATAAAAGTAAACAACAACAATATACCTAGAATATGAGTGACGTCATGCATCGTGATCGTCATCTCCCCCCACGGCATGTGGAACGTGTTAGTCTCAGGAGACCACCGTTCCACAAATATCGTTAGCAGCGCCGAGCTAGTCCGGCGAATGGTGGTATCATGAAGGTGCTGGATACCAGATGCATCAACTCCAGTCAACCAAGCCTTATCATCCTCCGCCAGACCAGCACGCGAGAACCTGTTGATTCCAAACAAAACATTATAATTAATACTCCCCCTGTTCCAGAAAAACAGTCCCATTTTAATTTTTTTGTGGTGAACAAAAAGTCAAAATGGAACTTTTTTTCTTGAACGGAGGGAGTAACACACTAAAACAAATAATAAAACTATTTATAAACAAATAGCTTACCTATCTAAATGCTGCTGTCTGGTATGGAATTTTACCACTGACTGACAAGTGGGGTTGCCCCAAATCTCTCGGGCTCGGTGATGACCGAACCCGTATAACAGCTCACAGACCTCTGGGCCGCCACCTGGGTCGCTCTCAATCTCCCATTGTTTCTTCCCCCCTGCGGCCTGTGCCTCCCCTCTATGCCTCATGAGAGGCCTCAAAGGTGCCTCCTCCTCCTCCTCCTCATCATCATCACCATCATCAGATGCTCGTGCCTCCGCATCTCCCTCGGGTGCATTTGATGCCGTCTCATCAGAATCAGAAGATGACGACTCCGCATCTGCCTCGGGAACATAAGAGGCATCACATGTACGCTCCTCCTGTCGTACATCCTCAGTCTGTACATCCTCAGTCTCATCAAGCAAGACATTCTTGTCATGCTTCTTTTTGGTGCGCAAAGCTGCTTGCTCGGCCTTCCCTTTCTATTAGAAGCATTCGAATGTTCACGTCCATACAAAAAATTTAAGTAAGAGACAATAAATAAGCGACAATTCTAGTTGAAATAGTTAACAACAGTAAATTTGGACAATTCAACAAACAAACAGTGCTACAACAATCTTCAGTGACAGCTTACATTTCGTGTGTAGTCATACGAAATGGTTCTCAACATTTCGTGTGTAATCACACGAAATGTTGAGAACCATTTCGTATGACTACACACGAAATGTACACAACCAACTCGTGTACAGTTCATACACACGAAATGTTGAGAACCATTTCGTGTATGACTACACACGAAATGTACACAACCAACTCGTGTACAGTTCATACGAAACACACAAAACCAACTCGTGTAAAACCACACGAAACCTAGCCCGACAATTCCAGATTTTAAAACCACCAATTCGTACCCAATTCGAACAATAAACAACAAATAAAGCAATATAACACAATTACAACAATGTAGGATCAAATTTAAACAACAATTAAGCATTATAAGAGCGAATTTTTGGCATAAAAGTCAAGTTTTTGAAATTGAAATTTAGGGTTATAAATTGAGGTTACCTGTGTAGCGGCGGTAGAGGAGGCGGCAACGGACTTGCCACCGACGGTGGGGAGCTTCTTCTTCATTGTTTGTGGTTGTCGTCGTTTGTAATGGCGGAGGAGGTGGTCGTCGGCGTCGTGTGCGAGCGAGATGGAGGGACGGAAGTTTTTTTTTAAAATGAATTGAATTGGGTTTTTTTAGGTATATATATAAGGGTATTTTAGTCAATTACTCATGCCTTGTATTTAAGGGGCCTTGTAAATATTCACACCCAGGGAGAGTGACATTTGAGCCCACCCTCCGTCCCGGCACGGGCGATTACTAAGCAACCCAAGGGCGCGAGCTTTATCTCCTTGCCACAAAACCCCCACTGGTGGGTTTTTCTTCCTTCCAATGGCCTTCTCCAATCCCTCCCTCTTATCTTCCTGCTCCGTTTACAGACTCAACCCACTTCTCTTCTCCCATCAACGTCGCGGCCGTACTCTCCCTCTCTCTCAATTGCGCCATCTCACTCGTTCCAAACCAAGATTCTTCACAGGTACTAATGTCTATCCATTCCATTTCTAATCACCCATTTCACATTATGAAAATCTGAGCCAATTTGCCTGTTATGACGCCATTAGAGTTGGGATTTTTGCTCTAAAGAAATGTATGCGGATAATGTGTTTGATATAATTCTTGTGAGAGTTTATTTTGGAAAATTTCAGTTGCTGCATCAGACAATGGTGTGTTTACTTCTCCAGAGGTAGCAAAGTCGTTCGACTTCACTTCAGAGGAGCGGATATACAATTGGTACTTCATTATATGACCTTTCTTGATGCTTGATGAAGTAGGATGCTGTTTTGAAATTGCTTCTTTTTGTTTAAAGGTTCTAACATATTCTTGCACCAGAAACTTGTTTCTACTTTTCTCCCCATTTGCACATTGCTTCTAGTGCATGTTTGTTTGTGATTGATACCATATTGGCACTGTGAAAATGATTTCTTGACGAAGGACTAGGTTGGTACCATAGGTGTCCAGTAATTGGCCTAATCACCTTATAACAACTGGTTTCCCAGCTAAAGTCAGACTGCCAAGGCCTAGGGTCTTGTGTACTGTCTATTTGGCCTAAGCCCCTAAGTTTGTAATTGTGAGTGAAGTTTTATAGGGAAACCGTTAGACCTGGGTGACGTTGAAATGAATGTTTTAAGTACGAGTACAGTAATGAGGATGACAAGATGGGTACCAAACAATTAAAGATAAAATTCAAAGTGAACATATGAGATTGTAGCAATAATGTGATAGCAGATATAACTAGCCAATTGCTTGAAATGTTTTAAAAACCTACAATAAAACCATCATGAACACCCATTAGGACTTGCGATCATGTCATTATTGCCATTCGAGAACCAACAAGATGTAGGGGAAGACAAACGCTAACATGAACAACCATACCAGAGACAGGGGAAGCCAAAAATTGATGGTAATAACTTTATGAGCATCCACGGTACAGATATCCACAATACAAGTATGTGAATTAAATGCTCAGTCTACGTCATATCAACACTCCACTAACTTTTGTATTTCAAACTCAACTTCAGAGTTGCAAAAAAGTAGTGTCAATGCAGATTTTTTTTAAGACTTGTAAGTTAGGGAGTGCAATACATCTTCATCCTACTTGTCACCTAGTTGCTTGTGTTGTCATGTTTGTACATGACTTTTTGCAACAGTCTCGTTGGTGTTTTCATTACATGCTAACTTGTAAAAGCTTTTTCTTACATTATCTCATTTTAGTCTTAGAACTAATTACGTTGTATAATGGCTGTTAGGTGGGAGTCCCAAGGGTATTTCAAGCCAAACTTTGATAGGGGAAATGATCCTTTTGTTATTTCAATGCCGCCTCCTAATGTTACTGGTTCGTTGCACATGGGGCATGCTATATTTGTGACTCTCGAGGTTGGAAAGTGATTTCTTTATATTGCTTTTCTAATTGCAAACTTTGACTTCCTCTTTCATATATCATTTAATATTCAGTGAATTAGATTTGGTAAATGCTTTATCCTGCAAATTCCCTACCGGAATGATATATATATGCTTTCGTAATCAATCGGTTTTACATTAGCCTACCGGCTTATCACCGAATGCTCAGTTATGTTCTTAGTTAACCTTCTGTAGGATAGTGGTACAGTAGAAACTCTTTAAATTAATACTCGATAAATTAATAAATTCTCTAAAATAATAAATTTGCCCGGTCCCTACTTGGACCAGTTGTAAAAATTAAAAAAAAATCGATAAAATAATAAGATAATAATTTTCCGGGAGACCCTTTATAACTTTAGGTCCCCATGAAAATCATAAATTAATAATTCTTAGAAATTGAAAAAATAATTATTACAATTTAGTGAAATACGCAACACCTTTTATATGAGAAGCCATTGTATAAGACATGGTTGAGTATTTTAAAGTCTTTATGTCGTTTATATACCATATTTATTTCAAGAATACATCGAATATAGCTATTTTTCTTGTGTACAATGAATTCAAAGTTATCATCAATTTCCAATGCCTTTCAACTTATTATGTACAGCGACTTTAGTTTATACGAAAATTTGAAAATTCATCAAATCAGCTAAAAACTCTTTAAAGTACTAATTATCAATTTATCAACAAATTAATAAATTTCAATGGTCCCGACATTATTAATTTATAGAGTTTTTACTGTATATTACTAGAATAGACGAAAATACAATGTCGGAATTCTAAATTACATGTAAAAGAAGAAACTCAATCAAAGATAGGTGAATAAATTACGGCCGTTCGATCCTTCTCAGTTTCAGATAATCCTTAGTTTTTGTCATGAGTAAGGACCCTTGAAAACAAATACAAATTTGGCATTTTTTTTTGTAGTATTTCTCAGCAGTTGCATCTATGAAATTTGGATGTGTCTAGGAATTAAAGAGACCTAACACCATCTTGAAAAATAATTCAAGACAACGGTTACTCTTTGATAGTGATTTCTTAATATCAAAAGCTTATTAAAAAGAATAATATTCTAAGAAGAGGTGAAGAAGCAAGCACCACTGGCGATGACGAAGCAATAACTTTTTTTTGGGGGGATCAATGCTACGAGCTTCCGGAATTCAAACGGGATCTTTGGATAGTTGATTTTATTTGGAAGCACTTGGAAACTGGTGGTATCTCCAGTTTAATTGTGCAGCAGAAAAGCCTTGGTTCAGTAGTTAGTATAGTGGCTGCGTATAAGTGCATTGAACTTTGTTGCAATACAGTTCCATTGTCTCTTTTGCACGCCCCGTATACTTTAAGATTGATGTTATGGATGCTCATTTTGGATGTACTTCACTGGCAGTTGTGGGACCATCTTTTTCTCATTGCCAAATGAGTCTTGAGGCAGCTTATTCTGTGGAGGACTTTCTATGTCTGAAGCGTAAGGGTTTTGGTGATGGGAAATAGGAGATAACAGTTTTCAAGTGTGCTAAGTTTTTCTCGTTTTGGTGCTTATGGACTCTAAGAAACTATAAAATCACTTTAATCTTCTATGTATTAAATGGTCTTTTTGGCCTCACAGTGGGCTAAAAGAGTGGGCTTATTATGGGGTCTTGCTTTGGTAGATTTAGCCAGGGACATGCAAGCTGCTATGGGTCTTTAGTTCTTGGTGTTTTGTTTTTCATTCTGGTTCCTTTTATGTTTTCATATGTGTTTGTTTTGGTTGATTTCTGGTTTACGTTCGTATATTATCTTCAATTGAAGTCATCTGTATTCTCAAAGAGTAAGTCAATCGATTTGACTTGAGTAGTTGGGTGCCAAAGTTGGGACCTCTCTCAAGATAGTTTGCTGCATCCACAAGGGCTCGAAACCAAGACCTCTTGCGTAAGCGACCGAAGCCCCTTTTCATTTCTCTGGCCAACCATCGTCCCTCTTTTAGTTTTTGTAGACTATGCTGCTCATTGATGATAAGGAAGAAGCTTATGTGATGAAAGCTAACCAGTGTATGGAAGTTGAGTAGTGAGTAGGATTTTGCTGTTTAGTTGGAAGAGGGTTCCATTATGGTTGATATAGCATCATATGGTTAACGAGGAATGGCTTCCTTGAAAGAGTGGACACCTCCATGAAGTGGTGATGCGGCTCATTAACTGCACCCACAAAAGGCGTGGCGTGACAGATAAGGCTTCATAAGGCATTCTGATAAAAAAAAAAAAAAGTGGGCTTTGTAACCCGTTAGTAACAATTTTAGTTTGTGGGTGTTGGTTAACCTTGAGTGATACGAGGAATGCATATAATATCAGAGGTTCTGCAGCTCTTTGCTTGATATCATTGTTAGTTGTGTGTTTTTAGGCAGCCATCAACCATTAAAAATGCATTTTAAATTTAATTATACACTCACTGCTGTTCTTCTTTTATACCATCAAACTGGTAATGTCCTCATTCAACTTTAAAATCACTTTTCCAGGATGTTATGGTTAGATACAACCGAATGAGGGGAAAGCCAACACTTTGGCTCCCTGGAACAGATCATGCTGGGATTGCAACTCAGGTTTGTTTCTGGTACTAAAGGCTAGCTCTATAAGTCATATGTTTAGATTAATGACGTGCTAATTTTCTCCTGTTTCTCTACTGCAATTCACTCCAATCTACTCCTCCGTCCCAGAATAAATGTCACAGTTGACAAGTCAACATTTTGAGATTTTGCTATGTTTCCTTGGTTGCCCCAATTTATTCATATTCATAACGATTTTTTGTTCACAAAATGGCTCATTGCACTTCCCATGGCATCGCATTGTTTGTGTCACTAAAATGGGTAGTTTAGGAACATCAACAAACTTTATATTCTATTTTTACAAATGCGACATTTATATTGGGACAAACTAAAACAGAAAGTAGGACATTTATTCCGGACGGAGGGGTTATTTTTTTACTCCTGCTGACTATGCATTTCTTGTGCATTGTGATGATTTAGAATTCTGTAGATTATGGAGCTGTTCTTCACCTTGAGAAATACACATTTTACATTCTAAGTCTTTACTGGATTGATGAGTCTGAAGTTTGCATCACTCTAATCGAACGATTTTTCATACTGGATCAGCATAAATTGTTATTTCTTCACTCTATGGATATGTATCAATGTAGTTCAGTAAAGCTGTATGATTGGGAAACTTGGTTTGGATCAATTCGAATATGTAATTGGGATTTTTGTCCCCTTGATTGCTGTTTATTTTACTCGTATTTCCTACAAGCTCTTAAATGTTACATGTTGGCTAAGTCCATCAATTTCCTTTCATTCTTGTAAAATGGTTTGTTCATGGTAGCCATACATGCATGATTTTGTTGTACCATTAAGTTTTATTAGACCGTTGTTTCTTATTCTTAAGTCTAAAACCTTAATTTTTCCTTATGATCTCATGTCAATTACTTTCAGCTGGTTGTGGAAAAAATGTTGGCTTCTGAAGGTATTAAAAGGGTTGATCTGGGTAGAGATGAGTTTGTGAAGCGAGTCTGGGAGTGGAAAGAGAAGTATGTCTGTCTCCTGGTATCTTCTTGCTATTATTATGCCTTTAATCCATCCATCTTTCTCTCTCCCCCTCTCTCTAATCCAAACAAATGTTCCTGTATACTTTGAGACATATATACCTCTGTAACCACTAACTACTAATCAGTAGTTCCTGCATAACATTTTCAGCTTGAGCCATTTGTGTCAGATGGATCATTTGAAATTTCAATCCTGTTTATTTTCTCATTATATAACTTTGCACCTTTCTAATAATTGTCAAATTTTCTCTGCCAGATATTCTTGAATGTATGTTTGTGTGTATAGGTGTAGGAAGAGCAGAACTGATCTTAAAGATTATTAGGGCTTTATGTACTCATTTAAAACATGGACATTGACCCAATCTAATGGTTAAGTTGGGTTGTGTACCTGTATTTGTATTTGGATTGAGTTCTGCTGTTGGAGTCTCAGCTTACTTCCTCTTCTGGAGTGACTCTGTACTGGAAGTATCATGCGTGCGTGTGTATTCGGACAAGGGGAATTTTAGTTCTTATATTTTGGAATAGAACTCCTATAAACATTTTTGGCCCACTTGAAAACTTGCTCAGATCTTATCTCTTACCATTTACTTGTGAACTGATTTGTACTTTCGTTTCTGTCATGCAAAATCAAGCGTTCGTATGGGTTTTCTTCTTGAAGAATGAGCAAATCGCTAAAACACCAAAATGCCATCAAGTACATAATTTATTGGTCTGTAGACATCTGGAAATGGGTCTATCAGGGGTCTTACTTTCAAATCCGAGTTTGTTGATCTTTTTATTAATTTTTGCTACTTAATGAATTGTTTGACTATTTTATGTTTCTTTTCTTCTGGGTGCTTAAACTAGACTTTTCTTTTCAGATATGGAGGGACAATCACTAATCAGATCAAGAGGCTTGGTGCTTCTTGTGATTGGACAAGAGAACATTTCACTCTTGATGAGCAGCTAAGTCGTAAGTCAGTTTTTATCTATTATATCTCTACACCTGCTTTATATGTTTGGGATAGTTTAGAATGTCATAGTTAATGTTGTAGGATATCTATTGGATTCCTTTGGTTTATAAGTGTTTTCCCCACCAAGGAATATTGCTTTTTGACTTGAGGAAGTATTTGTATGCTGCTAATGTTTAGTTTTTGGTTTCCTGCACTCTTTTTTTTCTTTATAGGTCGTTGGACTCCTCATGTATGTGTTTGTATCTTGTTCCACCTAATATAATCTATTTTCCTATAATAAACGAAGTATTTTTTTTTTTTACCACACTCATCTTTGGTTTATGTTTGTATGCTATTCTGCATTCTTGCTGTCTATTAATTGCACACAACTCGTATCCTGATGCTATCTCTGACACTTATTTAAAGTTTTTGTTTCTTTTTAAAGGAATTTATTCTGCTTTTCATATTTTGTAAGCAATATAACGTATATCCTATTCTGAGTCATGGTTTTAAATGTTGCAGGAGCTGTTGTTGAGGCCTTTGTTAAGCTTCATGAGAAAGGCCTTATATATCAAGGTATAAATCTCATCCCAGTATTTTATGAAACAAATTGGGTGAGCACATTTGGAAAACACGAAAATTAATGATGCCATTAACCACCCACTCTTTATGAAACCTTGATATACTTTTTGAAACAAGGTTTTAAATACTTGTAAGTTGTAAATGGGTGGGTGGTTAATAAGACTACTACATTAATATCATCCGTGAATATCCTCTTTATCCTTTTTATTTTTAGTTTCTTATGAAAATTGAAGCTTGATTTGCCAACACTATTCCCGTTTGTTCGAAGTACGCTGCAAAATATTTTTTAATCAGCCATTCGTTTATGAAGTAAACTCCCAAGAAACGACTCTTAAGATCCTTGTTATGCCATATTATTTTGGGATGATGTAAAGCTGAGTTGAGCTATAAAGTAGTACAACAAATGTTTTTTTTACAACTTATTACAGGCTCATACATGGTCAACTGGTCTCCAAATTTACAAACTGCAGTTTCAGACTTGGTATGTTGGATTTAGTATTGATGAACTTTAACTACATTGCTTTTGATGTTAAGAACCACAGATTTTCTTATTTGAATCACGTTGCTGTATTTAGGAAGTAGAATATTCAGAAGAGCCTGGTACCCTATATCACATCAAGTATCGTGTTGCTGGAGGTACAAGGTAGTGGCTACAAACTTACTTATGTTTTCCTCCTTGACCTTTTATATTTGCTACTCCCTCTGTCCCGAAATGATCTTCTCATTTGGCATTTTTCATTGTCCCAAAAAGTTCTTCCCATTTCTATAATTTAGGCTTAAATGTGCATAAACACAACATGGCTAGTGAAGCAAGTGTTCATATCCTTAAAAAGTTTGAATAGTCAAATGTGAAGATCATTTTGGGACGGAGGGAGTATTATGGATGATCATGGGTGTATATCTCCTGTGTGAGGCATTGTGTTTTATAGTGCTTGCTAATTAGATAGATATCCACTGAAAGTTGACATGTCAAGTGTATGAAGATTGATAAATATCTAAAGGGGAGTTATCCTTTCTTTAGTAAATATTTTGTTAAAATTGTCTTTGGTCCCGGTCAAATCACGATAATTAAAAAAGAAGGTAGATGAAATTCAGACAAAGCAACAACATATGTGGTTTGATTGTTTGGGTCACCGTTGTAGCAATCTGCTATATATTGCAAATTTTCAAAACCTAGTCCTAAACTCTCATAAAGTCAACATTCTTGGTTAACTTTTGTGTCAGCTCACTCAACCGTGTTTCTCTTCCTTTTACGAAATGTGATTCATCTTGTTTATCCTGGTTGGGACCATGGTAATAAAGTAATTTAAATATTTTGACCATTAAATTAAGACTTGGGAAGAGCACATGTAATGTAATCTTTGTTGCATCTCTAGTTACAGACGCAATACACTTTCTTGCTTGTTCATAAACTTGTCCTAGGTTCTCAGAGACTCTGTGCTAGTAGGAATATCACCTAGCTAAGTTTTGAGTCACTGGTCAAATTCGTGAAAGACATGTTGTATTGGAACGACTCAGAGAAGACTTGACATAACACGGTGAAGTCTCGGGCACTTGGTTTCCATTTCTTTCAAAGCTCTTCTTCTATCTTCCAAGAGATCTGCGCCCAGCCCAAGGGGTAAGCTTTGATATTTGATTCTTGAAGAACATAACAGAAAAAATACTCTTGATCATAGTCTGAAGCAACTTGAAAAGAAAATGAGTTTTAGATGAGATAATCTTGGGGGAGGGTGTTGATACTAGGGAAGATAGATTTTAAAAGAAACAATGTGAGATACAGTGGACGCCAACATGCGACAAAATGAAGTTAGATTGCTTGAGATGGTTTTTGGCTCAAGCAACATAGAAAATATTGCCGTTGATATGATATCATGATTATATATGGAGATATGTGAAGGATGTAACATGCTATTTAGCAGTGAATCTTACTTTTGATTGAATTTAACGTAGAAAAGGATTTACTGACGGAAAGTAGTTGAGAGAAGGGGTCACTTCAGTCATATTTGTAGTCTCCTTGAGATTTCATTCAGTAAAAGGTAAACTAGCATACTGCTTTTTCTTTTTAATGAATTTCCATAAACATGTTCTTAAAGGAGTTAAATACCAATTTCGTCCCTAACCTATTGAGCTTTTTTCCTTTTCGTCCTTAACCTATTTTTTTTCCTTTTCGTCCTTCACCTCTTTATTTGTGAACCATTTCATCCTTCCGTCCATATTTCATCCACTCTTCCGTTAAGTAATGCTTATGTGGCAAGATGACATCACCAAAATGCTTATTTGGCACTAGGCATGAAAAATACTTGCTGATGAGGAACTTTAGAGGGTCATATGTAAAAAATGAAATATGTAGCCCTATATTTATTCTTACCAAATATGAAGGGGATAAATGATTTTTTTTTCATTCCCTGTATATATGTATTTTAAAAATATATTGTTATAATTATCTTGTATCATTTATTTATGTTGAAGTTTATTATCTTATAATTTCTAAACCATAGTAGTAATCTTAAACTAGTTTTTTCCTTCAAAACAAAATTATCTTCTTTTTATATATATAATTTTTTTTTTCTGAAGCAAGAAGTATTATTTTATATATTTTTGATTATTATATTGCATAAAAAAATATATATAACAAGATTTTTCCTTTTTTTTAAGGGAAATATTTCCCTTTTTGGATATAAGGATATTGTCAATAAAACACCGTCTTCCTTAAAAAAAACACACCATCCAACCTCTAATACCGCCCTAACCGGCAACACGTCCAACAACACCGTCCAACACCACCATCAGCCATTATCACCACCTCCAAGATCTAAAGAAAAAATCTCCAAAAAAAAAAAATAACAAAAATAAATAAATAATAATACATATCCCCATTACAAATTTGAAACAAGTCAAATAGCCCAAATCCAACCCCAAATCAAGAACCAATCGTCTCAATAAATCAGATGGCGAAACGAAAAAACAATCAATCCGGAGTTCCTAAGAGTAATCTATTGAATATGAAAACGAGGAGGCGGAGATCTTTCTGGAAACGACTAAGGCTGGTTGATTGAGGTCCGCCATCCGAGATTCTCCGTCATCCAGATTCGCTCCGATTTCTTCGAGCACTCTTTTCCAGATCCGCCTTCAAGTTCTTGGGATGGACGGATGGGGGATAGGGGTGTAGTAGGGAGAGGGGGTGGGGGAGGTTAATTTATCATGGTGGGAGAGGGGAGGAGGGGAAGGAAAGTGGGGGCTGCGATGGGGGAGTAAGGAGGCGTTGGTCTGTACTCTGTAGAAGAATGAGCGTTTTCTTTTTTCTTTTTGATTATGCTTCAGATTTAGGGTAGAAGGAGGGGTTTTAGTGTGTATGAGTTGTATTTATATTTTAAGGTATATAGTTTCATTTTTTACACATTAAACTTCCAAGTCAGCAAGTCTTTTAATGCCAAGTGCCAAATAAGCACATTGGTGATGTCATCATTCCACATAAGCATTATTTAACGGAATATTGGATGGGATATGACGAAAGGATGACATGGTTCAAAAATAAAGAGGTAAAGGACGAAAAGGAAAAAAATAGGTTAAGGACGAAAAGGAAAAAAGCTCAATAGGTTAGGGACGAATTGGTACTTAACTCTGTTCTTAATGTCTATTTGGAAGATAGATTCACATGTTAGAATGGATGTGGACACCTCTTTTTATTCATTTTCTTTCTTTCATTCCCTCTGTAAACAAAAAGGTTTAGCAAGGCGAGTGTAGCTACTAAAAAGTTTTCTGTTCTCTACTGAACAAAAGAATTCATGAAACCTTCATCTATGATATGTAACTATCTCATACATCCACATGTTTTAAGTTTACATTCATCATGTAACCACCAACAGACTGAAAAGGTGCCAAAAACGTGAAAACCTGGTTAACTAAATCAATGAAATCATCTATTAAGGGAATTTAACGTCTATACTGATGGTTTTTGCATTTTCTTCATGTCTCATAGGAGTGATTTTCTGACAATTGCAACGACGCGCCCAGAGACATTATTTGGCGATACTGCTGTTGCTGTCAATCCTGAGGTTTGGATATTCATTCTCTTTTTTATTGGACGCCAATACTCTCTTACAAATGCATGTTGTTTTCCGTATTACAAATTGGCTAAATGCTGTTTTTGTCACTTATATGGAGGCAATGTATATGCAAAGGCGAATGTTTTAAGAACTTTGGATGTGGTATTGGTTAAGGATACCCAGTGACATGAAGTATCACAAGCATGCATTTTGCAGTGAAGTTAGGTTGAGGGATACTAAGAAATCAACTTTCATGCCCGATAAACAGGGATGTGGCGAATAAACTGCCTAGTTCTTTCATGTCAACAAAATTAATTTGGTTAAGTGCCAAAAAAGGAACGAAATAAGAAATTAAGTCACTCTTACATAAGGGAGGGGTAAAAATTATGCCGTAAGCTCATCTATACATCAAAAAATTCCACCCAACAATTTTGGGGGAGATGAGGATGGGTAATTAACTCTTTTTGGGTTTTTTAGCTTGTTTTCTTTGTTTTCAGCTGTAGGCTTTTTATGTTGTAAAGCCTTTTGCTTCTTTGTAAGGGTTCGCCCCCTTGGCGAATTTTTAATGCACACAAAAAAAGTCACAAAACTTGACTTGCAAAATGAGGTGTCATGAATAATCACATAAAAAACTTTGACCTACATACGTTCTCAAAGTTGAACATAAAGAGCTCATACATTTTATCCTCAACCCATGCACAAATGTTCTCAAAGTTAACATAATTTCGACCTATATATTACAATCCAAAATAAATTCAAGACAAATAAAAAATAAATTAAATCAGTTTAACATACATCTCAAACATTATAACTTAGTAGAGCTCTTGTTAGGTCTAGTTGTGGCTTGCTTTTTTGTTGTATTAAAACTTGAGGGAGTGTAGTTATTATGCCATGTAGACTATTTCTTTGGTTTTGTTATCTTTGTATTTTGCTATCTTTGTGTCTGTAATGTCCGTATTGTTATGAGTAAGTTTGTATGGATACTGAGGCAAAGTTAATTGGTTTGCATACTTACTGTAGCCTTGAGTTGAATATAAGGGCATAACATGAGCATATATAACCTTTTGTGTAATTAGATTGAGATTTTAGGTCATAAGGAGGTTAAGGGAGTTCCACACGATTTGGCCATTATCTCTGTCCTAGAACGTTTGTTCCCTATTCAGAAACTGATAAGGTAAGCCATTATATATGCTGCATTTGGTTTGAAAGTGGCGCCTTTGCACTTGATTGTCATGTCAGCATTGCTTATTCATTAGTCCATAAGCAATAAACAATATTTTTCATTATTTTTCAAAGTGTCTGGGGAAGGGAAATAAAAGGCTAAGATGGAGTATGACAGAGGGAAGTCGGTCGATGTGAGAGTCTGAGAGAGAGCGACAGACAGATGGGATGGGAAGAAAGAGAGAGAAAGGAGAAAGAAAAAAAGAGAAGAGAGAAGGAGAGTCTGAGAGAGAGCGACAGACTCACTCAAACTCAAACGGGCTCCTCTGTCCCGTGCATCGGGAATTAATAAAGTTTTCAACCTTCATTATGAAAGATGAAAAGACCTCACCATTTACTTCATTCAAAAAATAGAAAATAAAAAAATTGCTGAAACTTCCCAGTCCCTCCGGCAACCGTCAGCGTCCAGTTTTCTCTTCTCTTCCTCCGACGTTCCCATCGACTTCGTTATTAGTCCATCATTAGGTACCAATCCTTATCTCTAATGCATTTCATTATATCGACGTTCCCATCGACTTCTCTATTAGTCCATCATTAGGTACTAATCCTTATAGAATGCATTTCATTATATTTTTTTATGGAAGGACTGATTGAAATTGAATCTGCATTTCATTTGCCTTTCTCATGACCTAGAATGATTTTTTTTGTTATACTACAATAATTATTTTCTTTCAGTAACTGCTACTCCCTCCGTCCCAAAAGAAATTCAAATTTACCCTTGAAATAAGCCTTGATAAAGAGCAAAGTTATTTGTTTGTCTGTGATATCTTTTTTAGTGTTAATTTGTGTATGTTTGGAGGGGGGGGGGTAGGGGTGGCTAAGATGTATAAGAACTATGTTTTCTTGAAGAATTGGTGGAAGAAGCCATCACATAATTTAAAGGTGCACATCATTTTGAAGGTTGTTGTCATGTTTAAGATTTCATGTTCAAGGTTGTTGCCATGTCTGAGAGGAAGGATTGTCGGGTTGTGTTGTGTTTGCAGTAAATCTCTCAGGACATTCTTGAAAAACCTATTTGCATGTCTTCGATTTGGTCCCGAACGCTCATTATGGTCAATTTCTTTTCTTTTAACAATAGTATAAGATGTTTGTAAAAAAATCTCATTTATCACAAGAGGCAAACAAAAATGAATATTAAATAAAAAATTTGTCTATTTAAGGAATTCAATAAGAACTTTGAAAAAGTTTTTATTCTAGTTAAAAATTATAACAAGAATTTGATGACCGCTTTGATGGAATA
Source organism: Campanula takesimana (assembly GCA_026119855.1). Taxonomy (NCBI): domain Eukaryota; kingdom Viridiplantae; phylum Streptophyta; class Magnoliopsida; order Asterales; family Campanulaceae; genus Campanula; species Campanula takesimana. The sequence goes on along the minus strand of JAOWBW010001148.1, from coordinate 398,540 downwards.
TGAAGGTCTGTCATAGATGGTTGTACACCTACTCTTCAAGTTTTAAAGTTGTGTCATATTAATGATTCAGGTCAATGGAAGTGAATCCCAACAATCGGCAACACTTTGTTGTCAGGTTGACTGGCAATTTCACAAACAGATTAGTAAGAACAATGATTCTCTAATTCTTCCGTACTTGCATTCATATGAAAAAAATTTGCAAACAAAATGAGTACCACTACGTCCGTCCCTCTCTAATCTACGAAGTCAATGAAAAATTGTCAAATTAATTATGCTTTGGCTTTACAGAAAAATTAATAATCCTAAAAGTAAAATAAAATTTTGAGTGATTTACCATTATTAGTAATATTCTCATTAATAATTTTTAGTTTTTTAAAAAGATAATCTATTTTCTTGAAAAGTTTTGGTCAAAATACGATGAACTTTGACAATTTTTGCTTTGACTTTGTAGGTTAAAGAGGGATGGAGTGGTATATAATAATTTAACAACCCCCCCCCCCCCCCTCCTCTCTGGCAAAGTAAATGTCTAAATTTTAGTCTTATGAAAAGCAAACTTGACATTTACTTTAGGACGGAGGGAGGATAATGTCTAAATTAGCTTTGTTGTTGTTTTGTTAATGTTAGGTTATCCCACCCAAGTTTGCTAGAAAAGAGAATGGCAAGCTTCGATGGTACTGTAAATTGAAATCTGTTTATATGAAGAAACCTTTGAAGTCACTTATTGATGAGGAACAAGGGCAATACTTTTTGAGTAAAGGATGGAAAAAGTTTGTTAAAGTTAACAAACTCCACGAAGGGATGTATCTTACTTTCTTTCTAGTCCGTCGAAACACCTTTGAAGTAATTATTCCAGGCTCTTTCTCCGTCTCTGTGTCAGACTCTGTCTCAGAAGTAGTATCCGGGCATGGAATAATTACTTCAAAGGTGTTTCGACGGACTAGAAAGAAAGTAAGATACATCCCTTCGTGGAGTTTGTTAACTTTAACAAACTTTTTCCATCCTTACTCAAAAAGTATTGCCCTTGTTCCTCATCAATAAGTGACTTAAAAGGTTTCTTCATATGACCAGATTTCAATTTACAGTACCATCGAAGCTTGCCATTCTCTTTTCTAGCAAACTTGGGTGGGATAACCTAACATTAACAAAACAACAACAAAGCTAATTTAGACATTATCCTCCCTCCGTCCTAAAGTAAATGTCAAGTTTGCTTTTCATAAGACTAAAATTTAGACATTTACTTTGCCAGAGAGGAGGGGGGGGGGGGTTGTTAAATTATTATATACCACTCCATCCCTCTTTAACCTACAAAGTCAAAGCAAAAATTGTCAAAGTTCATCGTATTTTGACCAAAACTTTTCAAGAAAATAGATTATCTTTTTAAAAAACTAAAAATTATTAATGAGAATATTACTAATAATGGTAAATCACTCAAAATTTTATTTTACTTTTAGGATTATTAATTTTTCTGTAAAGCCAAAGCATAATTAATTTGACAATTTTTTCATTGACTTCGTAGATTAGAGAGGGACGGACGTAGTGGTACTCATTTTGTTTGCAATTTTTTTTACATATGAATGCAAGTACGGAAGAATTAGAGAATCATGTTCTTACTAATCTGTTTGTGAAATTGCCAGTCAACCTGACAACAAAGTGTTGCCGATTGTTGGGATTCACTTCCATTGACCTGCATCATTAATATGACACAACTTTAAAACTTGAAGAGTAGGTGTACAACCATCTATGACAGACCTTCATATTCCATCAAAGCGGTCATCAAATTCATGTTATAATTTTTAACTAGAATAAAAAACTTTTTCAAAGTTCTTATTGAATTCCTTAAATAGACAATTTTTTTTATTTAATATTCATTTTTGTTTGCCTCTTGTGATAAATGAGATTTTTTTACAAACATCTTATACTATTGTTAAAAGAAAAGAAATTGACCATAATGAGCGTTCGGGACCAAATCGAAGACATGCAAATAGGTTTTTCAAGAAGTTCAGCATTTCAAGAATGTCCTGAGAGATTTACTGCAAACACAACACAACCCGACAATCCTTCCTCTCAGACATGGCAACAACCTTGAACATGAAATCTTAAACATGACAACAACCTTCAAAATGATGTGCACCTTTAAATTATGTGATGGCTTCTTCCACCAATTCTTCAAGAAAACATAGTTCTTATACATCTTAGCCACCCCCTACCCCCCCCCCCCCTCCAAACATACACAAATTAACACTAAAAAAGATTAAATAGGATCACAAAGAAACAAATAACTTTGCTCTTTATCAAGGCTTATTTCAAGGGTAAATTTGAATTTCTTTTGGGACAGAGGGAGTAGCAGTTACTGAAAGAAAATAATTATTGTAGTATAACAAAAAAAATCATTCTAGGTCATGAGAAAGGCAAGATTCAATTTCAATCAGTCCTTCCATAAAAAAAATATAATGAAATGCATTCTATAAGGATTGGTACCTAATGATGGACTAATAAAGAAGTCGATGGGAACGTCGATATAATGAAATGCATTAGAGATAAGGATTGGTACCTAATGATGGACTAATAACGAAGTCGATGGGAACGTCGGAGGAAGAGAAGAGAAAACTGGACGCTGACGGTTGCCGGAGGGACTAGGAAGTTTCCGCAATTTTTTTATTTTCTATTTTTTGAATGAAGTAAATGGTGAGGTCTTTTCATCTTTCATAATGAAGGTTGAAAACTTTATTAATTCCCGATGCACGGGACAGAGGAGCGCCGTTTGAGTTTGAGTGAGTCCGTCGCTCTCTCTCAGACTCTCCTTCTCTCTTCTTTCTTTCTTTCTTTCTCCTTTCTCTCTCTCTTCCCATCCCATCTGTCTGTCGCTCTCTCTCAGACTCTCACATTGACCGACTTCCCTCTGTCATACTCCATCTTAGCCTTTTATTTCCCTTCCCCAGACACTTTGAAAAATAATGAAAAATATTGTTTAGTGCTTATGGACTAATGAATAAGCAATGCTTTTTTTTTTTTTTTTAAAAAAATTTCAAATTTAATTCATAGTTGAACTCAATACATAATCATCAGCAGAAGCGCCTAGGAGACAAATCCTAGGGAGAGAAAAACTTCTCTCTAACTTCTGGGGGGAGGGGGGATCGAACCCATGACCTCGGCTTACCTATCAGTTTCTGAAGAGGGAACAAATGTTCTAGGACAGAGATAATGGCCAAATCGTGTGGCTGGAACTCCCTTAACCTCTTTATGACCTAAAATCTCAATCTAATTACACAAAAGGTTATCTATGCTCATGTTATGCCCTTATATTCAACTCAAGGCTACAGTAAGTATGCAAACCAATTAACTTTGCCTCAGTATCCATACAAACTTACTCATAACAATACGGACATTACAGACACAAAGATAGCAAAATACAAAGATAACAAAACCAAAGAAATAGTCTACATGGCATAATAACTACACTCCCTCAAGTTTTAATACAACAAAAAAGCAAGCCACAACTAGACCTAACAAGAGCTCTACTAAGTTATAATGTTTGAGATGTATGTTAAACTGATTTAATTTATTTTTTATTTGTCTTGAATTTATTTTGGATTGTAATATATAGGTCGAAATTATGTTAACTTTGAGAACATTTGTGCATGGGTTGAGGATAAAATGTATGAGCTCTTTATGTTCAACTTTGAGAACATATGTAGGTCAAAGTTCTTTATGTGATTATTCATGACACCTCATTTTGTGAGTCAAGTTTTTGACTTTTTTTGTGACTTTATATTTACCATATTCTGGGTATTTTAGACTTACTGTCAAGCTCTTTGAACAATTGTTGAGTTATCTTCTGAAATTCACATGACAATAGGCTGGTGAATCGTTAGTCTAGTGGATAAGAGTTTGATGGATGCCAAACTTGGTTCAGGTGTTCAGCTGTCCTCTAGTTCTCTTATGTTTAACGTGTATCATCATAAAATTATTGAGACCTTGTTAGATTTTAAGTTCTAATCCTTTGTACAGTGTATGTGAATGGATACACTGTTTTGCTGCTCCTGCAGACTTTTTTCGCCCTCATGGTCCAAACTGTTTGAACTTTGAAGTTTGAACTTTGAACCATATCGTGAACCATCATCAACTCTCTCTTTTTGGGCATATAATGATGTTGTTAGAGATGTTCGTGTTTGACTATCGACCTTTTCACAACTCTGGGCAACTTTCATTTGGAAATTATTACTAATACTGATAGCTTTATTACGCTTATGCAGGATGAACGTTATGCAAAGTATATTGGTAGGCAAGCTATTGTTCCGATAACATTCGGTCGTCATGTACCTATCATTGCTGACAAGGTGCTAACAATTTTATTGTCTTTTATAGAAGTATAATTGTTGCTTTTGTTGACATTCAGTGTCTTTTTTCGCTAAATATAGCAGAATTACATCTCTTCAAGAAGAAAACCTGAACTAGAGATTGATTAGAAGCTTCTTGGCTATTTAATTGATACTTGCGTCCTGGGTTTGATCTACAAAACTAAATATACTACATAAATCTTACACGCACGACAGCTCACACACACAGTGTGTGTATCTACATGTGTACATGTACAAATGCGTGTGTGTATGCCTGTATATGTTTGTATATACATGCACGTGTACATAAATATATATGTGTGTGTATATATATCTACGTATCTTGTTGAATTGGTTGTTCAGTGAAGCTGTTTTTTGCCACGATTAGGCGGGATTTATTTTCTAATTACATTTGATACTGGGTAATGTGGCAGTATGTGGATAAAGACTTTGGAACCGGTGTGTTGAAGATAAGCCCGGGACATGATCACAATGACTACCTTCTTGCGCGGAAACTCGGTCTTCCAATCCTCAATGTGATGAATAAGGATGGGACACTCAATGAAGTTGCTGGGCTATATTGGTGCGATATGGATGTGTACTTTTATTCTGTAGGAACCAACTATATTTATAAGATTCCTATAAGCTGCTAACTTTTAGCTGTTGCGCTTCTTTTTAATCAGTGGCCTTGATCGTTTTGAGGCACGTAAGAAACTTTGGTCAGAACTTGAAGAGACAGGCTTAGGAGTCAAGAAGGAGCCTCATACTTCACGAGTTCCGAGATCCCAACGAGGTGGAGAAGTGAGTGGCCAACGGAAACTTAGTTGAGTCGGTATTCTTTTATTGGACTTTATTTAGTAGTATTTTTTCTAATCAGATCATAGAGCCTTTGGTAAGCAAGCAATGGTTTGTAACCATGGAGCCCTTAGCTGAGAAGGCCCTTGAGGCAGTTCAGAAAGGGGAATTGACCATTCTGCCTGAAAGGTTCGACAAGGTACATAAAGTTTAAGATTGTTAACCATATCGTGGCTTCTGGTGCTTACCTTATGTTCATACTTTCAGTAGCTTACATCATCTGTTACCCAGATTCTTATTGCATTGTCATTGTGCACGCCTTTTTTATTTCCATGTCCACATGTTCATGGTTTCCCAGCTATCATTCTGTAGGTTTAAACCTGGTTCTTTTTATAGATTTTGATTGAGGCTTTATGTTGAGTTGTTATCAACCATCTTTATTCCGTATGCAATTCACTTCTGAGCTTTACATGCAATAGATTACATTTAGCTTACTGCTGTCGATTGCAGATATATCATCACTGGCTATCAAATATCAAGGATTGGTGTATAAGCAGACAACTTTGGTGGGGACATCGCATACCTGTTTGGTACATAGAAGGTAAAGATTGTGAGGAGGAATACATCGTTGCTAGGAGCGCAGAAGAAGCTCTTGAAAAAGCTCGCAAGAAATATGGAAAAAATGTGGAAATATATCAGGATCCAGATGTTCTTGACACTTGGTTTTCAAGGTTTGTTTGAGTTGCATTTCTTGATTATCTACGCCAACTTTGATTATGCATGATGACTTTCAAATCTACCAGTTAAAATCGAACTACTATTACAGTAAGATGCAAATTGGGACTTCGGGCCAAATGAATACCTTTAATTTCATAGTTCTAACGGTTAAAGAGATTACGATTATTTTTAGACATGACAATAAAAACCTGAATATATGATTTTGGTAAACCACCCCAGCACTCATAATTACTGAAAGAGTTACATTGATTTATAGGCCTAAACATATAAATCTTAATTTTATGACTCTATTAAATTACTAGGAGTGCTAACAAAAGAATAAATATATCTGATTTTAGTAAAACACACAAGTACGTAAAATTACAGAATAACGAAGCAATTTTTAAAAATCAATTATAAGTAACTATCCTATTCGCTTCCACATCATCCTGTCAGATTTTATAATTTTGAGCACGAACTATTTTATTCAAATAAGCTGTTAAAAATAAGAGAGAGAGAGAGAGAGAGAGAGAGGAGAGTGCAGAGAGAGAGAGAGGATAACAACTCCAACTTACAGGAGAAGAGCAGAAGGATATAAACAAAATGAAAACCAGCAAGAATGCAATAGGCAGTAATCACTGGAGCACCACTCGCCAAACCTTAGACATTTATGTACCAGCTACAGATTGAGAGGGCTTGAAAACTGCAGAGAAGAGAAATCCACCCCAGTCGTCAATAAGAAAAATATTTGTTCCCGATCCTTGATTATCATTGTGTTGTCTCAGTGTACTCATTACGATCTCCACAGAAGTCAAATCCGAGGAAGTGTTTGTTAAGAAGGAGGCCTTAAATAACAAAACAGACCCAACGATTAAATGCGTAATGTTTCCAAGGACCATAGTTGTCAAACGCGACCGCCCGCCTCGCCTTTTTGGCGCCTTGGGGGGTCGGTCGCCTTTTTGTAGCCAGACAGGCGGATGTACGCCTTTCTTCACGAGGCGTTCACCTTGCTTGCCTTTTTGCCGCCCGCCTCTCATCTTTTTGCATTTTTTTTTTTATCTTTTCTTTTCTTTTCCCTGTTATTCAAATTTACATATACTTTTGCATGTCTTTAGAGCTTGATTTCTGTTCTCGACAATATTTAAGGGCTCAAGTTTATTTCACTTGCTTAAACTAGTACTTGTTTTATTGATTTGAACTTCGTAATTTTAATTCATGCGCCTTTTGTTTAAGAATTCTTACTTTTGAAGTTTGAACTATATTAGGATACTATTATGTGTGGAATTGTGAAATTTATTTAATGTTTTATTCTTGTTCATAACACGTTTTATGCTTTGTTTATTGTTGCATGTATATAAATATACATTTTCTATTTTTTACTAATTTTTAGTTCTATTTTCCTCCTTACTCGCCTTTTTGCCGCCCTCCTCTCGCCTCACTTTTCACCTTTCCTAAGTGCCTCTCGCCCGCCTCTCGCCTTTGACAACTATGCCAAGGACGATCCTCCGAGTGCTAACACACTCGTTATTCTCACCCTCTTCAGTATTGCCTTGGCTTGGAGCAAGCAATCACCAAAGTGATGGAAGCCCAGAGTTGGTAACTTAAGTTACTTAACAGCTTAAGTCAATTTTGTATACAAACCACTAAGTGTGGCCCGTCTACATATGGAGATGAACAAACTGGCCGGTGGTCACAACCAGATCATCATAAACCAATCATGTTGCCAACCTATGCACTCGCAATATTTTGGCTAACAAATGCAAGCAGGATGACTCAAACCTAAGACCTTGCCATACTAAATCTTAAGTTGTTAGATATGGTCTCAACTATTCATGAATGGGTTTATGCATGTATGGTAATGAATGCTTATTTTATTTTAATGCATAAATTATGCACTGAAGAGCTGACTGTATGTCTTTCTATTGTCTTGGCCCATTTTCAGTGCATTGTGGCCCTTCAGTACTTTGGGATGGCCAGATCAGTCGGCAGAGGATTTTAAGCGGTTCTATCCAACATCTGTACTTGAAACAGGGTATCTGTTCTTCCTTCTTCTACCTCTTTTTGCCGATATGAGAAATACTTAAATAGTTTTTGGATTGTAGATTTTAGTTGGTACGGTTCTTAATAGTTTGTTCATGAGACTTAGAACAAGCAGAAAATTCAGTATTTCGTACTTGTAGAATATTGATTGACTGCTCATAATTGTGGATAAAGTAATCGGTTTCTCGGAATATTTGAGATAGGTAATTTGAAAAGCAAGACTGCGTTTTTTTTTGTTTAAATGTAGCAACTGCATGCCTACAATTTTCACACATTGTTTAGTCCAATGCTAGATTAGTGCTTAACTTGGAGGAAATGTCTAAGATTGTTCAATCAGTCAGATACAGATTCTAATGCATAGATCATTCATATCTACTTCCACAGCCCTGCATTAAGTATAGTTTGAAGGTCTACTAGTTTTAAGTTGGGAACATAATTCTCACAAATAGGTGTGTTATAGATTCTCTTGGAATCTACTGACAAGTTTTTATCTCATACCTTGTGTGTATGTCTGTGTTTATCTGGTATTTTTTGGGGATGCGGTGTACAAACTGGTCCTTAGACAGGGATTCTTTATAGGGAGGAAAAACTGTTTGTTTAAGGGCCACTACATTTCGTTCATAAAAGTATCTCCTTTATGATTTTGTGAGACAGGCTCTTATTTTTTGGCTTCTTTGAAAGCAGTAGAGCAGACCTCTAAAAAACGACAAGAATTAAGTGTCTCCTGTCTTATTGGATTTATCTGAAGTTACTTCATTAGGCAGAAAAGGTTTTGTACTGTGTTTGCTCCATTTTCTTTTTCCTTATCAGTAGAAGTATTAATGATACATACTACTTCCGTCCCATCACAAATAGGACTAGAGGAGTGGGCACAATAATTAAGAGAAAAATAGTGTGTGTGGTAGAAAATGAAGAGAGAGAATGAGTGGGGTAAAATGGTGGGGTTGGTTGAATATAAATATATTAAAATATTTCCATTTTGGGCAGTCTCATTGTTTTGGGACGGCCTAAAAGGGAAAGAAGTCTTACTTGTACTGGGACGGAGGGAGTATATGTATATTACTCCCTCTGGTGCAAAATACATGTCTTAGGACCTAAAATTTGGTCCCAAATACTTGTTGGGTTTGGACTAAAAGCATTTAGATCCCAATATTGCCCCTACATTGGAACTTGTTCCATTTTATTAATTGTACTTTTTGAGTGAAGAACTGCATGGGATAGAGATAATAATTAAGGGCAGTTTTGGTACTTACTTTATAAAGTTATAGTAATAATTGCATTTCTTAAATTAGTGAAAACCTCTAAAATGAAATGTATTTTGGACCTAAGGTACAATGCTACTATATATCTTAGAAATGGTAGTGATGCCTCTGCTCTATTGCTGAACGTGAGGGAAGGATGTGTGCGTGTTGTGTTACTCTTCTGGCATGACATGACGTTGGTGTAGCCTCGCATATGGGTACAAGTTTTTGCATCTTCATTTCGTATTCATGGCGTTGATGTAGCCTCACATACGGGTACAAATCTGTGGTTGTTTTGAGTCCGAGTATGAGACAGTAATGGTGCTTTTCACATTTCCTCTGCAAAAGAACTGGACTCAGTGATATTTGGTGTTATGGTTCTCAGCTGGCGTGATTTAGGTGTAGCCTCTTTTACTTGCAAGTGATTTTATGCATCTCATACTTTTCAACGAGCTGTTAATTAATCTTGTTGCATATCTTTATCACTGGATTCCAGACTGTTTAAAATACGTTGGACACTTGTGTCTCCACAGTTTGTCATGTCTTTTTATTTCAGCTATTATATTATGTTTCTTGCCTTTTTACATGTTTTATTACCTTTAGTTAATGATGGAGTTTTGAGCACTTCGGAGAGGAAATGAAGATCTGGGTTCATTGTCACATAAATCTATCTGCATTATATGAACGTTATCAAAATTTTGTCATTTGTGTTCACAGATAGAAATCTATGCTGCAGCCATTATGGCAACGCAATAGCACATATTTTCCTTGTCTTCACCCATTCATATTTGCTCATGTGACGTGAAACATTGGTGAACAGCTTACCCTTTGCCTTCGAGTTGAATTTTGTATTTACATTGATTGCAGATGCCTATCCCATTTTGGGAGAAGCTCAAAGCTATGACAACATATTGTATGATTATCCTTTTCTGTAATTGAGTTTGTGACTGTCGTTTTCTCCCTTCCAAGATGTTGATTAACATTCCTTGATTGGTAACAGGCATGACATATTGTTCTTCTGGGTGGCACGTATGGTGATGATGGGTATTGAGTTCACTGGCACTGTTCCATTTTCACACGTTTATCTGCATGGACTTATACGTGATTCTCAGGTGAGTGAATGATGATAAATCCCTCCCCCCCCTTTCCAAGACAGTTTAATAATTCTAGTTTACGCATGAAATTGCAATTCTATTACGTTTTATACTATGCTTGTGGACAGAACTGTTTTCTCTTTTTTATCTCTTTATTTCTCTGTGTTGCCCTTGCCGCTCCCCCTTCTCAGCATTTTAATTCTTGTACTGTTACTTTTCTGTCTACTCTCTCTCTCTCGGTTTTACAGCTTTCTAATTGCATTATATTTACTAAAGGTGCAAGCCTAGGCCCAGTGATGATTTTGAAATGATTTTTTGTACATAAATATATTCACTTTTTTTTATTAGTTGGGTATTCCTAATATTCTAAATAAATGGTCTGGTTTCCTTCAGATTTCATCCTTGATATGAGGGAATATTTAGATTTTTATTTATTCAGACTTATCTCCATTTTTCTTTTGTTTGTCTGCCTAAGTTCTGCTTTCTCTTTCACTCTTCCCTTTAGATGTTTTCCTTGTGGGGTTAGTTGTTATTCCGTATATTCTTCATATGTAGTGCAGCATCATTTCAATAGCATGCTAGTGTGATCACTTTTCCTAATTATGCACAGTGTCTCTCATTTATTTATGTTAATAAATTATTAATTAGCTATAACCCAACATATTTCAGGGACGAAAAATGTCTAAATCGTTGGGAAATGTCATAGACCCACTTGATACAATTAAAGAATTTGGCACGGATGCTTTACGGTTCACACTTGCTTTAGGAACTGCTGGTCAGGTTTGTCATAAAATTTGAGTTGCTGAGCTCCGGATCAACCAATTCTTGTATTGAATACCGTCATTCTATATGCTCATTGATATATATCAATTTCCCTAAATTGCTTTGTTTTAGGATTTGAATCTCTCAACTGAAAGGTTGACATCTAACAAGGCCTTCACTAATAAGTTGTGGAATGCTGGAAAGTTTGTGTTGCAAAATTTGCCCAGTCAAAGTGACGTATCCGCTTGGGAAACTTTAACTGCCTTTAAGGTTTGTTCTTCTTCTTCTTCTTCTTCTTCTTCTAGTCCCTTCATTGAGATGTTGAACAACTAGAACTATGTATGAACTCTATAATGAGTGTAGTCCTCAAGTCTCAATATTGTGTTTGTAAACAAAATGGAGATTGTGATGCAATGTTCTCCTTTAAGGATCTGAGAACATAAATCTCAGGGCCTGTATCTCTATTGTTAGTATAGCAAATGAATGAGAGTGGGTAAATTTCTCTATGTTCTGTCTGACTCTACCTTAAAGATTTAGTACCCTAAAGAGTCCTGGCCATACTGAATTCTTTTGTATCTGTAAGTTGTCTTACGCAGAAATTTCTATAACTTGGTCGCATCAACAATATTTCTGGCACTTCTAGCTTAAGTGCATCATTAGAAATATAGAAGGATTGCCCCAGTTGTTCACTCGGAAGAAATACTCTCCAAATATCAAATTGTTGGTTTAGGGAAATCACAAGCCCTATCAGGAGTGTAGTTGGCTTTTCTTGGATTTAGCATGGAAACCTCTCAAGTTCTTTGATCAGATTCTGCTGCATCATTGCAGTTATAGCCTTATAGGTAGAAACCATAGGTCCATAACTAAGAAATTCTAACACAGTTACACCAGATTTTTTTCGTAAAATATCAAATGATTGTATCTGGTGCTATAATTTGATGCCTGGGCATTCATTCTGCATCAAGCGCTTTCATACTGTGTTATTGCCGCGTTGCTCCGTTTTTTGTGATGAAGTGTTTAAATGTTTTTTTCAGTTTGATGAGGAGGAGTGTCTGCTCGGTCTTCCTTTACCAGAGAGTTGGGTGGTGAGATATTTCTTCTGATTCATTACAATCAAAGCACTTCGTAATTCCTATAAATAATTGAACATTTATGTCCATTATTTTCCTTTCAGGTTTCAAGGCTCCACATGCTAGTTGACAATGTCACGGCAAGTTATGAAAAGTTTTTCTTTAATGATGTTGCAAGAGAAACTTATGATTTCTTCTGGGGGGATTTCGCTGATTGGTATGTTGAGTTTACTTTGTTACCAACTATCTTGATTCGACTTTCTAAAGATTGTTTAGACTTTTAAGTTCATGATATGGAAACTTAAACCTTGCTTTTTGAGGGTATTTTATAGCAATTAGATGGTATTCTTTTAGTATATGAGAAGATCTTCTGCTGTGAGAGCCAAAAGCTAGGCTAATGATATGAACATACATTGCATATGTATACATTCCTTGCCTCTCCTATTCACCAAAGAAAATGACGGGAGAGCAACTTGTCTGTGCAAGCCACCAACCAGATATTACCTAATTGGAAACAGAAACCCCGAGGCAACTGTATTGATTATGCTCTCCTGCAATAATTTTTTCTTTCTTTCACCTTTTTGAAAACATTGATTTCTTGATGTGTTCATTAAACACCTGGCATGCACTGCTGGTAAGGTTCATTTTGTTGCAATATTTATTTTTTCTGTGCCTATGAGTGCCATGTTTCTATGTGGAATGTTTCCAGTAGTGTCAAGATCCCCTTTATTGTCCAAATTGGCAAATTCATTGAGATTCACACCAGCTAGTATTGGGTACAGGTGGAATATGGAAGTGGGTAATTGTTGATAAGAAATCTTAACCTTAATCATTGAACTATGCGACCAGCCAACTGGCCTTCTTATTCAGAGAGAAATGGGGAGATTATTTTGCTCCCCTAAAGAAAAAAGGAAAGGAAAAGGTTGCTAAAAGTTATAGGTTGTAATGCTCATCATCTATACTGTATATAAAGGGAGAGGGGGTTTGTGGACTCTTTAACCTCTCTTCCTGTTTTACCCCTCATGACATTAATTATTCATCCAATCTGTAAAATCCGTTTTCTATGACCTTCACCATTAACATTGTACAGGATTTTACATTCTATATCACCAAAGCTTTAACGTTGTTCTTTCCATTTAAGCTGTTTCCATAATTCATGCAGTTTATGATCTGTTTCATTCTTGTCCCACGTGCAATTGAGTTTTGTGTTTCCTTGTAGGTACATTGAGGCTAGTAAATCTCGCCTGTACAAGTCCGAGGATCAGGCAGTTGCTTCTGTTGCCCAGGCTGTTCTCTTATATGTTTTTGAGAACATACTGAAAATTCTGCATCCATTCATGCCATTTGTGACTGAAGAATTGTGGCAGGTACTTTCATATGTTGCCTTAAGTGTAAATGTTAGTGGCTCTCTCCGGTATTTTATGTCTTTATGTTACTTGGGAACTCTTTTGGAAGTCATTGTCAATTCATGCAGCATTAACTTGTAGTATTGTCAGTCACGCTGTTCTTAATCATATGGTAATTTAGGATGACACATTGTGATCGAGTTTAGTTTTAAAATCAATAAGCATGTCAACTATTCTGCTATAGTTAAGTGATTGGTAGCTCGAGTCATGTAAGGTTACTTGCTCAACTTTATTTACATATGTTCATAATGTTCAGAACTATATCTATCTTTATAATATTTGTGATCTATTTACTGCTCCATGTTTATGCCCCTCATTTCAAACTTTTGTGTGCATATTCTTAGCATGAAAACTGTTGCGATGTTATGTCTTGGGGCTAATATGATTTATAGAGCATGGCAGTAATCTGCCATGAAAACAGTAGGGCTCAACATCTTCATCCATCCATACTGTATCATCTCTCTTGATCGTTGTGAGATGATCCCTTTTCTTCATGCTTTTGAAACTCATCTCAAGTATCCTTCGCACTGTTTTCCAGTTCATTTCTTGTCCATGATAACTTGTTACTCCGTCCGTCCAAAATGAATGTCCGAAATTGCGATAAAAGAAACACAATAGCCCAAGAGACACCCCTCCCCTTTCACCCGACAACAAAAAACAATTAAATATCCCTCAAATTTGAAAACCTAGGCTGGAAACGGGGGACACAAACTCCAGAGACTATGTTGGAGTAAATTTATGCAATCAAAGGTTCTTTCTTGTAGATGTTACAACTAAAATAATAGATCTTCTTTGTCATCTCTTTTTCTATTTTGCTACAAGAAAGTACCTTTGATTACATAAATTTACTCGAACCTTTTAGAACATATATTGGTTTGCCCCTTGGGTTAGGCCCTAATGCATTTTGTTCTTTAAGCTCCTGTCCTACTTTTTAACAACAGTGATTACTAAAGAGAAACAATGACTAATTTGTTCTATTTTCGGCAGGCGCTTCCCAATCGGAAAGAAGCTCTTATAGTTTCTTCTTGGCCTTCAACTTCACTACCACGGCTTGCCAATTCCATAAAACGATTTGAAAATTTACAGGCTTTGGTGAGTTTATAAATTCATCCCTACTTTATCTTTCACAACAAGTTTACTTATGCCTGTTCTTCTTTTACCTTTTTGTAACTTGCATACTGTCACTAACCCTTTTCATGATTCTCAGACGAGAGCCATACGAAACGCTCGAGCAGAATACTCTGTTGAGCCAGTTAAGCGAATATCTGCATCAATTGTTGCAAACTCTGAAGTCATCCAGTACATATCTGTAAGTATTCGTATGTTTTTCCTAATCCCATCTGTTGAATCAAAATGCTTTCTAAACGTCCATGAAAATAAGCATTATGGAAATTTTGTTAAAAATGTCAAAACACTGAATATGGGTGGGATATGGAATCATATGAAATTTCCCTTCATTTTGGACTTGAAAGTCTTTTTTTCATTCCCTTTTCTGGATGGAGCTCCTATTATTCTGTGTCCTAAACACTAGAATCTAATTTCAGACTACATCTCGCGTAAACTAGTTCAATGATCATATGTCAGTCTATAATACTGAATTCTTGATACAGGATGAAAAGGAAGTTTTAGCTCTACTATCCAGACTCGATTTGCAAAGCGTCTATTTTACAAATTCTCCCCCTGGTATGCCTACCTGGAATAGTTTCCTTTATTCATAAGCTATACTCCCTCCATCCCGGCCGACTTAGGACAATTGGCCCCGACACGGGGATTAAGGAGAACTATTATTTTAAGAGGAAAGAGAATGAGTGGATGATGTGTTGTATGAAAAGTAAATAGGAGAGAGAATGAGTGGGTGGAATAGTAAATGGATTGTTGTTGTGAGTATGACAAATGGGTCCCATTGAATATTAAAGTAATATAAACTTGCCATTTAGGGATGTCCTAAGTGGAGTGGGACGCCCAAAATGGCAATTTGTCCTAAGTCGGGTGGGACGGAGGGAGTATGTCTCTTCTTTTCAATTCCTAGCCACAGGTTGACATAACTATGAATTTGTTAAGTGTGATTTGGTTTTGTTTTCAGTGGATGCAAATCAATCTGTGCATTTAGTTGCGGGTGAAGGCCTGGAGGCATATCTCCCTCTTGCAGATATGGTAGATATATCTGCTGAAGTCCAGCGACTTTCCAAGCGTATCTCAAAAATGCAAACAGAGTATGATGGACTTTTGGCCCGCCTAAGTTCTCCTAAAGTATGTTCTCTTTTTTCCTTTGCTTCATGCTTCCATAATCCGATCACTCGTATTTTTCATTTCAATATTCTCATGCATAGTTAAAAGACAGTCCAGAAGTATCCATCTCTTCGATTTTGTAACAATTTGCATGGTTTTCTTCTTGTAATGTACAACCTCTGTCCCAAAATCAAGAGCAATTTTAAACATTCATTTTTGGACGGAGGGAGTACTAATCAACCCCCCCCCCCTCTTCTATACCGATGCACTAATTCTGACATTTTCTGAAATGTGGCATGGTTATTTCTTATATTCAGTTTGTTGAGAAAGCTCCAGAGGAAGTTGTGCGTGGTGTTCGGGAGAAAGCAGCAGAAGCAGAAGAAAAACTAACTCTAACCAAAACCCGTTTATCTTTCCTCAAATCCACAATTTCGGCCTCTGAGTAAGATTTGTGTTTTAGAGCCTTTATCAACCTTAGATCCTCTCCATTGTTCTCTTAAAAAAAATATTTCGTCCATGCATCATTTTATTGTTCAGTCCCCCTGTAACCTTCATGAAAAAAAAAAAAAAAAAAAACCAATTTTGTTCTATCAGAGAGCTTAAACAAAGATAAAGACCTGGGTCTGGATTCTTCATTTTCTTAAGGCGTTACAGGATTCAGCAGGAATACCAGAATTACTCATTACAGACTTTGTTATGACTTTGGTTTTATATACTTGAGTCATATAATGATAGTTAGATTAGAGTTGAAAAGCTTACCATTTGTTTATTTATACTGGAAACACACATTTGTAGAAATTCATTACCAAGTGTATAATAAAACAGTGTAAATTGCGAAAATTCGCATGTGATCCACTAATGTTTCATATACTCCTTTCTTTTCCTCCTATTATTGAACAACCAGACTGAGCTTATTTTCATGTCATTTTGTTAACAGGTGTTTTGTTTTAGGGATGACAACGGGGTGAGTTTGTGACTAATTTTGGGTTTTCCAAGCCCTACGGGCTTAGAAAACCCCTTCCCAAATCGATAACATCAAGGGTGTATCTTTTCAGATTTTGGACTAGCTCGGGTTTTATTTTTGGTCATTTTTATGTGCAATGTATAAACATTCACAATACTGCAAGAGATATAGCTACTTACGTGGTATGTGAAAATCATGAAAGTCTATTCAATCTCTTGAAGCAAAATTGTCAGTTAAACTATATTTCAATTTACAATATGAAACAAGAAATATTGGGCTAAATTCGCAAATTTGCAGGATTAGAAGTATTGTGGAAGTCCTCAAAAGAGGTCCCCTTCCTAGATAGTAGGGGTGTAAATGGTTCGGTTTGGTTCGGTCTCGGCCGTTTTAGAGACCAAACCACTAGTCATCGGTTTGGGAAAATTCCAAACCGAACCGAACCACGAAAAATTTCAAACCGAACCAAACCAAACCGTCATGGTTTGGTTCGGTTTGGTTCAGACCGCGGTTCAGTAATGTGGTCCAGACTGCGGTTTAGACCGTGGTTCAGACCGTGGTTCAAACCACCATTCACACCGAGGTTCATATCACGATTCAAATTATGGTTTACACTCTGTTTAAAAGAGAAAATTCAGAAGAATGAAAATATCAAACGAATAAAGAAGCCGAAGGAAGTGAATACACTACAGAACTTTGTTAACTATGTGCCTCAATGAATATAACATTCGATGAAATGAATATTGAATAAGATGCAAAACGAGAGTTAAGAATGATGTAATGTAATGTAAATTATTTTAATAATTTAAAGGTGAATGTTACTTAACATACAAATATATGACTAATATATGTAGTCTGGTGGTTCGGTCTGATGGTTCGGTCTGGCGGTTCGGTCTGACGGTTTGGTTCGGTCTGGAGGGGTCAGACTACAAACCAAACCGAACCACGCGGTTTAGCAATTTTTGAGACCGAACCGAACTACTTGTGCTTAAAAACCGAACCAAACCGTATGGTTTAGTTCGGTTTGGTCCCAAACCGCGGTTTGGACCGAACCACTGACACCCCTACTAGATAGAGCATGTTAAACTGGTCATCCACACTACTGCCAGAATTGTGTTTAACTAATATGGGCACACCCACATTCTGTGCTGAAGAGAGGGTGAATGTGCTTGAAAAAATTGTCACCAAAATGTAGGCCAAAAGTATATCATCAAGCCCATGTGCGCGCCAGTCCTTCCTCAACCCCACCCATAATAGGAGCTCTTGTAGAACAAGATCACCTTTGAGTGCCTCAACTTTTGTGTTCGTCTCATTTCCGTCCTCAACATCTTGCCATCATAAATTGAACAGCATGAATAGCTACCGTCTCAATGGAGTCACGAGTTTGTATACTAAGCAACGAAAGTCAACCCTTTACTAACCATTTCATTGTAGATGTTGTTTGCTCTTGTGTGCTCACCCTTCTCATGGAGGCTGGCTATCAATGTCTCATAGATACGCGCTGAAGGAGCTAATGATCGGTCTTTCATTACAGTTAGATATTTTTCTGCTTCTTCCAATTTCCCGCTTTGGCATAAAGAAACAATCAATGAGCTAAATGCCAATGTACTAGGAGGGAGTGACTTATACTCCATTTCATAAAAAATCTTAAGAGCTTGCTCAACATCACCTTCTTTCCCATAGCCAACCATCAGATGAGAGTACGTAATTTCATCCGGTACAAACCCTTTATCTAAAATAAGAGTTAACATCTCATCTCCCCGTCGTGCAAGGCCATTTTCACATAACCTTTCGACCATCTGATTGAAGGTACAAAGACTAGGAACACATCCAATCTCCATCATTTTCTTACAGAACATCAAGCTTTCTTCAAATTTCCCCGCTTTACAACAACCCAGAATTAGATGATTAAATGTCTCATCAAACGCCTTCAAATTCACGCTCTCCATTTCATTGAACATCTCAATTGCTTCCTCAATCCTACCTGCCTCACAATATGCCCCAATAAACAACGTGAACAAGAAAGAATTCTCATTAAAACCCCTCTTAAGCATTTCCTCAAACACCTTCCATGCAGACTCCAAATCCCCTAACTTCACCTTACCAAAAACAACCAAAGAACACGAAATCGTGTCAAAAATCATGTTCTTCATCAACAATCCCTTCAACAAAACCAGTCCGTCTTCAACTCTACCTTCCTCAATCATCCCATAAACCAAGCAAGTATTTACAATCACTCCAGGCAAACATCTCTTCCCATGAATCCTATCTATCATATCCACAAATCTTTGCAACTTCCCTTCTTTACACAATGCACTAACCATAATCCTAATCGTCGTTTCATTCGGGTAAATTCCATTTTCAATCATATATTCATAAACCTTCCAAACCAAGCAAGTCCGATCCGATTTTTGAACAACATGAATCAAAGTATTACAACTAATAACACTCAATTTAAACCCACGTTCACCTAAATAAGAACACAAACCTATGCCCTCATCAATCATCCTCAACTTGGCACACGTTTGTACCCACAAATCAAACACTAACGGAATCGAACCAGTAACTACATAAGAATCAATCAACGAATCAGTAATCGAGTAAACAGATGAATCAGAAGAACAAACTCTAGTTAAAACCGATTCGATCAGTGCCCGGGCATCCTTGATTAGTTTCGCCCGGACCAAGATGTTGATTGCGAGAGTATAAATTTGAGGAGTGTGTTTGGAGTTGTTGAATTGGGCGGACCAATGGAAGAAACTTAGTGCACGTTTGGCGTCAATGGGGTCTTTGAGGTGGATTAGTATTTTGTGGATTATGGAGTTGGTGAGTTGGGTTGAGTTAAGTTTGCGAGTTAGGGTTGCCCAGTTTGGGGTTTCTTTCAAGGAGTTGATTATGGTGGTGATTGTGGCGGCCTCCGTGGAAGGTGGTGGTTGGTGGCGGTGGGTGGAGATGGAAAGGCGGGAAAATTTGTTGATGAAAGAAAGAAACTTGGATGAAATGGGTGGAGGGAAAAATCTCATGTTTGTTTCCTGGAGCGATTTTGTCATCAAGTTCGATTAAACTTGTATTAGCGGTCCTAACATAATTCGCAACCCCTCGGATTTGGGCTCATGAATTCGAATCCATATAATTAGGATGTACTCCCTCTGCCCCTAAATGAGTGTCCAAATTTCATTTTAAGGGACACTGAAAATCTCAATTTTTTGAACAATTTGGTAACAACGATTCATATATAATCTTATAATCTCCTTTCAAACCTTTAGTTTTGCACGTATAAAAAAACCGGTGAAAAAAATTTCGAAAAAAAATGTTTAGGGAGAAAGTTATGTTAAAAAAAGACACTCATTTAGGGACAAAGATTTCTTGAAAATGGACACTCATTTAGGGACAGTGGGAGTAAATTATAACTTAAAAAGGGCAAATGATTTGATGCAATGCATGGTTTACAGGAGACGAGATTACATGTACCACATTGTGTACTGTGATTCACCTATTATGAGTTATTAGGACTGATGTCATCATGACATCATCAGTTATGGATAGCCGTTCAATCATTTAAAGTATACAAAAGTGATATATGTAATCTCGTCCCGATTAAGAGAGGGTTGAATTGCGAGGTTTCATGCAAAAATGTGACAATATAGTGATTTTTCAAGCTTTTGTGAAGTTTTAATGGATCATTAGTAGTGTTTTGACCAGGATCGCAAAGTGCAAACAAGATTGATGTTCAATTTAAAGAGAGATTTGATCGATTTTTTGTTGGGCTCTACATTGGGCATGCCGATAGAGAAGGGTGGCTAGGGTTGATGGTGCGGTTGGGGTTGTGATGGTTATTGGTGGTGACATGGCCCTCCCTCCATGTGAAAGTTCAGTTAGTAGGAATTTTCTAACTATACCTTCCATTATAATTCAACAGGGTTAATTTTGAGTTGTGGCAAACATTTTTCAAAGTATAATGGTTGTCACAAAAAAAATACAATAAACTAACTTAATAGTTGGACCGCCAATGACAATGCATATACTCTTGTCTTCCTATAGGAAGGTCTCAGGTTCGATTTCCCGACCCATTGTATAAACAAAAAAAAAAAAAAAAAAAAAAAAAACCTTGAATGTTGGACCAATGTACATAATCCATAAATTGGAGTTAGCATAAAAAAACATCACATCCAAACGTTGTGTTTGTTACTCCCTCCGTCCCATTATAAGGTTTCTATTTTGACTTTGCACGAAAATTAAGAAAAATTAAATGTTGTGAGTATGAAAAGTAAAGTAAGAGAAAGAAAGTGAGGGACCCGGAACCGCTCCACCAAAGTTAGCTCCACCCCTCCACCCAACGGCTCCGATCAAGGCCACATAGGCGAGCGGTTTGGGTGTGCGGCTAAGATGATTTCAATTTTTTGTGGGTCCCACTGAGTTTGGATGCATCTCAGTCGTTGGGTGAAGCTAAAATGAGGTGGCTTCAATCGGAACCATTGGGTGGAGCTATAACTAGGGGGTGCAGCGGTTCGAAATCCGAAAGTGAGTAGGGAGTTTTTGTTGTAAGAATGACAAGTGAGCCTCATTTTTCATTTTAGGTGATAAAGTAAAGTAAGAACATTGAGAAAACTAAAAATGAAAGTAATAACCTTTTAAAACGAGTACTTTGACAAAATCAAGTTTCAATTATTTCAACTACAGCCCCTAAATAAGTAACAAAATTACAATCTCATCCTCTAACTTAACCAGTCCCTAATAGAAATTAGAAACCGAAAATTACTCTAATTAAGTTTGATCAAATCAAGCCAACCCCGATAATAACTCCCCCACTTAATCAACCTTGACCAAATCTAACTCCTAACCTCCCCCCTTAACATGAACCCTAGTTGGTTCAGGCTTCACCCCCCAAAACACACACACACACAACACACACTCTGCAATTTGCAGCCATGGACTCCACCCCAGCTACCCCTATTCAACCCCAACCCATTTCTTCAATCAAACCCTCTTCAAGCAAGCTCCCAATTAAGCGCAAAGACTCTTCTTTTTCTTTGAGTCCTAACCCTAATTCCCCAATTTTAATCACCCCCAAATTCCAACCCATCGCCCCTGATTACCTTATTGATGACGAAGACGACGACGATGCCTGCACCAATAACCTCCCCGTCGGAGGAGGCGGCGATACCCGTCCCCCGCCGTTCAAATTCCACCGGATTTGGACTGAGCCTGATGAGATCCGGTTCCTCCAGGGGCTCCTTGAGTGTTCTAATAAATCTTTCTCGTTTCCGAGAGATTTGGGTATTTTCTATTCTCGATTTTCCAACACCATGTCGCAGCCGTACACAAAATCGCAGCTTTCTGAGAAGATTCGCCGGTTGAGGAAGAAATTTAGGGTAATCTCGACTAGATTGGCCAAAGGGCTTGATAAGGCTCTGTTATCGCCTCATGATCGGGCATTGTATGATCTTTCGAAGCAATTGTGGCATCCCGATTATGCAAATTCATCGCCATTTTTCAATTCCGGCGGTGGCAGTGGTAGTAAACCGGCCAAGTCCACTTTGGTTGGTGTTAAAGTTAGCTTTTCGCCCGTGCTGCCTTCGGTTTCAACTGCAGTCTTGGCTTTACCATCTAATCAAGAAACGGTTCGAAACTCGAGTGCGACTAAAATCATTGATGATCAGAATAAGGATCACAAAACTGGGTCTGATGAATTTGGAAATGGGATAGATGGGGATGTGAAATTGAGCGAAGTGAATGTGGAGTTGGATGATGGTGTTGGGGAAGAAGAAGAAGAAATGCCATCGAAGAGTGATTTGTGGTGTGAAGTTGAGAGATTTGCAAAGAAGGCATTGGTGGATGTCTTTGATCAAACGGTTGAGGAGGTTAGAATGGCAGTTGATCACCGTCGCTCCTCGACTTTGGAGGATTGTTTGAAAGGGGAGAGGGAGAAGATGTTCGAGAAACAATGGAGGGAGCAAAGAGTTGTGGAGTTTGAGGTTTTGGCTAAGCGTTTAAGGTTGATCGTTGAGCATTCTCTCGAGAAGCAATAAGTAAATACAGCTACAAACTTCTCTTTATTTTCAGTAGATTTTATATATGCTCAATTCGATATTACCGCTTTATTTGTTTTTCTTTTAATCATTGAGTAATTATGTACATACATTGACTGAAATATCAATGAACATCCTTCATGTTCTTGTCATTGTAGAAATTTGGTTTAGGTATGGTGGAATGTGTTGATCCAGTTGTTGTTACTCAAGTAATTGTTTCTATATCGCCCTTAGTTAGTTTCTTGAAGATGCTGGGAATTTTGACAGAATATGTATCGAGTGAGATTATGGAAAATTTAATAAGTGAGCGATTTTGCGGTTTCTTGTGGGCTGACCAAGTATAAGCTGCCATAATTGATGTTCACAATGATGTTTGGGATTAGGAACGGGATCATCGCAACTTTTTTGTAAGGCAGTAGGATGATGGGCTGTGTCTAAATGTTTGACCTTGAGCAATGTTTGACCTTTTTGCAGAGGTGTGTGTGTGTGTGTGTGTGTGTAAACCTTGAGTTACCAGATGGTTTTGCCGCTAGCCATGGACGGATTTAGAGACAACATCATGTTAATAGTCGTTAGTTTCCATTTAAGGACAGTTATTTGATCCAGAAAAAAATAATGGCATTTCATCAAGTGAAATTATTTTTACAGTTTTTTTTTGGGTTAATTGCAATTTAGACCCTGAAGTACCATACCACCCTTCCAAGCGAACCCCGATATGTTATTTTTGTTAAATCGGGTCTCCATGATTTAAAAACTCGCCAAATAAGGCTTTTTTGACGGATTTCGTTAGAAAGTCAGTTATGTAGCATGTGCCATGCACGTGACTAACGGAATTGGGTGACTTTGAATTGATATTAGCTATTAAGGGGCCTAATGAAAATTCTAAATTCAAAAGGGCTGAAATAAAAACAATTATCAAACTTTTAAAATAAATATTATTAAAAAAATATTTCATTGGATATAAATAAGTAATTGCTTCATTAATTATTATATTAATATTGTAAATTAATTTTTATTTCCAAATTTTATGTGAGGAATATAAATAATTAAAAAACATTATAATGATTTAAAAATGAAACAAAAAATATAGGGATAGTACTATATTTTAATTAAATACTCCCCCCGTCCCACCCGAATTAGGATTTTTGGATTGAATACGGGGATTAACGAAAAAGTGTTAGTGGAGTAGGTGTTGTGACTTGTGAGTATGAAAAGTAAAGTAGGAGAGATAAAGTGAGGTAGAGAATAATGAGTGGAAAGTTGTTGTGAGTGTGAATGTGGGTCTCATTAAATAAAATACTTCCATTTTTGGGTTGTCCTAATTCGAATAGGACGCCCAAAATGGAAATTTGTCCTAATTCGAGTGGGACGGAGGGAGTATGGAGCATTTCTATATGAGGAATATAATTAATTTTTATTTTCAATTTTTTATTAATATCTATATACACAAATTTTTATAGTTCTAAAATTTATATTTATTTCTTCAGTAAAAAATTATAAAAAAAACAAACATTTTAGATATAAATAAATCAGTTCCTTAACAATTTTTTAGCATATTGTTCGAAAGATTTAAAAAACCCACTTTTCATCTACAAAAAAAAAAAAAAAAAAAACAAAAAAAAAAACCAGTCAAACTCCTTCCAAAACTCCGGCTAACCTCCCACCCATTTCAACAAATTCAGCCAATTGCACACCATCCGCCACCACCAGCCTTACCACCACCAGCCATTCCACCACCATCCACCACCATAGTTACAACTAGCAACACCATTAAAACCATCACAAATTAAAAAAAGAAATAATCATAAATTAACAGTTGCAAACCCAGATTGTTCTTCCCCTCCGGTTACAATCAGCAACGTCACCGGTTACAATCCAAGATCTGGCGGCGATTTGAACACTCCGGTTGGCCTTCAAGCTTTATTCTTTCTCATGAACACCATTCATGTCCGTCAAACTCCGTCCATCCAACGCCGAAAATCCAGTTCCCCCTCCGGCGCACACATGGCAGTCCCCGTCGTCTTCGTCCGGCTCACACACTGCGTCAATTCTGGGAACGAAGGTGTGTGGCGGAGAATGGGTAAGGGTAACGATTTGAGATTGGGATTAGAGAGAGAGTACATGAGAAAGAGAAAGAGAGAGAGTGTGTGTGAGTGTGTGACGAGAGGTTGAAGAAGGGGGATGGCGGCCGGAGTTGGGGAAACGAGGGAGAATCGCCGGAGCTCGTGAGAGAGAGAGAGAGAGAGAAAGGGGTTTAGGAATTTGATTTGGGATTTTTCCCTTTTCCGATAATGAATCTCAGTTTTTGTTTTGTTTTTGTTTTTTTCATCCCTTGTTTTTTGAATATGTCATTTATAACCCCTTCAAACCTAATATCAATTCAAAGTCACCCAATTCCGTTAGTCATGTGCATGGCATATGCTACATAACTGACTTTCTAACGAAATCCGTCAAAAAGGCCTTATTTGGCGAGTTTTTAAATCATGGAGACCCGATTTGACAAAAATAACATATCGGGGTTCACTTGGAAGGGTGGTATGGTACTTCAGGGTCTAAATTGCAATTAACCCTTTTTTTTCTCATAGTACAAATGAATTTGGTTTATTAAAGGGTGTTGATAGTTTTCGACAAAAATGATAATTATTGTTTTTATGACATATTTTGTAGATAAACTTATTTTTCTACAAAGTGTTTTTTGTAAAACAAAAAGGAGGTTTTCCTCTAGAGCCCTCCCCACTTATACGTTATTCTATTTTAAAGAGAGGCCCTTTTTAAATTCCAAATAAGGAGTTCTTATGAGATTGTAATTCCACAGACACCCCTCACCATACACCCCCACTTCCTTCCTAAATGTCAAAACTGCCCCCGCCCTTCAAAACAAAACCCTAACCTCACATCCCCTCCCCTCATTTTTATCTCATCCTTCTCTCTCTCTAAAACGCACACGACGTTCTCTCTATCCGGCCACCTCTTTTTTTCCCGGCGGCGGCTCACACAATATTCCGGCCACTCACTTCTCCGTCTCCGGAACTCCTAAACTCTCTCCAGTCCACTGGTGCTCTTCTTCTCCGGCTCTGGCGCATAAGCACTTCACACCCGCCGTCGTCCATCTTGTTGCCGTCTCACACCCGCAGTCGTTTTTCTTCTTCGTTGTCGTCTCCTTCTCCGACGCCGTCTCCCGTCGCTCTCTCCAGATCCTCTCTCTCTAGATTCTTCTCCGATGAAGTCAGTGCCGGCAATAGCCTCTTCTCCGACCGGCCATCTCAAACTTCAGATCTAGTGTTGCTCTACTCAGATCAGGCCAGATTTGAACCAGATTCGACTTTAGGTGCCTGCCTTTAGGATCAGTTGGTGGGTTTGAAAGACAAACTGGTGGTTTTTTAACATAGTAAAATGGCTGAGTGTTTATTGGAATTGTTTTATGTGAATTGAGTTGATTTTTCTTATGTTACACGGTGGTTTGGTAGTCAAATGTTTGGCTAATGAAGAATTGTTTGGGAGATAATTTACACTTGTAGATTCATGTTGGTTAGCAGAAGTCTTATGTGATGATGTTAGTGCTCTTGAGAAAAAAAATTGAAAAAAATACTTTTATACTTTAGTTATAAGAGAATAATTAGTCTTATACAATAGTTATAAGAGTTTGCCCAAATTTGATTAAGTAATATTTTTTTTATATATAAAAAAATGACTCTTATATGTTAATTATTGGTGTTATATATCAGTTATAAGAGTTTGACCATGATTTGACCGAATAATATTATATTTTTAAAGAACCATTTAAAAAAAGTGTTTTTTTTTTTAACTCTTATTTGTTAATTATTGATCTTATATGTCAGTTATAAGAGTTTGACTGAGATTTGACCAAATAATATTATATTTTTTTCATAAAAGTTGAAAAAGTGAAACGATTGACTCTTATATGTTATTATTGGTCTTATATGTCAGTTATAAGAGTTTGACCGGGATTTGATCAAATAATATTATAAATTTTTTCTCAAAAGTTGAAAAAAGTGAAAATATTTGATTCTTATATGTTAATCATTGGTCTTATATGCCAGTTATAAGAGTTTTACCAGAATTTGACCGAATAGTATTATATTTTTTAAAAAAAGTTGAAAAAATGACTCTTATATGTTAATTATTGGTCTTATATGTCAGTTATAAGTGTTTGACTGGGATTTGACCAAATAATATTATATTATTTAAAAAAATATTGAAAAACGTGATTTTTTTTTACTTTTATATGTTAATTATTGGTCTTATATTTCAGTTATTAGAGTTTGACCGGGATTTGACCGAATAATATCATATATTTTTTTTTCAAAAGTTTAAAAAAGTGAAAACATTCAACTCTTATATGTTAATTAGTGGTCTTATATGCCAATTATAAGAGTTTGATCGGGATTTGACCGAATAATATTATAAATTTTTTAATTAGTGGTCTTATATGCCAATTATAAGAGTTTGATCGGGATTTGACCGAATAATATTATAATTTTTTTTCTCAAAAGTTGAAAAAAGTGAAAAATTTATATGTTAGTTATAAGAGTTTGACCGGGATTTGACCAAATAATATTATATATTTTTTTCTTAAAAGGTGCAAAAGTGAAAAAAAATTAACTCCTTTATGTCAGTTATAAGAGGTCAGTTCAGTCTTTTTGCAAGCGAAGGGTGTCTCTGGTATTAGTTATTTGTTGGGTCCTTATTTAGAATTAAAATTGGTAGTGAGGGGCCCTAGAGTCTGAAGCCCAAACAAAAAAAATAAATCATTATTCTAAGAGGCAAAACTACCATTTGGGCCACCAAACTTAGCACATATTTCCTCCGTGCCTCTTTAACTTACAAAAATGAGCTTTGAAAAGGTGATGTGTTGTGAGTATAGATAGTTGGGTACGAGAGAGAATGTGAGGTATAAAATAGTACTCCCTCCGGTCCAAAATAATTGTCACTTTTGAGTCAAAAAATTGGTCCAAAATAACTGTCACTTTTGAGCTAAATGACCTTCTTACCCTCGCCTTGAAACTTGTTTTGCTTTATTAATTGTCTTAGTTGTGAGACATTAGTGTAGTAATGATGCCCTATTTAATAGGGGTAAGGTTGACACTTTTGTCACTAAATCATGATATTAATTGCTTTCCTTAAGAATTGTGCAAAAGCAAAAAAATACAGTTATTTTGGACCGGAGGGAATAAGTGGGTAGTTGTTGTGAGTGTGCCAAGTGAGTCCTTTTATTTTAAAAGTCTTAAAAAGTTTCTACTTTAAGATTTTGTAGATTAAAGAGGGATAACAAAAATGACAATTTTTGTAGATTATAAAGGGATGGAGGGAGTATACTCTTTCCGTTCCACTAAATAATGCACTTTGTTTTAGGAATGGATGTGAAGAAAATGTGTAAGCGGCGTAAGCGTTGTGATGTGAGTAAGAAAAATGAAAGTATCTCACAAAGAGAAAGTGAGGACTGTGGGCGGGCCGGACCGGATTCATGACAAGATGCATGAAATATCATAATTTCGAATCCCATCAGCCGCATGAAATAGTTTTTCTCTTTTTCAAACTCACCCACCCACCGTGGTTTCACCCACACTCTTTTAAGAAAGTACTATCTTGTCCTTAAATAAGTATCTAAATTTTATTTTAAGGGACATCTGAAAATCTCAACTTTTTGTACAATTTGTTGGCAAAGATTCATATATAATCTTGTAATCTCATTTCCAAACATTTAGTTTTGCATGTATAAAGAGACCGGTGAAAAAATTTTCAAAAAAAAATATTTAGGGACAAAGTTATGTTAAAAAAAAGACACTCATTATGAGACAATTTTTTGAAAATGGACACTCATTTAGGGACAGAGGGAGAGGGAGTAACAAAATTAAATTCTAAAACATGAACTTTTTTTTTATTTCGATTTTTTAAATCCACACTTTAAAAAAAATCTAATAAATTCGCCAATCTTAAGAAAGTGATAAAATTAAATTCTAAAATACATGGAACACATATTAGTAACTTCTATCTACATTATGGCACAAAATGATAATAAAAAAGAGGAATTTTAAGAATTTTATGTAATTGTTTCATTAAGAAATTATTAGTAAAATGTCATTTTTCTTAATAGTTTCGTCTCATAATAAAGGTATAAAAAATAAATTTACTCATGATTAACCAAGACTGATTTTTGAATTTATTCTTTTTAGATATTAATTTTGAGACAGAGGGAGTAATCTATTTTAATATTTAAAATTAATTTATCATATTTTCTTTTTTACATCGAATAATTTATATGTAAATCACATTGAATAGGTGGAATATTATGGCCCGCAGTGAACATCAATCCTGGATTCGCTACTGACTGTGGGTAGAGAATAATATGTTAATAGTTGTTGTGAATATAAAAGTGTCTCATGAAATTTAAAAAATATTTTAAAGTTATTATTTTGGGAAAATGCATTTTTTAATGGACAACATTTTAGGTAAATATGCAATTTTTAAGTGAGATTAGTGCAATCTTTTAGTGGATCAGAGGGAGTAATCCGTATAGGATGCCCAAAATATTCTACTTTGCCACTAAGATTTGCCATATTGTTCATAAAGTCCGTTGAACTTTTAGAATATTCTAACCTTTCCACCCAACTAATAAAGTAAACATGGATTACATATTTGAATTTTAAATAGGGAAAAATACCAAAAAATCACTCTAAAAAATTTCATATCCAAAAAGTCTATAAAATATTTCTTCAATCTAAAATGTCCTAAATTTATATTATCAGAACAAAATCAGTAGGCAATCAAAGTCTAAAATTGTTAATGTTACTTCTCATATCTTCAAATGTTATTGACTTTATATTGATTGTTCTTTTTCAATTTCGTTGAACATGCTTATATTCACAATATCTTAATCTTAAAATTGTTGTTTGTTTGTTATATGTAAATTAAAACTGCTACCAACAATTAAGATTCAAAAATATAAATCATGTTTATTTTATTGTGGTTACAACGTAAATTTTTTAACTAAGGAAAAAGTTAAGAGCCATTCATTTGCTGGGCTCATTTGCATAATTTTAGTTAGTCGTGTGTCAATGTCAAATATTTTGAAAGTTTGGTGGCTTATATAAACAATGTTGTAAAGTTGGGTGGCAAGGCTAAATACTTTGGGACTTAGATGACCTATTTGAATAATGTGCTAAAGTTGAATGGCTCGCATGTTAGCTGTGCCAAGGATGTAATACTTCGTCTATCTCGAAATAAATGTCTTAAGTTCTATTTTCGTTTGTTCTAAAATAAATGTCGTCTTGTTAAAATAGGATACGAAATTTGGTGATCTTCCTATACTACTTATAATAGGAACAAACATTGCAATACAATAGGATGTGGCACTCTACCATATGAATAGATTATGGTAAGGAAACACAGCTAAAAATTTCAAAACATTGACTTGTCAAATATGACATTTATTTCGGGACAAATAGAGTATTACTTTATTTAAAATGACGAAAACTTATATGCGACCGTCTCACGCCGTGAGACGGCCGCCACACCCTCCCCTTTTCTCAAAAGCCAGCTGTTGTAAAAAAAAAAAAACCTTCAAAAATTTTAAAATGCTATATCTTGAGATTTTGAAGTCAAAAAAAATATTTAAAAATACCGTTGTGTCCGTCTCAATGAGACGAACAAAACTACATAGGTCATGATATGGTTTGATTTTAAAAAAAATGCTTTTTAACACAAAAAAAATTTGGGTTGTTCGTCTCCTGAGACGTAACACTTTCTTATGAATAAAGTAACAGTTTAGTCTTAAAAAAGTAACACTTTATTTGTAAGATGTAATAGCAGTTTCGCAAAATAATATAAATAGTTTTTGTGGTTAGAAAAAATAACAATTGAATGTAACACAGTGCATATATGATTGCAATATGTTATATAGATGAATGTAACAGTTTTATAGGTTAAATGTTACATTTTTTTAAAAAACAAAAGAATAAAAAATCATGTATATAATCGTTTTTGCATTTTAATTGAATGTAAAAAACCCTAGAAAAGTGTTACAATTGAGAAAAAAAAGGTTACATTCATTTATTATAAAATGTTAACATTAGTTTAGTTATCAATCTTATGTTATCTTTAATTTAATTCAGAAAAATTATGGTAAATTTTTGAAAGAAAAAAAAAGTGTTACATATGAGAAAAAAGTGTTACATTTTGTTATAACAAGTGTTACTTTTGTTGGGAGGAAAAGGGGTGGGGTGGGGGGAAAAAATCGGCAGGAAAAAAAAAAAAAAGAAGGGTCGGCGCCTGTGAGCCGTCGCACAGCGTGAGACGGTCTCACAGGAGACCGCCTCATTTAAAATTCAATTTTTAATGACATTTTATCAAATCAGCTAAAACCCTTGTTAAAGAAAACAAATATTGTTTATGAAATTAACAATATTAGGTTACTCCCTCACATGCATATCAATACGAAGATCATTGTCCATTAACACGAAAACGTACTTGTACTGAAGAAAAACAATACATACATATATATTCATATCAGTAATTACTATAAAAATAACTTCTCACTCTAATTAAACATTACTTAATCAATTCAAGCTTTAGCAAGCAAAATAAAATAATATGTCAAAACGTACACTATATGTTTTGACAAAATAAAAAATTGCTAGTACAACAACCAAATTTTGTTCTATATAGGAGTATGTGTGTAAAAGTAATGGTATTAATAATAGCATCATTATTTTATGCAATTGTTCTTCCTTTATAGTTATCATATGGCGATGATGGAAGTATATCATCCCCATATCTTACAATTTCACGTTACACCATATCAAATTGATTTAGTTGAACAACCATGTAAGATTTTCTCCAAAGAAGTGCAATGCAGTTAAAGACAAACACCGAACACTGAAATACGATTATCGTCTGCGATGATGACAAAGTACACGATTAGCGTATGCAGGGTTCCAGGTGTTTACTCCTAGTCATGCACGTCAACATGAAGGCATCCTTGTACCGAAGATAAACAACACATACATACTCACTTCAGTAAAAACGATGATTTTTTTTCTAAAATAACTTATCACTCTAATTAAACATCACCTAATCAATTTTTCAAATGGTTTAACCAGAAGGTAATTAAGGAGAGAGATCGAACCCTAGATATTATAGATTGTGAAATTACACTTTTACCACTGAATCACTCATTTGAAGACATCAGTTCAAGATTTTACATGCACAAAATAAAATAACATGTAAGATTTTCTCCAAAGAAGTGCAATACAGTTAGAATAATACTAGGGGCACAAAAAAGTCACAAAACATGCTCACAAAATCCTAGGTGTCAAGATTTTATTTGTGTTTTTAATTAGAGTGTGGCAGATCCATTATCGATGCAACCAATAAAATATCTCCACCTCATGTTGTGAGCAAGATTTTGTGACTTTATTTTGTGCCCCTAGCATTGCTCATGCAGTTAAAGACAAACTTCGAACGCTGAAATACGATTATCGTTTGCGATGATGACAAAATACACGATTAGCGCATGCAGGCTTCCAGGTGTTTACACATGCACGTCAACACGAAGGCATCCTTGTGCCGAAGATAAACAATACATACATACTTTAGTAAAAATGATGAAATTTTTATTCTAAAATAACTTCTCCCTCTAATTAAACATCACCTAATCATATTTTTTTAAATGTCTTAAATAGAAAGTAAGGAGAGAGATCGAATCCTAAATATTACAGATTATGAGATTTGACTTTTACCACTGAATCACTCATTTGAAGACATCAGTTCAAGATTTATCGGGCACAAAATAAAATAACATATCAAAACCTACACATACGGTTTTACAAAAATAAAAAATATTAGTACGACAACCAAATACTCCTCTCATATGTTTGTGTATAAAAACAATGATACCAATAATAACAATATTATTGTTACTTTTTGTTATTGTATGGTGATGATGAAAGTATATTATTGTCTTAAAAAATGACTCAATAATTAAAAGTCAAGGCTCATAATATGTGAAGTCTAAAAGTTTAATATTATTTTTGAGACATCATAAAAGAATTAAGAAAATGAAAATATACTACATCCGTTTCATGTCACTTGAGACGTATTTTTTTTTCCGTCCGTTCCACATGACTTGAGACTGCTCAAAATGATAAAGAATTTTTATTATTCCTCCTACGCATTCTCTCTCTTACTTTACTTTTACACTCACAACACTAATCAACTTACTATTCCTCTCACTCATTCTCTCTTATTTAATTTTTCATACTCACCAAACGAGTCGAGATCTCTGTTACCACTTTTGTGTGCCACTCCATGTACCACTTACAATCCAACCGTTCACATGTTTGTATAATATTACGATAATACTCATCTCAATAACGGTGAGCCATTAGAACATTTGTGGCACATAAAGTGATACACAAATTGGTACAGAAAATTTGAATTCCTCACAAACACCCCCTACCACTATTTCTCACTTCTACTTTTCCTCAATCAGTGACGGTGGGAGTATTATTCGCCCCAATATCTTACTGCAAAATAACTGTGCCACAGGATGTTACTCCCTCCGTCCCATAATAATGGGTACACTTTGATTTTTTTAGTCAATTAGGTCAATTTTTGACCATAATTTTATGAATATCTAGATATCTCTAGACAATTCTAAAAATTATTAATGATAGTATTTCTAATAGTGAAACAATAAATTTTTTTAGAATTTCATAGAAATATTTAGATATTCATAAAATTATGGCCAAAGATTGACTCAATTGATAAAAAAAAGTCAAACTATGTCCATTGTTATGGGACAGATGGAGTATTTAGGAGGGAGTACTAGGAAAGGAAGGGTAAAAGAGATAATCACAGCTTGTAATTTCCACGTGTTCTTATCCCCCTCTCTCTCTCTCTCCTTCTGTTTTTGTCCTCATCGTCTCTCTCTATCCCTCTCCCCCCCACCCCTTATAAAAATCTCTCTCTCCACCGTGATCTCTCGTCATCGACGACGTGACCCCCTAACTAAAAGAATTTTCTAGAGAGAGAAAAAGATTGACTCGTTTTTCTAGAGAGAGAAATCGGAGACACACAGTGTGAGTGTGTGTTTTTTTAAGCCATGGACGAAAATTCCGCAGCCATTGAAGCAATTCTCAGAGAAGACGAGTTCGGTACCAGTGCAATTAACTACGATCACGAATGGAAGACTGTGTCATACAAGAAATATAGCCGGAAACAGTCGTCGTCTAAGGCCCCGGTGGTTTCTGGTAACGGATTTCACGATCACTACTCCGGCGCCGGTGGCAGTGATGATGTTTTCCGGTCGATTGAGCAGCACTCCGAGGAGCGTATCCGTCGTGCTCTGGAAGCTCAAAAGGCTGCCGTTATGTCCGTCGGGGCGGAGAGTTCTGTGCGGAATGCTGGTGGTGATGGAGAAGATGGAGGGAGCGACGTGGAGGCCGGCGCCGGAGTTGATAATGGCGGCGGGGAGGCTAAGAAGGTTAAGGTGAAGAAGCCTAAGAAGCCAAAGGTTACTGTTTCTGAGGCTGCGGCAAAGATGGATGATTCTGATCTGGCTGTTTTCCTTGCTGATATCACGGTGAATTTTCGAAATTGATCAACTTGTTTGATTACTTTTGATAAGATCTGAGTGAATTTCGCATTCTAATATTTTCAATGATCGGGAAATGATTCAATTTTCTTGCTATGATGTTTGTAGGAGGCGTATGAATCACAACAAGATATACAGCTGATGAGGTTTGCCGATTATTTTGGGCGGGCATTTGCAGCTGTGACTGCGGCTCAATTCCCATGGATGAAGACGCTCAAGGAGTCTTCTGTTGCAAAAATGGTTGATGTGAGTTCTCTCTCTCTCTCTCTTTGTTATTTCATTTTAGGTAAATATTATTCCTTTTAACAAAGTTGATTCT
Organism: Campanula takesimana; assembly: GCA_026119855.1. Lineage (NCBI taxonomy): Eukaryota > Viridiplantae > Streptophyta > Magnoliopsida > Asterales > Campanulaceae > Campanula > Campanula takesimana. The sequence continues at coordinate 363,926 of JAOWBW010001148.1, read as the reverse complement.
CTTTTCACTGGGAAAAGATGAAAGTCAATAGATAGAATCTGAACCAGGGAATGTGGGTTATACCTATGTTAATTTTGTGTATAATTTATCTTCTAGTGTATCTAATGAAATAAATCTGCAGAATTGCATGCTTTTTGAAATTTGATTGACTTCTTTCAAAGTTGAATTGTGACTAAAAACCAAATTAGTTTCAGTCTTCGCTTGGTTGCAACTATGACATTAGGGATATAGTCTATAGATAAAAAATACTTCAATGACACTTTGTTTGACATTCCTTTTTATGTTTTCAAACAGATCCCTCTTTCCCATGTGCCAGAAGCAATATACAGAACATCTATCGATTGGCTAAACATGCGATCCGTGGAAGCACTTGGCTCTTTTGTCCTTTGGTCATTGGATAGCATCTTTGATGAGCTTGCTGTGCATCAAGGAGCTGCTAAGGGATCGAAAAAGTTGGCTCAACAATCTTCTTCAAAATCTCAGGTAATGGGTTCTAGATGCATTGGTTACAGTTTTGGCTTCTTCATAGCAGAGTATTCTTGAAGTATTGTTGATACTTGCAATATGAAGATATTTGGTTAAGCCCCAATCTCTACATTGCAGATACTACCAGTTAATATTTGATATGCATTATTGAGTGGTGTGTTTTTTATTTATTGGGAAGGTTTGTCTTTTTGGCGAGATTTCGGAATAATAAGATGGGTATTTGAGAATATTGTAACTGAAATTATTTTGACTATTTATGAAGCATGTGTAAAAGACTTCTGCTCATCCCATACGTGTTGTCCAGCAGAAATGACTTGTTTTTTGAAACTAAAACTCAAACTTAACCTTGGAAATGTGAGGAGACAGAACAATGTGTGAAATTCTTCTTGATATAAGGTCTAGAGAATCTATGGTTCCATCTAGGGAATATAGAAACTTAAGCTCTTTTAGTTTTTTCATGGAAAAGCAACCAATTTTGGAATACAAGTTACATATGTATGTTTATATTCTTTCTCTCTTTTACCGACAAATAATATCCCAATTTTCATGACATGTGCATAAGGATCATATTTGGAAATAAGTATCTGTAATAATCAAAGTTCGGGAGTTTCTAGGGGAGTATGGCAAGTTTCAACATAAAACATACTATTCAGAATTGGAATCTCTGTGTGTGTGTGTGTCTCGACATATGTTTCCGCCTACGCACACATGTGTACTTATATATGTCCATTTACGAATTTATGCTAATAATTGTAACGTGTGAGCGCTGCTGTTAGTGTAAAGCAGGATGCATGAGGTTAAGGTTAAGGTTAAGGTTAAGGTTGAAGACTTGATAGCATGGTTTCCTTGGTTTATTGATCCTGATTTTGGTATTTAAAAGCATTAATCTGATTCAAATCACATACTTGCCAATTAATGATAATTGCTTTATATTAAAGATTAACAGACTAGAAAGAAATTTGGCAAGTTCACAACTCATAAGTCTCCTTAACAATCGGATATAAATTTTTATAATTGGCATAACAAAATAGGAAACCAATTTGAAATCGGAATAGTTACTCGAGATTATTCCTTCCACTCAAAAACCCTCTATAGTTCTACTCGCCAGAATATAATCTTAGTATGTTTCCAACTGAAGTTCATAAACCTTGCTGATTTGTTCCTGCATTTGAGTTACTATTACTATTACCTTAACCCTTGTGCTTTTCCATATTTTTCTTTCGTTTAAATCTTCTATTTGCGACTTCGGATCTAAGATATGATATCTGATAGTGCACTGTTACTGTGTTAGTGGTTGTAACTGCCGTGGAGTTCGTCATTGAAACTTGTGTAGTTTCTTATCGATAGAGTTTTAACGCAGCAAAGAAAGAAATACTTGCTGCAATTGTTTCAAAAACATATCTTTTGGGGAGAGGCAATATATAAAGCAAAGCTAATTCTTATTCCTTATGATGAGTCTGTATCACTGTACCTTTACTGACTCTTCCATCATAAGCACCCTTAGAAGATTAGATTGAAACTCGACTATTTATTGGTTGTTTTGAACGGTTTTATATTGCTGGCTAGATATAAGCTTTGCTTTATAACCCCCTCCGTTCTATAAGTATAGTCCCATTTTTTGTTTGTCAATTTGTATGAACTTTGATCAATAATTTAAGTTAATTTATTTATCCTAATGAAAAATCTAAAAATTGTTATTGATAGTACTTATATAATGATGTACCAATAACAAGTTTTGGATAAAAAAAAATTCTTCCTAAATCGTTGGCTATTTCAATCAAATCAACCATTAAAAAAGTGGAACTAGCTTCACGGGACAGAGGGAGTGTTAAATTAAGGATGATATAGTGGTATCTCCAGTTATTTTCATGAGTAAGATGGTTGAGTGTATATATATTCGTTTTGGAACCTTTAGGATGAAATAAACATATCTTTGTTCTCACACTTAGTCTTCAAAAGAAAAATTAAATCATGAAGACTGCTCTTGTATGGTTAACCAGTCATTAAGAAAAGCTGATTCCGCTTCTAATTGATTATCATTGCTTCCATACTATTTTCCAGGTTGCCATCTTTGTGGTTTTAGCTATGGTATTAAGACGTAAACCGGACGTTCTGATCAATCTGTTAACCATACTGAAGGAGGATAGAAAATATCAAGGACAAGATAAGCTGCCGATCCTTGTATGGACCATTGTTCAGGTAAGTGTTGTACAATGCTAGTACTATGCTTCACTGGAGTAACATTTTTTTTGGATGAAAAATATGGTCTTTATGATTAATCATACCCTGAGAATGAATTTATATAGGCCAGCCAAGGGGATTTGCCAGTGGGAATGTTCATGTGGGCACACTTCCTCTTGCCAATAGTTAGCAGTAAATCGTGTAATCCTCAGTCAAGAGACTTGATTCTACAGTTGGTTGAGAGGTTAGACATAGTTGCAACTGAACTCTGTAATCTATTCATCATAATTTATATACTCCCTTCGTCCCAAAATGATATTCTCATTTCCCCATTTTGTTGTCCCAGAAAGTTAGACCCATTTCCTAAAATAAGGCTTCAAAGTTACTAATCTTGTGATGTAACCTTAAAATGTTTGAAAAGTCAAACGGGACAATCATTTTGGGACGGAGGGAATATATATAATCCTTCAGTTCTGATCATCTACTCTCAATTGTAGAATTGTATCTTCCCCCAAAGCTCGTACTATTCTTGTGAATGGTGCTGCCAGAAAGGGGGAGCGTCTGGTTCCGCCGTCAGCTCTTGAGGATCTGATGAGAGCCACCTTCCCAGCACCTTCGGCCCGAGTTAAGGTCAGTGCTTTAGGAAAAGCATAACACTATTTTTCGAAAATTATGCAATGTTCATATTCATTTATTCTCAAGGAAGTTAAATAGGCATTTGATGTGTGCGTTTTTGTATTTAGGCAACTGAGAGATTTGAAGCTTTATACCCTCTGTGTGTGTAAAGAGGTGGCACTTGCCGTTTCTCCAGGAAGTAAGGCCATGAAGCAAATTACTCAACAGATAATGTACTCTGCTGCCAAAGCAGCTGGAGAAGGCAAGGAAACTACTATACTTGGGTCCTTTTCTTGTTTTTTTTTTTTTTTTTTTTTTTTGCACTAAGCTCAAATTACATAAATATTTGACAAAGGCGTTTACACCAAAACTCTTATTGCAGGTAACTCTGCTCTAGCAAGTGAAGCAAGTGATGTATTTCTATGGTGTTTGATTCAGAATCCTGACTGCTACAAGCATGGGTAAGGAATTCTGCACAATCATTTTCATTAATTTAAAAGGGAATAAATTTAGAATTTTTTTTTTTTCTCTTTACACAAACGGGGGCAAGTTTTAATAAATTGCACTAGAACTCCTAAATTCTTCAAAAAAAATTAGCATAGTTAAAGAATTTTTATTTGAATCAAATGGGGACAATTGCCCCTCATTAGACTCTACAAAACTCCCACCAGTGTTCATAATCTTCGTGTAACCTTTGTCTGTGTTTACTGTGATATAACTCTAATTGAGGACAAGATGATTTATCTCGACAATCTTGAAGCTAGCGTTGTCATTCTTAAAAAACTGTCTGATGAATGGAAGGTACACTCTGTTAAGCATCCTAATGTTGAGCCTTTGAAGGTGGCTCTAAAGAGTTTCATGGCTAAGGTAAACTTTGTTTTTTTTTTTATGGAATCATTGCAAGTTTTTATAAGAACAGATGATTATTCCAAGCACAATAAAAATTTTGAAAAAAAATTGACCTAATATTACTTACTTTTTTCTTTGTCTCTTTAGAACGAGAAGGAATTGGCTAGTCATAATATTGATGCAGCCCGTGTGGCATTGTTGAAAGATGCCCAAAAGCAATGCAAAATCCTATCGGGAAAGCTATCCCGGAGCTATGGATGCATGACAGCTATGATGGTCTTTGCTGTTACAATGGCTATTGGTACGGCTTTCATAACTCAAGACCCCCAGTCATGGAACTTGAAGAAATTAATAGATGTCAACTTTTCTTAATAAGTTTGGTCCGCCCTCTCTTTATTGAGTGAGGCTGATAAGAGAGTTACAATAACCATATTATCTAAATTATGTCAGGCTCTAGATAATCAATATATCCCTGCTAAAAAGGGGTAGAGACGGATGCACGAGTCCGTTTTAAGGCATATAGCCAAATCCCGGCTGTTATGCTTTATTAAAACATAGATATAGGAAATACAGCAATCATAGGTTTTATGTTAAAGTGGGTTGGAACCTTTTTTATGCGACTTTTGTCACTAAGAACTGTGTAATAGAGGTTTTATCTTATGAAATACTGGATTATCATCTATAACGTTGATTTACATAAATGAGGGGAAAACCCTGTTAGTAATTTGTATCTGCTGGCTTCATGTATACAAGGAAAAGTCTTTTTACATTTTACACAGAAAAGAACATTAAAGCATTGAAGTGTTGTACGTAAACTGTAAGTATTTGTTCGGTACAACACTGGGATGCTGTGTTTTTATTTGTAGGTGTTTTATTGGAGTAGGTTTTGGGGGGAACTAGTTTCTCCCTAAATTACAAAAAGTCCACTTTTTTCTAGTTGCAAACATTTGACGAACATTTAGAAACTTGAAAAACAAGATTTTTTATAATTTAGTGAGAAACTAGTTCCCTCAAAATTTTTGGTTTTATTGTTCTTTCTATTTTTCAACTGCACAGGGTCTTTCTGGTATAGTTCTCTATCAGTGCTTGTTCATGGGACAACTCTTCAAAGCAGTGTTCTAAAAGTCGTCCGTCTAGGCGGGGCGTTCATGGAACGACTTGGTTCCGCCAGGATATTATAATTATGTCTGAATTCTCGGCCCTGCCTAGGCGCTAGGCCCATATGCGGCGCCTAGGACCGCCTAGCGCTTTTTAAAACCTTGTTTTAGAGTCTACCATTTTATTTATTTGTTTTTGTTACTTTTTTATTTTAATCATCGTGTTTTTGTTGCTAATTTTATGCTATTGTCTAGCTACTATATATTGTGCATTTTCAATTGCTTGTGGCACATGAATTTTGAAGAAAATGGGTTGAGTGGAGTACATGATTTGCTTATTTTCAAAAGTGGTAGGGGGGGTGGAGTGGAGTACATCATGAGTAGGTGGTTAGTTGTTCATTACTTTTTGCACATTTCATTTTCAAAAAACTACTAATGGTGGCACATGCAATGCATTTAGTACAGCAAACATGTACATTTGGGGCGGGTTTGACTTTTATAACATTTGTATTACTTCTACCGTCTCGTAATAAATTCATGTCTCAAAATAAATGTCGCGTTTTTTGAAAAGTGAAGGGTGCTTAGTGCAATCTTATTATTGTACAAACGATGTACAAACTAGTGCAATCTTATTACTGTACAAACAATCTGCTAATTAAGTAGAATTGGTTGGACATTTTTGTTTAATTCTTTTGTTAATGTTGAGGTTTGTGATCTGGACGATTGTACCTATGAGAACAAGAAAGGAATTTATATGACATTTTTGTTTAGAATAATACTAGGGTCACAAAATAGTCACAAAATTTTGCTCACAAAATCCAAGGTGTAATAGTTTGATTGGTGTTTCTAATTAGAGTGTGACGGGTTCATTATCGATGCAACTAATAAAATATCGTCACCTCATTTTTTGAGCAAGATTTTGTGATCTTATTTTGTGCCCCTAAAATTGCTCGTTTGTTTAATTCTTTTGTCCTTGAGTTCTCAACACTCTTTTTAACCAAGAGTTTGACCATCAGTAATGTTGTAGTCATTCTGTAAACCATTCGATTCTGTTACTTCAGGCGTTACACTAGCACTACATGTGATCAAAATAACTAAAAAAGATTTGTAAGTAAAAAAAAATAAAAAATAAAAAAAAAATAAATATATATATATATATATATATATATATTTGTAAGAACCAAAATGTAACACAAATAAAAAGTCGTTGAATTTCACTTGAAATTGAATGGGTTTCGAGTAGCTAGGGCTA
>JAOWBW010001148.1:124484-357346 GCA_026119855.1 Campanula takesimana | reverse complement strand
CCTCGGATAGGAGCGAGTCTCCCTAGCGTTAGTTACAAAGTTGCATGTGTGTGTGTGTGTTTCAAAAATGGGAAATCTGACTTTTAACAAAACTGGTTAATTATTTAACAGAAAAAGGTTATTTTGCAAACATTCTGACCAGAAAGGGAAGAAACTGAAAAATGCACTCCCCGGCCAAAGTAGCCGTACGGATGGGGAGGGCATTCCAGGGATTTTTGATAGTTTAGCAGAAAACTGTCCAGTTTCAGCAAAACAGAGTGTTTTTGCTGAAACTGGACTGAGATGATCATTTTCAGTATTTTCTTTACAAAAAACATGGATTAAATCCCTATGTCATTGATCACTAGTTGGACACCAAAAACAAAGGTTTGGGTGTGATCAAGACAATCATTGGGGAAATTTAAGAAAAGGTGATGAACATGCAAAATGACCATTTGATGAGTAAAGATTGAAACTTTACCATCAAGATGGACTTATGATGCAAGATTAAACCTTTAGGGACAAAAATATAACATAAAGATTGAATTTTATGTCCCATGCTTTGTGATTTATGGCTAGGTCATGGTTGGGATGATAAAGATTGAAACTTTATCACCCAATCATGACTCTCATAGCCAAACAAGAGTAAAATCAATATGAAATTTAACAAATCATGATCATCCTTAGGTTTTATCCCATAATCACACACTAGGCATGAAGGGAACTTGAATCACCTCATGATTTAATTCCAATATACATATATAATCATAATATATAGCTTGATAGGACAAGACTTGTAAATATATATTATATATATATATTATATATATTATATATATAATATATATATTAATATATATATATATATATATATATAGTGCTTGAAATGGACAAGACTTTCAAGGGAATGTAAGTACTTGAATGGACAAGGCTTTGCAAGAACAAGAAGAAATAATACAAGATAAACAAGTAATATGAACAAAGATAAAAGAGAGTTTGAGATGAAGAAGGAGATGGGGAGAAGGAGGCTTCACCTATTGTGGTTATGGCATATCTTTCTCTCTTTCACTCAAATGTATATATCACTCACTTTCTGCTCTCAAACTGCAGAGTTTCAGCTCACAAAACGTTTTCTCCCCCCTGAAATGATCAGCATGGGGATCAATTTATAGGGACTGAGGGTGCCCAAACCAGCCGTACGGCTAGTCCCTCAGGTACCAAACCATCCGAACGGCTCAGTCTGGCGAGCTTCAGGATTTTTCCAAGTTTAATTCCAGTTCAGTCATGGATATCAGGTTTATCCTAGTGAGGTCCTGGACCATTGGTTTATCCCTAAATGGTACCAAGAATTCCTCTAAGGTAGGTCATTTCAGATTGGGGTACTTACAGAGCCCCTCGGCAACGTCCGCTTTTTGAAGAAAAGCGGGGTTGTCGACAAACAAGCATCCCAATCTGATGGGAGGACGGCTTGGCCGATTTATTCTATGGCTGGACCTAGAAGTATAGGATTCCTACGTATCCCCTCATGGGGAATCAAGCCTAACGTAGTTTCGGGTGAGAGAGTGTAAGGCTACTCAAACCTATAAGCTCCCAATCTGATGGAGGCGGCTTGACCGATTTGGGTGAGAGGGTTTAAGCTACTCAAACCTATAGGCATCCCCATCCGATGGGAGGACGGCTTGGGCCGATTTGGGTGAGAGGGTTTAAGGCTACTCAAACCTATAAGCATCCCAATCCGATGGGAGGACGGCTTGGTTGATTTGGGTGAGAGGGTTTAAGGCTACTCAAACCTATAGGCATCCCAATCCGATGGGAGGACGGCTTAGCCGATTTAGGTGAGAGGGTTTAAGGCAACTCAAACCTATAGCATCCCAATCCGATGGGAGGACGCTTGGCCAATTTGGGTGAGAGGGTTTAAGGCTACTCAAACCTATAGGCATCCCAATCCGATGGGAGGACAGCTTGGCCGATTTGGGTGAGAGGGTTTAAGGCTACTCAAACCTATATGCATCCCAATCCGATGGGAGGACGGCTTGACCGATTTGGGTGAGAGGGTTTAAGGCTACTCAAACCTATAGGCATCCCAATCCGATAGGAGGACGGCTTGGCCGATTTGGGTGAGAGGGTTTAAGGCTACTCAAACCTATATGCATCCCAATCCGATGGGAGGACGGCTTGGCCGATTTGGGTGAGAGGGTTAAGGCTTACTCAAACTTATAGGCATCCCAATCCGATGGGAGGACGGCTTGGCCAATTTGGGTGAGAGGGTTTAAGGCTACTCAAACCTATAGGCATCCCAATCCGATGGGAGGACGGCTTGGCCGATTTGGGCGAGAGGGTTTAAGGCTACTCAAACCTATAGGCATCCCAATCCGATGGGAGGACAACTTGGCCGATTTGGGTGAGAGGGTTTAAGGCTACTCAAACCTATAGGCATCCCAATATGATGGGATGACGGCTTGACCGATTTGGGTGAGAGGGTTTAAGGATACTCAAACCTATAAGCATCCCAATCCGATGGGAGGACGGGTTGGACGATTTGGGTGAGAGGGTTTAAGGCTACTCAAACCTATAGGCATCCCAATCCGATGGGAGGACGGGTTGGACGATTTGGGTGAGAGGGTTTAAAGCTACTCAAACCTATAGGCATCCCAATCCGATGGGAGGATGGGTTGGCCGATTTGGGTGAGAGGGTTTTAAGGCTACTCAAACCTATAAGCATCCCAATCGATGGGAGGACGGCTTGGCCGATTTGGGTGAGAGGGTTTAAGGCTACTCAAACCTATAAGCATCCCAATCCGATGGGAGGACGGCTTGGCCGATTTTGGGTGAGAGAGTTTAAAGGCTACTCAAACCTATAGAACTTAATCCTTAATTTTCATCCTGGGCGCACGACCAGGACTTTCACAATTTTCATCATCCTGGGCGCACAACCAGGACTTTCGCAATTTTCGCATTTCATCCTGGGGCGCACGACCAGGACTTTCACAATTTTCATATTTCGTTCTGGGCGCACGACTAGAATTTTCGCAATTTTCAAACTCCTACTCTGGACTTACGAAGGACTGCCGTCACAATGATAGGTTTTCTCTAACCTGACCACTTTCGGGATAAAGGTTTTCGTAACTAACATGACTATACTGGTCTTACATCCTACCAAGGACTGCCGTCACGATGATAGGTTTTCTCTAACCTGACCACTCTCGGGGACAAAGATTTTCTTAACCTAACATGACTATACTGGTCTTACGTCCTACCAAGGACTGCCGACAACTCCTTTAAATCAAATGGCTTACGTCACGCCGGACTGCCCACGCAACCAAATGGTTTGACTCTTACTTGGTCATCCTAAACGCTTCGGTCAACTTTAACTCACGGGAGGTTGACGGAGAAACTGGGACAAGGACTAGCCTAAAAGTGACCACTTCGTGTCGAGGCTTGGATTTGGTCAACACTACTCTATTGCACGGTTGACACATTTTCTTGATACCGGGAAAATCCTAGGGGCGACCCTTAAGGTACATTGTTGGACGCAAAAGTCCAAGGTTTTGGAAAATAATTCTTTTTACACACCCTCAAATGCCCATGAAATTTGAAAGGGGACAACACAAAATTCAAGATACACCCTCAAATGCCCAACACGATTTGAAAGGGGGACAACGCAATATTCAAAATACACCCTCAAATGCCCAACGCGATTTGAAAGGGAAAAAAACACAATTTTTTCACAAAACACACCCTCAAGTGCCCGACGCGACTTGAAATGGGGACGACACAACATTCAAAATATACCCTCAATGCCCAACGCGATTTAAAAGGGAAAAAACACAATTTTTCCACAAAACACACCCTCAAGTGCCCGACGCGACTTGAAAGGGGGACGACACATCTTTTATCAAAAGCATGATGCCAAAAGGGCAAATTTCCAAAGTGCTCATTCCTTAAGGTGAATCTTTTAATGAAGCATGTCAGTCAAATTTTGATTTTAACTTAACCATGAGGTTTGTTATGCATAAAGTCCTTTGGAGCTTTGTCCATTTCTAGGAGCGATCGGGAGTAAAGAACCCTTTTGTCACCGATGTTGGGGTAGCCCCATGTCCTTGTAGTCATCAATGTTGGGGTAGCCCCATGTCCTTGTTGGCGTCGATGGCAGAGTGGCCCCAATATCATCTTCTGACCTTTGGAGTGAGGTTAGGAACCCATCCCTTTTTCGTGATGCACCCTTTCTTTTGCCTAGGCCGCCTTTGCGGGTTTTCAACCTAGCGGGCTACTTTTTTGCGTCTTTCATAGCATACCCTGTTTTTTGCCTAGGCCGCCCCTGCGGGTTTTCAACCTAGCGGGCTACTTTTTGGTGCCTTTCTTTCTATTTTTCTCTCTTCTTTTTTTCATGACTGATCCAGCCGACTCGACGGGACGGGGACTCAATATATCTTTTTGGAGAAAACATGCAAGGGCCTTTATTTAGGCGGGAGAGAGTCCCTTTATGTTGATGAACAATGTATCATGAAATGGGAGGAAGCCCTTGCTTGACAGAATACAAGTGTTTTAGCTCTTTTCCTAAGATGTAGAGAAGAAAACTCGTTGAGACATTTGAAATTGGCCTCAGTTAATATCATCAAAATGATTGCTGGAATGGACCATGTTCATTATTAAGTCAGGGTTATAACAAGCAATTAGCCTTGACATGTATAAATGCTGTGATCAATAGCGACTAATATTCGATCAATGGCAAGATCAAAATGTGTTTAGGAGAGAAGGGTAATTATCTGGGAAATTGGTCATTGATGGGACCAAGGGAAGAGAACCGGATCATTTTTGGAGGACCGAGGTTTGATGGATTCATTTCATGCTATAACCGGACCCGAAGGTTGCCTATGTTCCCCTCAGTTTGAGGAGATCAGGTCGCCGTAGTTCAGCCGTGAGGCCGTCTTTTGTTGAAGTTGGCTTTCTTTTGTTGTTGTCTCGGAGGACATTGTTGCTCACTTTGCTTTGGGTGAACTCCTTGAGATGGACCTCTTGGGGTGAACCCTCTTTGGTGTGAACTCCTTTTGAGGAAAACTTTGTTTTCACCATTTCCTTCCCTTCTTTCCATACATTCATTTCATTTCCCTCTTCTTTTTTTTTTCTTTTTTTTTTTGAGGGAGGAGGTAAACATTAGCCCCAGCTTGCTATCTTGGGCATTGGCTTTCCTGCAGCCCTTTATCGATTCTAGCTTTGATTTTGATGATCTGGGAAGCCCTTTGCTTGGTTGCGCACGTGCGATCACGGTTGAATCTTGGTGGTTGAGAAACAACGTCCTCACCTTTTCACTATCTCGGGATGCCTTTGATGTGCATCAGGAATTTGTCTCAGAAAGGTGTATCGGGTTGTGTATCGCGGAAGTGTATGAGGGAAGACTTGCCATTAATGGTTTCTTCATGCCAATTGATCACAACATTTATTCACATCAAGATTAATTGTTTACATTTAGCATTTTTCATTCGTGTTAGGTCCATTCGTCCTTAATGAGTCGTTATTGACTAGTATGCTTAGAAGTCAATTCATCATTTTAGGGACGTAGCAATCAATTGATCATAACAAGCAAGGCAATTTCAAGAGTAAATGTATATTGCAAATAATGTCTCAAGTCTAGAGAGAAGAGAATGAAAATGACTCTTTTATTGAGATAACTTTGTACATACATGTCCAAGTGCGGACCTTTGCAAAAATAAAAAGACACAGTCCGGGACAGACTTTGATGAAAGTCTAGATCCTACGAGGCTAGAAGACTCATCACTCTTTTTTTTGGGAATGGGTTCCTATAAAGTGCGATGGTCCATTTTCTTCCTCAATTGTTGGAGGGGTTGTCGGCGGCACATTCCATATCTTCCACGAGGAACTCGGGCTCCATGTCATCGGGAAAGATGTCGTGAGGCTTCCATTTGGCTTGGCATTACAATTACCGAGTTCGTCTTTGGCCATCTCCTTTTGGTGACTTCCCTTCGAGGTGCGTAACCTCATGCATGGCATTCGGCGAGGGTATGGTTCTCCATTTGATGTACCCACCCTTGGGCTTTCGAAGCATGGGCCTCTCCTTGTGGGCGGTGTCCCAACTTGTTTTGATCTTCTTGTTCATGTGGGCGCCAATTCAGATCTGGGCTCCTTGGTCTATGTTTCCGGTGGACAAGACCACAAAGGACTTTAGCATTTTAAACCTCAAGGTGAAATTATAACCACGATTTGAGAGGAACGCCTCATTAGCGGATTAGCCTTTTAGAAAAGAGTTGACCTTTTATTTTAAGAAAACTCGATCTCCATTTTTGTTTGAATGAGGATTGACACACACATTTTTTATTTGAGCAAAAGACTCACACATTTTTATTTCTTTTTATAAGGATTGACACACACACATTTTTTTATTTGAGTAAATGACTCACACACATTTTTTATGTAAACCTTTGACAGTGGAGTAATGATAATAATAATTTCATTAAGAAACTTGACAATGGATTCAAAAGGGTCACCACATAGCACTAACCGGGGAGTCAAGATTCTAACTAGACCTAACAGACATCTTAACTGACTTTCCTTAAAGGCTTATTACACATTCTAACAGTGGACTTTGACCTTTCCCGAGGTGAGGTCGGTGGAAGGGGTTTTGAGATTTTGCTCTCTGTTACGGTGACCACAACACCATCAATTTCCCAACCCGGGGCATTTAGCCCTGCAGACATTTTCCGTGCCATTGACCCTTTGGCTTTGCTGAATTTGTCAACCTTCCTGAAACTAGCTCTCCTACTTTAGGGTTGGTGACTCCGTCAACCACGGTCTCCTTTCTCTTGGGGCGGATACCACTCCATTCGTTGATCATTGGAGAAGTCACAGGATTAGATCTCTCGATCCCAAGCACGTTGACACTCGGGTTGTTGGCTGAGGCGTAGGCATGAGGGGGTTCAAGCTTCCTTCCCCAATCAAACCCAGAATGATACGTTTCACAGCAGGGCACTCCTCGGTATTGTGTCCATGGTAACTGTGGAAGGCACATTTCTTGTTAACATCGAGATACTTCTCAGGGTTTTTGGGTTGGAAGTTGACAAGAGGCTTTGCGAGGCCTTGCTTAACCAATCTCTCAAATACCTTGCTTATAGGCATTCCGAAATCCTCAAACCTTATGAAACGGGTATGGATTGGCGTTTGGCTCTTCTTCCATTGTTGGTCGGAGCGCGAGGGGGATGAGAATCATTACTATTCAATGAAAAAGGGTGCTCATTGAGTGTCCTTTCATACTGAACTTCCATTTGCTTTCTCCTTCCCAATAGATGATTGAGAGGATCCTGCGGGGGTGGAGGGGTGTAGGCATATCCATAACCCTGGTTGTTCGCAGGAATGTACCTCGTGTTGGATTTCGTAGTGACATGCGCAGCGGAATTTAGCATTTAAAATTTTGAAACCCAAAGCCCATAGATCCGTTCATATGATTAAATCAAATACAATAACATGAATATAGGATAAGACTAACCCTTGATGGCTATTAAATTTTCTCTTGGTCTTTGGTGGAGATTTGAAGACTTGATCACGATCACAAAGCTTGAACACGAACTTTGAAGATGATGATTTTCACCCTCTAGCGGTATCCACACTTCGAACGAATATCAAAGGAACTTCTTTGATCTTGGTTGCTAGACCAAATTGTGAAACACGTTTTCACAATGAATTTGAACTATATGGAATTTTCTCTCTTGTGTATTATTTTGTTCTTTGACCAAGGATGTCTTAGAACAAAGTAAAACCTCTCTCAAACTCTTTGGAGACTCACAAAAGGCTATCACTGAAGTTCTGGCCGAACTCATCCTTTTATACACAAGCAAGACCTATTCCAAATAGGAATCTTGTGTCAAAAGACATTCCAAATCGAATTAGGAAAGTGCCAGCCGACAGTACTGTGCGGCCGCCCAGAATACACTGTGCGGTCGCACATTTATCTGAAACAAACTGGTACAAATCTGAGCTAATTGTGCGGCCGCCCAGTCCACACTGTGCGGTCGCCCACTTCCCCAGAATGTCCAGAATTTCCAAAATTCCAATTTAGTCCTTTTAAAGATTCGTTCTATTGTGTGTGACCCTCTAGGATTATACTAAGTTGGCAATGGGTTCAAACATGAAACCATAAGATATGATTAGGTTCTAGCAAACCGTCATACTTACCCAAATAGTATAACTAGATAGAAGTTCGCATTCCTTTAGAATTATGTCATAATCCCTTTATCCTCGACGTCATTGAACACAAGTCATGGTCAAACAGTCAACTTGTTTTGTTCAATACTTTCTCGATTCCGAATATGTTGATAATCCAAATGCCATTGATCCAATCAATTCATTTGAGTCCGGCCGAACATTTCATCAACACCATTCCTACGAGAGGCCCAATCTTGACATCTCTCTGAAGAGGGACAAATCCATTTAGCTTATTATTCTTCCCTACGTGAATCCGATTATGCCAATCATACCCTTTATAACTTCCCGGTTAAAGGTAGCGTTTGAATATGTCAAACATAATGTTCATCAAGTGGAAGACTATAATAACTTCATGTCTAAGGATTCAAATGACATAACTAATATGAGATATATGTTCGACATAGACCATGACATAAATCTCATACAGCGGGTCATGTCCAGTACCTTGTTCCAAACAAGTACCCATAAATCTAACATGATATCGCATGATCATTTAGCCTTTATACTAGTGCTTAACAAGTACTAGGGACGGAGATTTTTATAAGTAAACATGAACAATAATAATAATCAAAACATCTCTTTATTGATATGAAATAAATGATAACAATTACAAGGTTTATTAAACGTGCCTAGGGCACCACTACCAACAATCTCCCACTTGCCCTAGGCCCAATCTCCCATGTATCTAATACCCATGGACCTAACATGACCATCATGTTTAGCTTGTGGAAGTCCCTTTGTCAGCGGGTCCGCAACATTGTCATCAGTAGGTACTCTGCATATATTTACGTCTCCCCTATCAAGATCTCTCGAATGATATGAAAACGCTTAAGTATGTGTTTGGATTTCTGATGTGCTCTTGGTTCCTTTGCTTGAGCAATAGCACCATTATTGTCGCAATAAAGGTCTATTGGATTAGCAATACTAGGAACCACTTCAAGTTCAGTTATGAACTTCTTAATCCAAACAGCTTCCTTTGCAGCATCTGATGCAGCAATATACTCAGCTTCAGTTGTAGAATCAGCGGTTGTACTTTGCTTGGAACTCTTCCAACTTACAGCTCCACCATTTAACATAAACACAAATCCCGATTGCGATCAGCTATCATCTTTGTCGGTTTGGAAGCTTGCATCCGTGTAAGCATTTACAACGAGATCATCTTCCATTCCTCCATAGACCAAAAACGAGTCTTTAGTTCTTCTCAAGTACTTAAGAATCGCTTTTACAGCTATCCAGTGATTTTCGCCAGGGTCGGATTGGTATCTACTTGTCATGCTCAAAGCATAAGATACATCCGGCCTAGTACAAATCATGGCATACATGATGGACCCAATTGCCGAAGCATATGGAACATCATTCATTTTCTCACGCTCATCGTTTGTCTTAGGACATTGAGTCTTGCTTAGAGAAATTCCATGTATCACGGGCAAGGTGCCTCTCTTAGAATTTTCCATACAGAATCTTCTAATGACCTTGTCAATGTATGTACTTTGGCTTAAACCAAGTAGCCTCCTTGATCTATCTCTATAGATCTTAATGCCAAGAATATATGCGGCTTCACACATATCTTTCATTGCGAAGCACTTTCCTAACCAAGTTTTCACAGATTGAAGTGTAGGAATGTCGTTTCCAATGAGCAATATGTCATCCACATATAAAATAAGGAATAGCACTATGCTCCCATTAATCTTCTTGTATACACAAGGCTCATCTTCGTTCTTGATGAAACCAAAATCTTTGACCGATTCATCAAAACGGAGATTCCAACTCCTAAAGCTTGCTTCAATCCATAGATGGATCTTTGCAATTTGCATACCTTAGAATCTTGTTCAAAACCTTCTGGTTGTGTCATATACATATCCTCTTGGAGTTTTCCATTCAGGAAAGCGGTTTTGACGTCCATTTGCCATATTTCATAGTCATGATATGCGGCAATGGCAAGCAAAATTCTTATAGACTTGATCATTGCTACGGGTGAAAAGGTCTCATCATAGTCAATACCATGAACTTGCCTATAACCTTTCGCTACAAGTCTAGCTTTGTAAGTATGCACCTTCCCATCCATGGCAGTCTTCTTCTTGAAGACCCATTTGCATCCTATAGTTTTTACACCTTCGGGTGCATCAATCAAATTCCAAACTTGATTGTCTTGCATGGATTACAATTCGGATTCCATGGCTCCAAGCCACTTGTCCGAATCAGGAGAAGACATCGCCTCTTGGTAGGTTGACGGTTCATCATTCTCAATGATTTCTAATTCATTACTATCCGTTACGAGAAATCCATATCTCTCGGGCTCGGATCCTACTAGATCTGTGAGTTGCTTGTGTATTTTGAACAGGTTCCACAACTCCTTGTGGTTCTTGTTCTTGTTCCACTATTGGTTCAATGTTATTTTCTGGGTCTCGAATTTCTTCAAGATTTATTTTACTCCCACTGATTTCTTTGGAGAGAAACTCTTTCTCTAGAAAGACACCAGTTCGGGCAACAAACACTTTGTTGTCCTCACGGTTGTAAAAGTAATATCCTCTAGTTTCCTTAGGATATCCCACGAAAATACATTTATCAGATTTGTGTGCAAGTTTGTCTGAGACAAGTCTTTTGACAAAAGCTTCAAAACCCCAAATCTTCATGAAAGATAGACAAGGCTTCTTTCCGCTCCACGTCTCATATGGAGTCTTTTGAACCGATTTAGTTGGAACACGATTTAGTGTGAAAGCAGCGGTTTCTAGGGCGTAACCCCAAAAGGATATTGGAAGATCAACTTGACTCATCATTGATCGAACCATGTCTAACAAAGTCCGATTCCTCCTCTCGGATACACCATTCCATTGTGGTGTTCCAGGTGGAGTCAATTGTGAAACTATTCCACAATTCTTTAGATGATCATCAAATTCTTGACTTAAGTATTCTCCACCTCGATCTGATCGAAGTGCTTTTATACTTTTGCCAAGTTGTTTTTCTACTTCATTTTGAAATATTCTAAATATCTCAAATGCTTCAATTTTATGTTTCATTAGGTAAACATACCCAAATCTACTATAATCATCAGTGAATGTTATGAAGTATTGAAATCCTCCCCTAGCATTGCTACTTAATGGTCCTCATACATCGGAATGTATCAACCCCAATAAGTCGCTTGTGTCGCAGCCCCGGACCCCGCGGGCCCGAGACCGCGAGCTGGACGTCGACTTAAAACCAAAACTCTAAAATATAGAAGTTAAAATTTCCATTTTGAACCAAAAGATGATAACACGATGTTTTACAAATCCAAGTTTAAATCAACAAAGTGCATCTAACATAAGCTCCACAGCTTATACCAAAAAGAATAAAATATACAATTCTTAATGACGTCAATAATGGTAAAACTATCCCCAAAAGGTTATACATTTAAATAATGTAAACCGATCCATAACAACCTGCCCCAAAATCTCAATCCTCTCGACGTCCTCCTCGATCCGCGAATCCTAATCCTTTTCCTCCTGGGGGGGGGGGTTAAGGAAAACAATTTGAAACAAGAAACGGGGTGAGAATAAATCTCAGTAAGTCACTAATGCAACTACATGACATGCTAATATGCAATGGCCAATAGCAATTAATATAAGACAGATAGCAGCGGAATAATAAGTGACATGCTGACGAACCGTAACATCCAATAATCAATCATATAAATAAACATATAACAACAAATGAGAGGCTCCCTATCGCCAACCGTCCCATACCGGTTGGAAATAACGACCAGCTCAACATGCAACACATAAAGCTGAAATAAACACTCATAAGTGGATACATAGCCAAGGTTTCACCCAACTGAAAGAACCAAATAAAGGTCGCTGCGCAGCTTCAATAATCCACAATTCATCATCTTCATAATAGCCTGAAAGCTGAAGAGAAATCCCCGGTCAGAAGCGGCCGATCAACCCATCGATCAACAAACCATCTTCGTAGTAGCATGAAAGCCGAAGAGAAACCCGGTACCGGAACCAATAACCGAATGAAGTGTCACAAAGGACGGGAGGCATGCCACAAAGTCATGCTCCAAGTAAAGCTAAAATGCACACAAAGGAGCTAGCTCTTCTCACATCCAAGGCCAATCTGGAGGAGGGTAATAAGGGGGCAAAACAATGGTCAACAATCACAATGGACTTGGCTGTGCCATCATAATGTTTCGCATCGCCCAAACACACACAAAATACCAGCTGGACTTTCAAGTAAAGGCTAAGTAATAAAATACTAGCACAATAAACAACCATTGATTCCAAAGTAGGGAATCATACCAATTAATCACCACAAAAGACGCAAACGATTACTCAAGAAGAGTTCAACAACAATAGCACAAGGAGTTTCTCATAAAAGAGTCCAACAACATTGACCATTAAAACATAATGATTCCAAGATAAGGCACGTACCAAATACATCCTAAATATGATACCCACAAGTTACTCATAAAGAGCACAACCCAAACGGTCGCTCACAAATAGCACAATGACCATTACCAAGGTGATCATAAACATTTACTCCAAAGATAAACTAGGACTATGAACTCAACCACCTCATCACGCCTGGAATTCCAAATAAGAAATCCAAATGAATACATCTTAAGGTTAATCAAACCGTAGGTACCCAATTGCCAATTCACACTTTATCTCCGTTCATAACGAACCCATTCCAAACACCCCAACAATCCAAAAGGTTACACTTATTAGAACATGATCACGAACACATCATAAGATGCCCCAAACATATACTAAATGATCATCACAAAGATAAGTCAAACCAACAATACCTCAATAAGATGTTCGAAGACCCAATTAACCCTTAACTAATTTCCGTCACAAACTTCATCACAAAGGACCCAATTCTATCACTAGAGTGTACTACAATGTTCACTAAGGTCAAATAGAAGGACACCCAAGATTTGGACCAAAACGCATTCCTCAATCACACAAACCAACAAAACACTTTCAGAGGACTGTGCGGCCGCCCAAAATGGTATGTGCGGTCGCCCAAAAGATCCTCAAACACGACCAAAAGCTTCCAGAATGTTGTGCGGTCGCCCAGGAATTTTTGGGCGGTCGCCCAATGATCTGGCCTGCCGGAATTCGGGAAGAACAACATGGGTTCTTCCATTTTCAAACCCAAAACACATTTCAACCAAAATCCAACCTTCTAACTAGCGTACTAACATACCAAAACAACTTATAAGTCTAAAAGGACTCATACAACAACATTTAACAACCAAAATCAAGAATTCAAACCCAACATTCATAAATCACCATTTTTGACCCAAAATCCAAATAATTCCCAAATAAATTCCAAATAAATTGCAACCTCATCCAAACTTCAAATATAACTATAAAAGCATTATATGAACATGATATGAACATTTTAACATCAAAATGGGGGAAAAGTAACTTACTTGGATTTTCTCAAAGTTGATGGATTTCAATTCTTTTTGGCTTCCTACGATCCTATCGACGATCTAAACACATTTCACGTTTTAAGAAATGAGAGAAGATGAGAGGAAGAGTAAGAAAATGAAGAGAGAAGTAAAAGGAAGAAAACTTACCCCAAGCTAGAGAGAGAGGGAGAGTTGGCTGGGAAAATGGGAATGGGGGGTGGAGTGAGAGGATGGGGGAGGTGAGGGAAGGAGTAGGGAGGTGAGGGAAATTATTTTAAAAAGTTACAACTAGACCCCCTCCCCATCTACTAACACAAACTACACTCCCAACTAACAATTAAGACCCAACAATACTACACTAGCACAAATGACCCAAATAAAATGCTAGGCATAAATTATTATAACACATACAAAGCACACATAATTCATTAATTAAATAATAATTTAAATGAATAAATGAGCAAATAAATAAATAATAATTATTTATTACTAATAAAATAGAGCCTAGTTTTCGGGTCGTGACATTCACTCCCCCTTAAAGAAAATTCGACCCGAATTTTAACGAGACTTACCCGAAAGACCAAATAGCTACGGATACGATAGTTCCGTCATTTCTCAATTTCCTCAATTGTCCAATCTAACCCACTACAAGGTAACCTTAAATAATGCTTACGATAACACCACCTCTCGAACCGAATCATTCCATCATTAACTTCATTACAAATCAAAATCCGTACTCAAAATCGAAGAATTCAAATTATTTCCACACATAATTCTCGAGGTATCTCAAACTCGCCTTATTCATAACCTTAACTACACCGCAAAGGTACTTCCATTTGTAAATCGCGTACTTAGTATTATTCCCCAGAAATTTAAAACATTACCATCTCGAGCTAAATTAGCTTTTTAATACATGGAGAGCTACAGAAATTTTCCATCCCCATAATATTCACCAAAGGCTATATCTCTAAGGATTCCCATTATAGTGCTCTCGCTCTAGGTAGCACCTTAAACTAGAGGTGTAATATAAACCCAAAATTTTAATACAAAATGTTCACTTAAATCTACGCCATAATATCATCGTCGTAAAACTCCACTCCTTGAAAGCCTAAAATAATTACGAATACACAACAGTCCGAAAATGATCTAAATTTTATCTTCAAGGGATTTCCTCTAGCTCCCTTTTTAGTTAATAATCTGTGCTCATATACCCAAGGAAATCTACAAATCTCAAATCCTCAATAACTAACCCAAGTTAGTCTTTCACGCATACATTTATTAACCTAATGATACTTAGGTTTAATAGTACTACCATCATAATAAACCCATTAGCTAGCAACGTTCCAACTGACCCAATACCAAATCATGATATTCCTTAATTATGCCCCAGTATTGATAATCAACTTCCTTCACATACCCTTGATCCAATTCGGGAAACGCCACCAAGAAGAGATTTAGGACCATAGAACCACTCTCTAACCAAAATTCAAAATGCCTTTAACATAGATCGAGAAATTGTTACTCTCCCAAAATGTACTTATTAGTCTTTTCTAACTTAACACGCTTACCACCATTAATGATCATAACTCCTACAACAAACTCGTCATCTATAACAAATCGTACACGTCTCCATATTAATCCATTCCGATGCATTCACGGAGATGCACTAAAAGTGACCAAAATTTCCTCAAGAGATCCTCATTGAATCCTCAACTCCTATAACTCAACCGATACAATATGGACTTTGATCTAAATTTTAGCATTACAACCTTGTACCACAACACCCCAATTTAACCCCAGCTTCTCCTCAAACACTAGGTACTATTTAGAAGAAAGTAGAAACCTTACAATGATAATTACACCCAACAATTTGACCGAAGTTAAATACTCGGATTTCAATTAAGAAAAGACAGGTATAACTCTACCCAAAGGAACGGTCTCAAACAGTTTTAAGAAATTAAGAATGGAGAATATAACAATCCCCTACAACAATAGATTAAAGCAATAGTAACATCAAAATCTTGTAATAGCAAAATGGCTAATTTAGCAGGTGAGACATAACCATACTTAAGCACATCCTAAGCACATAAGACTTCATCAGATACCCTAAACTCCTCCATAGGAGTAGACACCTACAACACATAAGTCAAAGACTCAAAAGAATAAATGCAACTAAATGCACATAAATGCGATGACCCTAAAATGCACGCGCTCGCTCTCACGATGCAAAATAATACCTCCTGAAATTAATGAATCACCCGTTGAGTGCTGATTGATTGCCAATACTCTACCTGAAACCTTGGGCTTCCCCGAAGCATCCCTCTTCTGACCCTGTGGTATTCCAGTTCCTGTCCCCGATGACTGAACTCTAAACCTCGGACAATCTTTGACGAAGTGTCCCAACTAACCACACTTCACACATTTTCCTTGCTTCTTCCAACACTTGTCTTCTGAGTGTCCTTTCCTCTGACAGAAGCTGCAGACTTTCCCACTTCGTGTCCCCTTATTAGAACCTTGATTTCTTACTGTCGGTTGCCCTTGAAGTTGCCCTCTGAATCGAGTTTGCACTCCAAAATTACCTCTGTTATCCGAATGTTGCTGTTGCGACTTACTCTGCCCTCCTTGCTTACCCGGGTTAACCATCTCAGTCTTCCTTTTGTGTTCCCCAATATCCTGCTCAATCAAGTAGGCTCGATCCACCGCATCCTGAAAAGGTTGAATTCTTTGGGCTAAAAGTTGAGTCCTAATAGCTGTCTTCAAACCCCTGATCAATCTCATCGCTTTCTGATCCTCGGTCCGCACAAGGTAGTCACAACACCTGGCTAATTCTACGAACTTAGCCGAGTACTGTGCTACTGACATCATGCCTTGCTCCAAGCTGAGGAACTCGATCTCCTTCCGGTTTTGATTCACTAGAGAGATAAAATGGTCCTTGAATTTCCTCACGAACCACTCCCAAGGATATGGTATAAGAGTCGCATCCCAACTGGTCTTCAGTGCCTTCCACCAATGTTCCGCAGTCCCCACGAGCTTATAAGCTGCAAACAGAACCCTATCCTCATCAGTGCAACCAAAGACATCGTAGATTTTCTCCATCGATTCTATCCATAGCTCGGCTTTCTTCACATCCGGCTCACCGTCGTACTCACTTGGTTTCAACTTTAAGAACTGCTCCAACCCATATCGCGGAGGTGCTACATGTTCCTCTCTCGGCCCTTGGTCTTGAATTGCTTTCACGGACGCTTCAAACCTGCCCTGAAACACTGCACGGTTTTCATCCCTTAGACCATTAAGATTCTGAGTCCCACTGATGTCTTCACTAGCTCTTCTAGCCATTGAGAACAATTACCTGTATAAAACATCAACCGTTACTCACTTCGAACACAACTACCCACCTAGGTCATACTAGTCCACCTAGACTTATACTTAGAGCCAAACCATGGCTCTGATACCAACTGTCGCAGCCCCGGACCCCGCGGGCCCGAGACCGCGAGCTGGACGTCGACTTAAAACCAAAACTCTAAAATATAGAAGTTAAAATTTCCATTTTGAACCAAAAGATGATAACACGAGGTTTTACAAATCCAAGTTTAAATCAACAAAGTGCATCTAACATAAGCTCCACAGCTTATACCAAAAAGAATAAAATATACAATTCTTAATGACGTCAATAATGGTAAAACTATCCCCAAAAGGTTATACATTTAAATAATGTAAACCGATCCATAACAACCTGCCCCAAAATCTCAATCCTCTCGACGTCCTCCTCGATCCGCGAATCCTAATCCTTTTCCTCCTGGGGGGGGGGGGTTAAGGAAAACAATTTGAAACAAGAAACGGGGTGAGAATAAATCTCAGTAAGTCACTAATGCAACTACATGACATGCTAATATGCAATGGCCAATAGCAATTAATATAAGACAGATAGCAGCGGAATAATAAGTGACATGCTGACGAACCGTAACATCCAATAATCAATCATATAAATAAACATATAACAACAAATGAGAGGCTCCCTATCGCCAACCGTCCCATACCGGTTGGAAATAACGACCAGCTCAACATGCAACACATAAAGCTGAAATAAACACTCATAAGTGGATACATAGCCAAGGTTTCACCCAACTGAAAGAACCAAATAAAGGTCGCTGCGCAGCTTCAATAATCCACAATTCATCATCTTCATAATAGCCTGAAAGCTGAAGAGAAATCCCCGGTCAGAAGCGGCCGATCAACCCATCGATCAACAAACCATCTTCGTAGTAGCATGAAAGCCGAAGAGAAACCCGGTACCGGAACCAATAACCGAATGAAGTGTCACAAAGGACGGGAGGCATGCCACAAAGTCATGCTCCAAGTAAAGCTAAAATGCACACAAAGGAGCTAGCTCTTCTCACATCCAAGGCCAATCTGGAGGAGGGTAATAAGGGGGCAAAACAATGGTCAACAATCACAATGGACTTGGCTGTGCCATCATAATGTTTCGCATCGCCCAAACACACACAAAATACCAGCTGGACTTTCAAGTAAAGGCTAAGTAATAAAATACTAGCACAATAAACAACCATTGATTCCAAAGTAGGGAATCATACCAATTAATCACCACAAAAGACGCAAACGATTACTCAAGAAGAGTTCAACAACAATAGCACAAGGAGTTTCTCATAAAAGAGTCCAACAACATTGACCATTAAAACATAATGATTCCAAGATAAGGCACGTACCAAATACATCCTAAATATGATACCCACAAGTTACTCATAAAGAGCACAACCCAAACGGTCGCTCACAAATAGCACAATGACATTACCAAGGTGATCATAAACATTTACTCCAAAGATAAACTAGGACTATGAACTCAACCACCTCATCACGCCTGGAATTCCAAATAAGAAATCCAAATGAATACATCTTAAGGTTAATCAAACCGTAGGTACCCAATTGCCAATTCACACTTTATCTCCGTTCATAACGAACCCATTCCAAACACCCCAACAATCCAAAAGGTTACACTTATTAGAACATGATCACGAACACATCATAAGATGCCCCAAACATATACTAAATGATCATCACAAAGATAAGTCAAACCAACAATACCTCAATAAGATGTTCGAAGACCCAATTAACCCTTAACTAATTTCCGTCACAAACTTCATCACAAAGGACCCAATTCTATCACTAGAGTGTACTACAATGTTCACTAAGGTCAAATAGAAGGACACCCAAGATTTGGACCAAAACGCATTCCTCAATCACACAAACCAACAAACACTTTCAGAGGACTGTGCGGCCGCCCAAAATGGTATGTGCGGTCGCCCAAAAGATCCTCAAACACGACCAAAAGCTTTCAGAATGTTGTGCGGTCGCCCAGGAATTTTTGGGCGGTCGCCCAATGATCTGGCCTGCCGGAATTCGGGAAGAACAACATGGGTTCTTCCATTTTCAAACCCAAAACACATTTCAACCAAAATCCAACCTTCTAACTAGCGTACTAACATACCAAAACAACTTATAAGTCTAAAAGGACTCATACAACAACATTTAACAACCAAAATCAAGAATTCAAACCCAACATTCATAAATCACCATTTTTGACCCAAAATCCAAATAATTCCCAAATAAATTCCAAATAAATTGCAACCTCATCCAAACTTCAAATATAACTATAAAAGCATTATATGAACATGATATGAACATTTTAACATCAAAATGGGGGAAAAGTAACTTACTTGGATTTTCTCAAAGTTGATGGATTTCAATTCTTTTGGCTTCCTACGATCCTATCGACGATCTAAACACATTTCACGTTTTAAGAAATGAGAGAAGATGAGAGGAAGAGGAAGAAAATGAAGAGAGAAGTAAAAGGAAGAAAACTTACCCCAAGCTAGAGAGAGAGGGAGAGTTGGCTGGGAAATGGGAATGGGGGGTGGAGTGAGAGGATGGGGGAGGTGAGGGAAGGAGTAGGGAGGTGAGGGAAATTATTTTAAAAAGTTACAACTAGACCCCCTCCCCATCTACTAACACAAACTACACTCCCAACTAACAATTAAGACCCAACAATACTACACTAGCACAAATGACCCAAATAAAATGCTAGGCATAAATTATTATAACACATACAAAGCACACATAATTCATTAATTAAATAATAATTTAAATGAATAAATGAGCAAATAAATAAATAATAATTATTTATTACTAATAAAATAGAGTCTAGTTTTCGGGTCGTGACAGCTTGCCCTTTCACCCAACTTGGTAAAAGGTGTCTTAGTCATTTTTCCAAGAAGACACGACTCACAAGTATCATATGACGCGAGGTCACATGAACCTAAAAGTCCGTCCCATGGAGTTTTGAGATACGCTTCTCATTAATATGACCAAGACGGCAATGCCATAAATAGGTATGATTTACATCATTAGGTTTAGATTTCTTATTTACATGATAGACATTGTCATTATTTTCATTCTTGACATCCAAGATATAAAGGCCATTAAATGAATTAGCAATACCATAAAGCACATCATTTAAATAAATAGAAAATTTCTTATTCTATAAAAAAACTTAAAACCTTCATTATCCAAACAAGAAATTGAAATAATATTTCTGCTTAAATCCGGAACATAATAACAATTGTTCAAAACAAGAATTAATCCGGAAGGTAAAGTGACTTCATAAGTCCCTACGGCTAATGCAGCAACTCTTGCTCCATTCCCCACACGTAGATCTACTTCACCTTCTTTAAGCAGTCTCCTATTCTTTAGTCCCTGCACATTTAGACAAATGTGAGAACCACATCCGGTATCCAATACCCAAGAATCAGTGGTAGAAAGGAGAATATCTATCATATAGATACCTGAAGTCGACGCAGCCTTGCTGCTCTTCTTCTTCTTTTGCTCTTCCAAGAAAGCCTTGCAATTACGTTTCCAATGACCAATTTCTTGACAATGGAAACAGATTGCATCCTTTTGTGAATCGGGTTTTGCCTCAGAAGCCTTGGCAACCTTTGCCTTGCTTATTTTGGGTTTGATAACTTTCTTACCCTTTCCTTTGGCATTAGCATTCTTCCCATCATGAACCAAGAGCACGGGAGAACTTTTCTCCACAATTTTCATCTCTGCAGTTTTCAGCATCCCATGCAACTCAGAAAGATTCTTATCCATTCCATGCATGTTATAATTCATTACAAACTGATTATAACTTTTAGGCAATGAATTAAGAATAAGATCCGTGGCTAGCTCCAATGGGATTGGATAGCCAAGTTTCTCAAGGTGCTCTACATAACCTTTCATTTTAAGAAAGTGAGGACTCACTTGTTGCCCTTCATTCATTTTACAAGTAGTGAATGCAACAATGGTCTTGTACCTCTCTTGCCTAGCTTGCTCTTGAAACATGGTTCTCAACTCCACGCCTATCTCATAGGCTTCCAAATGTTCCAAACTTTGTTGGAGTTTTGAACACATAGCAGCAAGCATGAGACAACTTACATCTCTAGAATCATTACGATGTTCTTGTAATTGTCTCTTTCTACCCTAGGGGCAGTAGGCGGTGGTTCAGCGGGGAGAGGCCCATCGAGAATGTACAACTTATCTTCTTGCCTAAGAACAATTCTTATGCTACGGATCCAATCCATAAAGTTGGTACCATTCTCTTCGAGCTTATCCTTCTCAAGGATCGATCGCAACGACATTGATTGAGTGTTATTAGTCATTATCTACAAATATGCAAAATTTCCAAAATTTAATAAGTACCAATTTTTCATTAAAGAAATAAATAATGTATTTTTTTTAAATGAAAATACTCCCATTAAATTATAACCTTCATATACATCCAATGCATAATATAATTTAATTGGGCTAAGATCCAACTTTAATTTAACTTTTGAGTCCACGGAGGCGGACCGCTCAAAACTAAATTAATTAGGTAGACAATCATGTCAATCATATCCCATATGATTCTTAGATCCTTTTATGAGATTCTTTGAGAAATCCAATTTCAAAAAGCATGTTTAATCTCATCTTTGCCTAGGCCCAAACTGTTTTGACGCCTAATTAAGTCCAACCATTTTAAACGCATAGGAACCATTCAATTTAATGCACCTTGCGGAGGCAAGCCCACATTAAATAATGAACCTCATCTTGCTCATACATGAATAAGATTAATTCAACTCGCGGAGGCGAACCCACATCAAGATTACCCATGCATAAACAAGTGTTTTAATCATGGCATGGCAAAGAAAGACTTAAAACTTTATTTGAAGGTTCATCACATATAGCATATAACACATTTATGAGCACATAATACAAACATGTTACACATCAAGTTTAGCCACTAAATTAATCTCCATTAATTTAAGCATGATATTTATGTGTCATTGGTTCTCTATAATTATGAGGATGCGACTATTTCAACTTTGGTTATTATCTCCAAATCAAGACAACAAGAAGTGCGGTCGAACTAAGCCATTAGGCAACCACAATCCCACACTAATTCAAGAAACCAAGAAAGTAGTCCATGTGCCGAAACTAAGCAATAGATGGTCTCGATGAACGTAGGCCAATTGCATTCACAATTCCACATGGATCTCCAATCATTGAATCAAGAACTTGTTTCTCAATTTTAGCAATTATGAACTCTTCATAATTCTAACTTCGTTTTATCTTTGAAACTTTGATTGCGATCAAGTTTGGGAAACACAATCTCGATGAACGCAGATTAGCCATCCAAACCTTGAACCAATCTTAGAATCACAAGACTAAAACAAATAGGAAAATCAAACCCCAAAATCCACACACAAACCAACTACCCAAAACCCATTCCAGATCAGCAAGTCTGGACTGGTTCTGTTACTGGTTTTGTTGAATTTTTGAAAAATTCCAGATTATGTTTTTGAACAAAATCAGACCTTCTGATCCCTTTGTGCGGCCGCCCAAAAAGATCTGTGCGGTCGCCCAAAAATGTGCGGCCGCCAGAATCTTCTGTGCGGTCGCCCATGGCTATCAGACGGTGCAGAATTTTCAAGTTCGGAAATTTTGTCTCAAAATCGTTTTTCCCCGATTATTAAAACTTAGATCCAATCAAAAATAATAATCAACAATTCTGAATCCATCATAATTTATTTATTGCGATTGAATCGTGCGATTAAAGTTGCAAAACAATAAACCACATAAAATCACATAACACATAAACGTCATATATTCCAATATTCACATCATGCAAGGCACATAAACAATTTATATACACATAACATGATCTAGGTATTGAAATAATCAACATGAACGGGGCTCTGATACCACTGTTGGGTTTCGTAGTGACATGCGCAGCGGAATTTAGCATTTAAAATTTTGAAACCCAAAGCCCATAGATCCGTTCATATGATTAAATCAAATACAATAACATGAATATAGGATAAGACTAACCCTTGATGGCTATTAAATTTTCTCTTGGTCTTTGGTGGAGATTTGAAGACTTGATCACGATCACAAAGCTTGAACACGAACTTGAAGATGATGATTTTCACCCTCTAGCGGTATCCACACTTCGAACGAATATCAAAGGAACTTCTTTGATCTTGGTTGCTAGACCAAATTGTGAAACACGTTTTCACAATGAATTTGAACTATATGGAATTTTCTCTCTTGTGTATTATTTTGTTCTTTGACCAAGGATGTCTTAGAACAAGTAAAACCTCTCTCAAACTCTTTGGAGACTCACAAAAGGCTATCACTGAAGTTCTGGCCGAACTCATCCTTTTATACACAAGCAAGACCTATTCCAAATAGGAATCTTGTGTCAAAGACATTCCAAATCGAATTAGGAAAGTGCCAGCCGACAGTACTGTGCGGCCGCCCAGAATACACTGTGCGGTCGCACATTTATCTGAAACAAACTGGTACAAATCTGAGCTAATTGTGCGGCCGCCCAGTCCACACTGTGCGGTCGCCCACTTCCCCAGAATGTCCAGAATTTCCAAAATTCCAATTTAGTCCTTTTAAAGATTCGTTCTATTGTGTGTGACCCTCTAGGATTATACTAAGTTGGCAATGGGTTCAAACATGAAACCATAAGATATGATTAGGTTCTAGCAAACCGTCATACTTACCCAAATAGTATAACTAGATACAAGTTCGCATTCCTTTAGAATATGTCATAATCCATTTATCCTCGACGTCATTGAACACAAGTCATGGTCAAACAGTCGACTTGTTTGTTCAATACTTTCTCGATTCCGAATATGTTGATAATCCAAATGCCATTGATCCAATCAATTCATTTGAGTCCGACCGAACATTTCATCAACACCATTCCTACGAGAGGCCCAAGCTTGACATCTCTCTGAAGAGGGACAAATCCATTTAGCTTATTATTCTTCCCTACGTGAATCCGATTATGCCAATCATACCCTTTATAACTTCCCGGTTAAAGGTAGCGTTTGAATATGTCAAACATAATGTTCATCAAGTGGAAGAATATAATAACTTCATGTCTAAGGATTCAAATGACATAACTAATATGAGATATATGTTCGACATAGACCATGACATAAATCTCATACAGCGGGTCATGTCCAGTACCTTGTTCCAAACAAGTACCCATAAATCTAACATGATCATCGCATGATCATTTAGCCTTTATACTAGTGCTTAACAAGTACTAGGGACGGAGATTTTTATAAGTAAACATGAACAATAATAATAATCAAAACATCTCTTTATTGATATGAAATAAATGATAACAATTACAACGTTTATTAAACGTGCCTAGGGCACCACTACCAACACCTCGGAGGTGCGTAATGAACTTGTGGTCCAAAAGGTCTCAGACCGTAGAAATGATACGGGTCACCTCGGAATCCAGTGGTTGGCCAGTTATCCACATATGGTGATTGAGTTCTTGGGATTTGATTGGCGACCTCTAACTGAGAGGGAGTATAATTAGGAAGACCTCGTGGGAGTGATGGTCGAGGCATGATCGGTGTGAATGGTGAGACATGAGTGTTTATGGGAGGCAACCCAAAGGGAATGTTAGATCCGGGGTAAGGCGGAGTGTATGGAGCTTGAGTGGGAGGCAAGCTTTGAGGGGATTTGGTGTTTTCGCAAGGTTGAGGGGGTGGAGTTTGGTTGTGACTTGGAGGTTGGGTGGCTTCGACCCCTTCCTCATGGTCAGAAACCTCAACGAAGGACCCGTCCATCTGAACAAAACCTTAACGCCTTTTCGTCTCATTGACCCGACAAAACGGTCTCGTGCTTCCTCGTAGTGTTTCCTGGTAATCTCTTCCCGAGCCTTGGAGGCTTCCAAAGCTTGGAGCAACTCTTCTTTGGTTGGGCTGGTCTGACCATTTACGGCATTGCTTTCCCAACTATTTTCCTCTGAGCCGGTCATTCTAAGGTTCCGGCGTGGAGGGATTGCAGCGGCTGAGGAACCCTCAGACTCAACGCGGAACAGGCGGTGACACGGTGCTCTTTTCCACTTCATTCTCGCTGCAGCAGACAGAATGCAACTTAGGCTCAGGTAATCATTGGGTGGATGCTCATGCTACAAATGGGACACGACCTCTAGGCTTAGACCTATGGGTGAAAGGTGAACGGGATCAAATGGGATCTCGAATCCATGGTTGTAGCCGACTTCTTGGAGGGCAACGGGGATTCATTCAAAGACTTAACCGGCTCCTTAGAAGATAACGGGGATCCTCCCAAGGACTTGACTTCCTAGGGGACTACTCCTAGGGATTTGACGAGAATCTCAAAAAGGGGACCTAGGGGATGACGCCTAGGGGTTTAACGGAAATCTCAACAGGGACCTAGGGGACAACGCCTAAGGGTTTAACGAACATCTTGGAGGATAACGGGGATCTATCCAAAGATTGAAGAGGGTCTTAGAGGATAACTGGGATCCGTCCAAAGACTTAACGAAATGCCTTAACGTAGGTCTTGGAGGATAATGGGGATCCGTCCAAAGACTTAACGAAATGCCTTAACGGAGGTCTTGGAGGATAACGGGGATCCGTCCAAAGACTTAACGAAATGCCTTAACGGAGGTCTTGGAGGATAACGGGGATCCGTCCAAAGAATTAACGAAATGCCTTAACGGAGGTCTTGGAGGATAACGGGTATCTGTCCAAAGACTTAACGAAATGCCTTAACGTAGGTCTTGGAGGATAACGGGTATCCGTCCAAAGACTTAACGAAATGCCTTAATGTAGGTCTTGGAGGATAACGGGGATCCGTCCAAATACTTAACGAAATGCCTTAACATAGGTCTTGGAGGATAACGGGGATCCGTCCAAAGACTTAACGAAATGCCTTAACGGAGGTCTTGGAGGATAACGGGGATCCGTCCAAAGACTTAACGAAATGCCTTAACGTAGGTCTTGGAGGATAACGGGGATCCGTCCAAAGACTTAACGAAATGCCTTAACGTAGGTCTTGGAGGATAACGAGGATCCGTCCAAAGACTTAACCAAATGCCTTAACGGAGGTCTTGGAGGATAACGGGGATCCGTCCAAAGACTTAACGAAATGCCTTAACGTAGGTCTTGGAGGATAACGGGGATCCGTCCAAAGACTTAACGAAATGCCTTAACGTAGGTCTTGGAGGATAACGGGGATCCGTCCAAAGACTTAACAAAATGTTGTTTGCTAACGCAAAAATGTTATGCTTCAAAGACAAGAAGCAAGAAAGGAGCAAACGCATGTAATGTGTGATTATTCATTCATTCAAGTTTACTTAAAAAGCATTTTTATTCCTACATGGTTGGAAAAGATTTCTCTTCTTTTTCGCAACTAATCTAAATCCTGGATCATTGGAGGCCATCACTACGCCTATAGACCCCTCGTTTTTCACCTGTCTTGCACACTCCCAAGGATGGACTGTCCCGGGCAAGGGTCCTATAGGGCAAGCGGCTTCCACCGACCGAAAGAAACGAACCTAAGGTCTAGTACATCGCAAGGTTCCCAATACGTAGGCCATTCCAATCATGATTAAGCCCCAGTTAAGATCGAGATTCGTCTTTGGGACTTAAGGGACTTCCAGTATAACCTCATCTTTGATGAGGGATCTTAAATCTTATCCTTGGGTTTAAGGATGATTAGTATGAACCATTCATTAGGGCTTGACAACACGGTGTCACCATATCCTTAATACATGACTTAGGTTAATTATGGCTATCATTAACGCACAAGTCAAGGACCGGGTTGAGGACGACCTTGGTCACACTTGCTTTCACAAGGAGTCGTGACTCGGGCATTAACTTGGCCACAATTAATCTCAGACATGTATTAGGTACGTGGTAAAGTGAGCTAGACCAAAAACCAACAAAAGTCTCGGTATTTGTGTGTCACGGACAAGTGTGGTTGACTCGGCTCGGGAGGGGAGGTGGAATGGACCTGTGCGCGCTAGAAGAGCACAAAAACGCCAATCAAGCTGCATCGTGGCATCCATCACGGGTTTAAAGGGCATTTGGAACGTGCAAGGTCAAGTGCGCGTAGTGTGAAGCCATTCTATGTTCTCTTTTGAGTTAAAATAGAAATTTTCGATTCGTTTTAGCATTATGAGGAATGTACAATCAACACATGAACAAGCATGAATAAGCATAATCAACAAAAATGAACAAGCATGAGTAAGCTATTTACACAAGCAATCAAGCAGAATCATATGAACAAACAAAGCCAAAACTTGTACATATAATAAATTGTGCACAAAAAAAAAAATCTTTGAAATCAAAACTTCGCAAGAAACAATCCTTTTGAAAACCATTTGCAAAACAAGTTGTGCACAATAAAAAGATTCAAAATCTTTACAAAAGGGGTTATGCACAAGGAGGCCTTAAAAACCCGATTTTATGTCCAAAAAGACTTGTGCATAACCAAGCTTTAAAAACAGTTTTGGCTAGAAAGAAGAAGGTAATGTGCACAAACAACTCTGTAAATTTGGAACCTGGATAAGCAGAAGCAAAAGGGACACAGAATGTTTCTGCCTGCACAAAATTGTCAAATTTTGAAACATTTTGTTCCCTGCCCAACATAGCCGTACGGCTATAGCATCCTGGCAATTATTTTTTGCAGTTTTTCAACTTCTGGTCATCAAGCCCCAGTTTATTGCATTTCCAGAACAGTTTCCACTCCAGAAGGTTCAAACAGAAACTCAGCACACACGAAACAAACACAAAAGTTAACGAAAACGGGGGACGGGAGTTTGACCCACACAAAAGTGTCCTCAAAGCTTCTAAAAAGAAGTTTGCAAACACTTTACTCCCCAGCGGAGTCGCCACTGTAAGGATCCCGCCCCCGCGCGGAGGATCGCGACGAGTTTTGGGGCAAAAAAACCGAACACGGTTATCACGCAAAACATAACGGAGTCGCCACATTTGTTAATTATTTAGCCCAACAAATGGAAAGGTTAGAGATTCTATTAGTTCGGAGGTCAGGTTACGCCTTGGGAAGAGTTTTACGTCACCCAAGTCACCTCGGATAGGAACGAGTCTCCCTAGTGTTAGTTAACAAAGTGCATGTGTGTGCGTGTGTTTCAAAAATGGGAGAAACTGACTTTTAACAAAACTGGTTAATTATTTAACAGAAAAAGGGTTATTTTGCAAACATTCTGACCAGAAAGGGAAGAAATTAAGAAATGCACTCCCCGGCCAAAGTAGCCATACGGATGGGGAGGGCATTCTAGGGACTTTTGACAGTTTATCAGAAAACTGTCCAGTTTCAGGCAAAACAGAGTGTTTTTGCTGAAACTGGACTGAGATGATCATTTTCAGTTATTTTCTTTAACAAAAACATGGATTAAATCATCCCTATGTCATTGATCACTAGTTGGACACCAAAAACAAAGGTTTGGGTGTGATCAAGACAATTATTGGGGAAATTTAAGAAAAAGGTGATGAACATGCCCTTTGGGCTAAAATGACCATTTGATGAGTAAAGATTGAAACTTTACCATCAAGATGGACTTATGATGCAAGATTAAACCTTTAGGGACAAAAATATAACATAAATATTGAATCTTTATGTCCCATGCTTGGTGATTTATGGCTAGGTCATGGTTGGGATGATAAAGATTGAGACTTTATCACCCAATCATGACTCTCATGGCCAAACAAGAGTAAAATCAATATGAAATTTAACAAATCATGATCATCCTTAGGTTTTATCCCATAATCACACACTAGGCATGAAGGGAACCTTGAATCACCTCATGATTTGGTTCCAATATACATATATAATCATAATATATAGCTTGATAGGACAAGACTTGTATAATACATACATATATATATATACATACATATATATATACATACATACATATATATATATGTATGTATATATGTATGTATATATATATATATATATATATATATATATATATATGTATGTATATACATACATATATATATATATATATATATATGTATGTATATACATACCTATATATATATATATATATATATATATATATATATATATATATATATATATATATAGTGCTTGAAATGGACAAGACTTTCAATGGAATGTAAAGTGCTTGAATGGACAAGGCTTTGCAAGAACAAGAAGAAATAATACAAGATAAACAAGTAATATGAACAAAGATAAATGAAGAAGAAGATGGGGAGAAGGAGGCTTCACCTATTGTGGTTATGGCCTATCTTCCTCTCTTTTCACTCAAATGAATATATCACTCACTTTCTGCTCTCAAACTGGCAGAGTTTCAGCTCACAAAACGTTTTCTCCCCCTGAAATGATCAGCATGGGGTTCAATTTATAGGGACTGAGGGTGCCCAAACCAGCCATACGGCTAGGTCCCTCAGGTACCCAAACCATCCGTACGGCTCAGTCTGGCGAGCTTCAGGATTTTTCCAAGTTTAATTCCAGTTCAGTCATGGAATATCAGGTTTATCCTAGTGAGGTCCTGACCCATTGGTTTATCCTTAAATAGTACCAAGAATTCCTCTAAGGTAGGTCGATTTTAAATTGGGGTACTTACACCTAGCCGACTCAAAGTTGGGTGAAATACGGATCTTATCCCACTTAAATTATATTATACAATTGTTTTATTTGAAGGTGTATAATTTAGTGGGAGTATTTATGAAATTCTTTATATGTCTCTAAATGATAATGGTATGAAATATATGTGTATATTTATTTGCATATTTTGCAGAAAGTATTGAACTATAATCATGATTAAATACTACAATAGACCCTACTCAAAGAGAATAAGATTAACTTCCATGAGCTAGTCATGAGCTTAAGAATTGTTCTAAAGCAAGAACGGAAGTTATGAATTCTTAATAAATCATATTCCTAAGAAACCTAATGCCTTAAGGGTGGACAAAGACATTGATTAGAATTGTTCTAAATCATATTCCTAAGAAACATAATAGGGTTGCAATCCGGTGATCAGACCGTCCCAACTCTTAAATAAGTGAACGATTTCTTGAACAAGTTTAATAGTCTTTTTCATAAAATAGTATAGAGAGGAGATAGTTGTGAACCCCAATCTGTGAATCTTCGTAATCTTGAATTAAATCCTTGTTTGCTTAGTGATCTTTAATTTAGTAATTTATTTTCATTGTTTAGTAGTAATTTAGGTTAATCAAAATCAATCAAAAAACCCCTTGGTTACTTTTTGCACTAACTAAATATACTTGTTTGTCCAACGAGTCTTCGTGGGATCGACCCTCGCTTTCGCGCGTTACTACTACGGTAACTAGTGCGCTTGCTAGGTATTTTATTACTTGGAATTTTATCCATCAAGTTTTGGCGCCGCTGCCGGGGACTTGTTTTGATTTACAAGTTAATTTAGTCGGTGTATGTTTGGTAGACGTTCATTGAACCCCGAGTTGGTTCCTTTGGACGATAATATCGATAGACTTGACAGGGGCATTCCCCCTATTTCTGAGTCTGAGTCTGAAGCTTCTGTCACCGAGACAGAGGTATTTTTAAGTGAATTTGAAACTTCTTCCACCGGGGGAGAAGAAATTGAAGTTGTAATGGCTAATCCCTTAATGAAAGAATATGCTAGGCCTAAGGTTGACACATCGGTGTCATGTATTGTCCTGACTGAGGCCGCTAAATCTTATGAGGCGAAGGGCATTACTTTAGTCAGTTGCCCAAGTTTCAGGGTCTTCCCGCTGAAGACTCTTTGAACTTCTTGAGAGAGTACATGATGATCATATCAGGATTCCTGTAAAAGAGGGGGTTACTGATGAACAATTAAGACTTAAGTATTTTCATTGTTTAGTAGTAATTTAGGTTAATCAAAATCAATCAAAAACCCCTTGGTTACTTTTTGCACTAACTAAATATACTTGTTTGTCCAACGAGTCTTCGTGGGATCGACCCTCGCTTTCGCGCGTTACTACTACGGTAACTAGTGCGCTTGCTAGGTATTTTATTACTTGGAATTTT
The DNA here is from genome assembly GCA_026119855.1 of Campanula takesimana. Lineage (NCBI taxonomy): Eukaryota > Viridiplantae > Streptophyta > Magnoliopsida > Asterales > Campanulaceae > Campanula > Campanula takesimana. The sequence goes on along the minus strand of JAOWBW010001148.1, from coordinate 326,337 downwards.
ATCCATCAAGTTTTTGGCGCCGCTGCCGGGGACTTGTTTTGATTTACAAGTTAATTTAGTCGGTGTATGTTTGGTAGACGTTCATTGAACCCCGAGTTGGTTCCTTTGGACGATAATATCGATAGACTTGACAGGGGCATTCCCCCTATTTCTGAGTCTGAGTCTGAAGCTTCTGTCACCGAGACAGAGGTATTTTTAAGTGAATTTGAAACTTCTTCCACCGGGGGAGAAGAAATTGAAGTTGTAATGGCTAATCCCTTAATGAAAGAATATGCTAGGCCTAAGGTTGACACATCGGTGTCATGTATTGTCCTGACTGAGGCCGCTAAATCTTATGAGGCGAAGGGGCATTACTTTAGTCAGTTGCCCAAGTTTCAGGGTCTTCCCGCTGAAGACTCTTTGAACTTCTTGAGAGAGTACATGATGATCATATCAGGATTCCCTGTAAAAGAGGGGGTTACTGATGAACAATTAAGACTTAAGTATTTTCCTTTCTCTCTTCAAGGGGCAGCTAAAACTTGGCTTATGTTACTTCCTGCGAGGAGTATCACTACATGGGATGGGTTGCATGATGCATTCTTAAAGAAATTTTTCCCGCATGCTACTTTGGCCACCTTTAGACAGAAAATCATAGGGTTTACTCAAGAGGTAGGTGAGCCATTTCATGAGGCTTGGGATAGGTTCAAAATGTTGCAAGTGCAGTGCCCCCATCATGCTTTTCCTGAGGCCCTTTTACATCAAACATTTTATGGTGGGTTAACTGCAGCAGACCAGGCTATGGTCGACAATGCAGCAGGCGGCTTTCTAGGAGCCAAAACTGTTGACCAAACCCAAGAATTATTTGAGATGTTGGGGGCCAATTCGCAAGAAAAAGGCTCTAGAGGGAAACCTAGGGGAATGCATGCGTTGAGTGGTATGGATGAGTTCGCTAGGCAGGTGTCTTTGTTAAACCAAAACATGGCTAAAATGAATTCTAATATGTCTTCCTCAAGTGCGAATGTGGTATCTGATTTCTGTGCTAATTGTGGATCTAACACTCATGCTACTAATGGTTGTCCAGTTGTTGCACAGTTTGATTCTGAACAGGTAAATGCGATGCAAGGGTATCCCCCAAGGCAAAATCAAGGTGGTATGTATTCTAATACTTATAATCCAGATTGGAAAAACCACCCCAATTTTTCTTGGAGGGGTAACCCAGGAATTCAGTACCAGCAGCAGAAACCTCTATATCCTCCTCCCCCACAAGGGAATCCAGAACAGCATCCTAAGCAATCACTGGAGGATATGATGAGGACCATGATGCAAGAACAGCAACAAATGAAGATGATGATGGAGCAGCGTGAAAAGCAGCAGGATGCTGTCAACAAAAAGCTGGAGACCCAGATTGGTCAACTAGCTGTGGGTCAGCAAGGGCATAAACCAGGAACCTTCCCTAGTCAAGGGGAGCAAGCCAAGGCCATTATGACTCTGAGAAATGGCAAACAGGTAAGTAATGAGGTATGTCCTAACTCTCCTTCTGAATCTGCTGAACCACCTGTTGTTGAGAATGTTGTTGGTAAGAGTACTAATGGCATGGGGGAAATTCCTGTGACTGATTCTTCCACCCCCAAGCCATATGTACCTCCTGTACCGTTTCCTGGTAGATTCATGAGAAGTAAGCTGGATAAGCAAATGTCTGATTCATATGACATGTTTTCAAAAGTTAACATTAATCTTCCATTGTTAAATGTCATTAAAAATATCCCAGCTTATGCAAAGTTTTTCAAAGAACTTAACTCCAGGAAACCCAAGTATGGGAATGATGAGAAGTTGATTATGGGAGAAAGTGCTAGTGCTGTGGTACAACAGAACCTCCCACCTAAATTGAAGGACCCCGGAAGTTTTAACATTTCTATATCTATGGGGGACTCTAAAAAGGTGAAGGCAATGTTAGATCTCGGTGCTAGCATTAATTTGTTACCTCATCATTTGTATCTTGAGTTGGGTTTACCTGAGCTACAACCCACCACAATGACCTTGCAATTGGCTGACCGTTCAATCAAGAGGTCATTGGGAATTGTGGAGGATGTTTTGGTGCAGGTAGCCAATTTGATTATCCCTGTGGATTTTGTTGTGCTTGAGACTGTTAATGGTGTTGGGAATAGTCAGGATTCTCCCATATTGCTTGGGCGTCCATTTATGGCTACTACTAACACCATCATTAATGTGGGCGATGGGACTCTATCTATGTGTGTGGCTAATGAGAAAATAGAAATATCTGTGTTTGATGTCATGCAAAGTCCCTTAGATGATGAGTCTTGTAACTGTGTGGATATTGTTGAGGATTGTGTGAGTGAAGTCTTGTGGCATGAGAGAGAATGTGAGGAGTTAGAGTCTTTGTTGTCAAATGGCGGTGAGAAACTTAGGGATAATGCGGATGTTCAACTGATGGCTGTGGAAAAGGCCGACGAACACCATCCTAGTGATGGCCCGTTTCACCCCCTAGGTCACTTCAATGAGAAGTCGGTGCCTTCTATTGTAACTCCTCCAGCTCTTGAGCTGAAAGCCCTTCCTTCCAATTTAAAGTATGTTTTTCTTGGGGAGGGTGAGACTTTGCCCGTGATAATTGCCTCAGATTTGACCATAGAACAAGAGGCCAAGTTGATCAGAGTGCTTCGTGAGCACAAGCAGGCCATAGGGTGGACCTTAGCAGATATTAAGGGTATAAGCCCCTCCATGTGCATGCACAAAATTAATCTCATAGATGGTGCTAAGCCGTCTAGAGAGAGACAAAGGAGGTTAAACCCTCACATGGAGGAGGCGGTTAGGAAAGAGGTCCTAAAATTGTTAGATGCAGGCATTATCTATGCCGTTGCTGATAGTGAGTGGGTGAGCCCGGTTCAAGTCGTTCCAAAGAAATCGGGCTACACGGTCACCACTAATGAAAAAGGAGAAGAAGTGCCAAAAGGGAAGTGACTGGTCTGAGAATGTGCATAGATTTACGCAAACTGAATGCTGCAACAAAGAAAGATCACTTCCCTTTGCCCTTTATTGATCAGATTCTGGAGAGGTTAGCCGGACATGAGTATTATTGTTTCTTGGATGGTTTCTCGGGGTATAACCAAATCCCCATTGCACCAGAGGACCAAGCTAAGACCACTTTTACTTGTCCTTTTGGCACATTCGCATTTAGGAGGATGCCCTTTGGGCTTTGTAATGCACCTGCGACCTTTCAAAGGTGTATGACATCCATCTTCTCTGATTTGATTGAGCGATGTGTCGAAGTCTTCATGGATGACTTCTCGGTATTTGGGAACAGTTTTGATGGGTGCCTAGAGAATTTGACAATGGTTTTAAATCGTTGTTGTGAGACAAATCTGACCCTTAGTTGGGAAAAATGTCATTTTCTCGTAAGGCATGGCATTGTGTTAGGACACTTGGTGTCAAACAAGGGGATTGAGGTAGACAAGGCTAAAATCGATGTGATTTCAAAATTGCCTCCCCCTGTGTCGGTTAAGGGTGTGCGAAGTTTTCTAGGCCATGCAGGTTTTTATAGGCGTTTCATAAAAGACTTTTCAAAAATTTGTAAGCCTTTATGTAACCTCCTGGCTAAGGACACTGAGTTCATCTTTGACCAAGAGTGTTTAGAGGCCTTTAATCTGCTGAAGGAGAAGTTGACGTGTGCCCCCATTCTATCCAGCCCCAATTGGTCTCTACCATTTGAGATCATGTGTGATGCATCAGATTTTGCGATTGGGGCTGTTTTGGGGCAAAGAGTAGATAAATTACCTCACGTGATTCATTACGCAAGTAGAACTTTAAATGATGCACAACTGAATTATACTACCACTGAAAAAGAATTTTTAGCAGTTGTGTTTGCTCTTGAAAAATTTCGTTCTTACTTGCTTGGGTCTAAGGTGATTATCTACTCTGATCATGCTGCACTTAAATATTTGCTGAATAAAAAGGATGCTAAACCTAGACTTCTTAGGTGGATGCTCCTACTGCAGGAGTTTGACATAGAAATAAAGGACAAAAAGGGGACCGAAAATGTGGTGGCTGATCACTTATCTAGGCTAGAGAACTTTACTTTTACTAATGTGATAGATGGTGCGATTCCGGTTAATGAAAATTTTCCGGATGAGCAACTTTTTGCGTTACATGTTCATGAGCCTTGGTATGCAGATCTTGTGAATTTCATTGTTTCTAATATTATGCCACCTAACTTCACTTACGATCAAAAACGAAAGTTTAGATCGGATGTGAAGCACTACATTTGGGATGACCCCTATTTGTGGAAAGTTTGCCCGGACAAGATAATTAGGAGATGCATTCCGGAGCATGAGCAAGCTAGTGTGTTGAGATTTTGCCACGAACTCCAATGTGGGGGTCACTTTAGTGGGCAAAAGACTGCTAGGAAAGTTTTGCAAGCGGGTCTATATTGGCCCACTTTATTTAAAGATGCTCATGATTTTTGTGTGAGGTGTGATAGATGCCAAAGGACTAGCAATATAGGAAAGAGAGATGAAATGCCCCTACAACATAATTTAATTGTTGATATTTTTGATGTGTGTGGTATTGATTTTATGGGTCCTTTTCCCCCTTCCCAAGGCTACTTGTACATTCTTGTTGCTGTTGATTATGTGTCTAAATGGGTGGAAGCAATTCCTACTCGGACTAATGATGCTAATATTGTTTGCAAGTTTGTACGTGAAAATATCTTTGGCAGGTATGGAGTGCCACGCGTCATTATCAGTGACCAAGGGACGCACTTCACAAACAGAATGTTCAATCAAGTGCTAAAAAGATATGGGGTGGGTCACAAGTTGGCTACGGCTTATCACCCTCAAACATCGGGCTAAGTGGAGGTGAGTAATCGCCAAATCAAGGTGGTGCTTGAGAAAACGGTGCGTCCAAATCGGAAGGACTGGGCTGACAAATTGTGTGATGCACTGTGGGCTTATCGGACTGCATACAAAACCCCCATTGGAATGAGCCCGTACCGGATTGTGTATGGAAAAGAGTGTCATCTGCCAGTGGAACTAGAGCACAAAGCATATTGGGCAACCAAGCAGCTAAACATGGATTTGACTCTAGCAGGGGAGAAAAGATTGCTTGACGTGGATGAGCTTGCAGAGATGAGGCAGGATAGTTATGAGAGTGCAAAGTTATACAAAGAGAGGACAAAAAGATATCATGATAAAAACCTTAAACCCAAGTTTCTCAAACCGGGTATAAAGGTCCTTCTCTTTAACTCTCGCCTCAAACTTTTTCCCGGAAAACTGCGTTCAAGGTGGACGGGTCCCTATGAATTGGTTCGAGTGTTTCCCCATGGAGCTGTAGAGCTTAGAGATTTGAAAGATGGGACAACATTTAAAGTGAATGGACACCGAGTGAAGCCTTATTATGAGGGGCTGTCTATTTTGGAAGACATCAATGAAATTGATGTAATTGAGTTGACAGACCCGGAGGGAGCCACTTAATATTTATGTGGCATTATGTCGAGCCAAAGACTTAAAACAAAGGCGCTTGTTGGGAGGCAACCCAACCAGGTATCATTTTTATTGCTTTATGTTTTTCCTTTCAGTTTATCATCATATTTTTTTTGAATTGGGCGTGTGTTGTTCTTCAATGCCATGAGGACATAGCATGTTCTAAGTTTGGGGGTGGTGATATTCATAAAAAAAATAAAAAAATATTATTAATTATGTATTGCTGTCGTGTCTTTTATCTTTGGGTCGGTTCGAACTACGGTGACCTGAGCTCCTTATTGTCTTAGGGAGAACGTAGGCAACGAAAGTGCGGTCAAAAGTTTGGTCCGTGTCATCCTTCATGGATCTCCCTGAGTTTGTGGGTTTATAGGGGAGTGTAAATAGTGTCACCCTCCAAAAAGATTTTCATTTTTTTGAGTCATTTTATTGTCTTAGTGGATATTACGCTTGTGATGTTTGTTTGTGGTGATGTGCAGGAAATTAATTCAACCAAGTGATGGAGCGATCAAACCAGCAAAAAAAAAAAAAAAAAATAAATAAATAAAAAAATAATTTTGCTGGAAAAATATACCGAGCGCCCTCTTGGTGGTATGAGGGCGCGCGCCTGTTCAAGTGCGAAAAAAATATGGAGTTTCTGGGCAAACAAGCGCCCGCTTGGGGTATACCAGGCGCCCGCCTGCTTACCGAATTGAGAATCCATCAGCCGGGTTAAATCGGGTTTTGGGGGGTTAAAAACAAAAACAAAACCCTTCTTCCCCAATTTCTCTCCCTCTCACCGGCTCCCTTTCCCCTTCTCCCTACAAATCTCTCACCCTCACCACCCACAAACCTTCAAAATCATCTCCCACCATAACCCTCTTCAAGGAGTACCAAAGATTTAGCCTCCATTCATCCTAAAACCAAGGGTTTTGCAAGAAATTGTCAAGGTTGAAGGAAGGAGAATTTCGAAGAATTGGGAGTTTGTGATCAAGAATTGGGGGTAGTTGCGGAGGAAGAAAGTGGTTGCAAGGTTGACGGTCATCTTCTCGGATCATCTTCTCCGTCTCCGGCGAGATTTTCCGGCGACCTCCGGCGAGATTCTCCGGCGAGTCCGGGTAAGAGCAAGTTACTGATTTAAAATTTGTTAGAGGTTGTTGCGGTTGTTATCATGCCACCAAGACCAAGAGGTCGAGGACGTGGTCGTGGTGTTCCCCCACCCCAAATTGAGTCGGAGTTCGATAACACCCGTTTTGTATCTCGGGACTCCCAAAATTATTTTGATAATAAACAGAATAATGGGGTAACGGTGGAGAGAGGTTATAACTTGACTAATTGTGGGTTGGATGCTATCATTGAACACTATAATTTGAGAAGATTATTGGCCGTGCCGGCCCAGATGGGGTCGAAGTTGCTTGTGTAAGAATTCTATGCTAATTTTCATGCAGCAACTGAGGCCCCCAATGTCTGGGTTCGGGGATATAATATTGATGTGACTGCGACGGCCATTAATGATTTTTATGGGTTGTCGGATGCGGTGGCAGAAGGGGAATGTGCGTATTGGCAGTTGAAAAGGAACCTTCAGAACATGGACAGGATGGATGAGACCTTAGCTTTATTTGCAACAGAGTTTGGGGTAAATATTGATAGGGGAAATATCCGGAATGGTTACTTGTTTCACATTAGTGAGTTGAGGCTAGACCTAAAGGCACTGTATCGATTTATTTGCGAGAGGATCATGCCTTCTGCTCACTATCAGGAGGTTCATTGGTACAGGGCCCCTTTGCTCTATGCCATGATTAGGAGGATGCCGATAAATATCGGGGGCATCATGCGTAGTGAGATGGGGGTACGAGCGAGGTATTTGGAGAACAAGAATTATTTGTTCCCCATTATGATCACTATGATGGCACAGAGGGCAGGGGTGCCTATGGAGGGGTTCCCCAGACTGTTAGCTCCAGGCACTACCGTGACTAAAGCAACAATAGAAAGTGGGAGAGTGTAGAGAGCCCGGGTCCCAGCTCCAGCTCAGGCTGCGGGCGGTCAGGCCGCTGATGATGAGGAAGATGAGGATGATATTCCGGTAGATATGACACAGAGAGAGATGAATTATTATCTGTCGGGACAAATCCAGGGATTAGATGATATGTTCCGAGCGTTTCAACAACAACAATTTATGACGAACTATCAAAGAGAGCGGAGGGAAGAGGAGAATGACCAGAGAATTCAGAGGATGGAGGAAGCTTTATATGCCAACATTCGGGAGGATCAGTACTTCCGACAACGGATGATGGCACATCATTTTCCTGGCGAGCGGTACCCACCGTTGAACTACCCTCCACCACCTGAGTATGTTCCACCTCCGCCACCGCCGCAGCATGGATGGAATGCTTGGGATGATATCTTTGGACCGCCACCGCAGTGAGGAGCTCGAGGTATTTTCACTCCCCGTGTTTGTTTTATGCTTAGTTGTGACGAGCATTGGGGACAATGCTCTATTTAGTTTGGGGGGTGGTGGTATTGGTTGGATTGGTTGTTGATCGATGCACATTCTATCACTTGTTTTGCTGTATAGTTTTTATCCAAAAAAAAAAAAAAAAAAAGAGAGGCTAGGTGAAAACCCGAAAGGGCGCCTAGGCAAAAGGAGAGAAACTGAGTGATTTTTTTTGTTTTTGCTTGGCGTGGCGTCACAAGGGCGGTTTGGAGTGATTGGGTAGGACATGTTTGGTGTAGGAGGTTGGTTAGAGGCGAATAGGATAGAAAATCCTCATATATTTTTTTGGAGTCATAAGGGGGCGTTGGAGTTTTTTTTATGAGGTAAATCATTGCTAAGGAGTATCCTAGCTTTGATTTCTTTTTTAGGGAGAAGGTAGTGAAAGATAAGCGTGGGGGAAACATAGGTCATTTTAGTTCCCCCTAGCTTTTTGTGTGGGCCCTAATTGGATGGCGTTTTATGTTCTTATCATGGGTGTGCTATCAATTAGGGCCAGTCGCATTTGTTTTGTTTGGGGAGTTATAAGGAGCGGAGTCCTTTACACTCCGGTTGATTTTCTTTATCTTGTCGTGGTTTTGTTTGATGGGAGATGTAGAGGAGCTAGGTATCACTTTCCTCCATGCTACGCTTAATAGACCGGTGTTTAGATGTGGGGTTAGGAATATTACTCTGGGACGAGTAATGGTCTAAGCGTGGGGGAATTTGATGGAGCGGTTTACACATGTATTATCTCCGCATTTTCGTACTAATTTTATCAGCTTTTGGTTGTAATATAGTTAGATTGGATGTAATTTTGGTCTTTTATGATTTATGGAACTTTGTTGGATTTGTAATGTTTTAGGATACTTTGTATGTATTTTGTGTGGTTGCAAAGTCCGTGGATTGTAATTTGTTGAAGACTGAATATTGTTCGAGTCAAAGTCAAAAGTCAACCGTGGTCAACCATGTCAAAGAGGTGAAGAAAAAAAGAAAAAATAAAGAAAGACAGAAAAGTGGACCAGGCGCCCGCCCGCTCAATAACCAGGCGCCCGCTTGTTATGCGTTTTGAAGAACCAAAGTTACTGGACAAATAGGCGCCCGCCTGGGGTCTACCAGGCGCCCGCTTGGTCGTTCCGTACAGTTTCGGGGTTTTCTTGCCAGACGGGTTTTTAACCCTATTTTTCCCTACTTTTGGCCCTAGTCTCTCTATGTATAAATATTAGACTGCAGTATTTGATTTCTTTATGCATTGTTTTAGGTTTTATTCAAGTTTCAAGTTGTAAACAAGATTTGGGAGATTATTCATCATCAAGCTTTTATCCAGGTTTATGATTTTTTATATTCTTGTGCTTATTGCTATGTCGATGAGTAGCTAATTTCTTTATTCATGGATTGGGAGTAATAACTATCAAATCTCTATGCTAACTTGGGCTTAATCAAATATTAATCTTGTTCTTGTTCATAAGAATAGAGCTTAATTAATTTAAAGATTTCATTAATATGACTTGATATTTGTGGTCTTTAAATCATCTTGGTTTAGATTGTTTCACTAGCGTGAATAATTTAGATATTGAATCATATTCTTGTGATTAGATTTAATTGAGGACTTCGCGGAAATCAAGAGAATTTAAGATCAAGTGTTCTTAAGAACTTAATAAATTGTTTTTGTGTGTTGTTGACCTAACGGAATATTTCACATAGAGATAATAATAGGGTTGCAATCCGGTGATCAGACCGTCCCAACTCTTAAATAAGTGAACGATTTCTTGAACAAGTTTAATAGTCTTTTTCATAAAATAGTATAGAGAGGAGATAGTTGTGAACCCCAATCTGTGAATCTTCGTAATCTTGAATTAAATCCTTGTTTGCTTAGTGATCTTTAATTTAGTAATTTATTTTCATTGTTTAGTAGTAATTTAGGTTAATCAAAATCAATCAAAAAACCCCCTTGGTTACTTTTTGCACTAACTAAATATACTTGTTTGTCCAACGAGTCTTCGTGGGATCGACCATCGCTTTCGCGCGTTACTACTACGGTAACTAGTGCGCTTGCTAGGTATTTTATTACTTGGAATTTTATCCATCATACATAAATATGTATCTGTCTATTCCTCTCCTCTCTCTAACAAAATGCAGGAAATAAAAGTCTAGTCCGAATCGGATCCCTCGACATCGGTACCCTCTTCCTTATCATCACTCCCATCATCGTCACCACGGCCTCGCGGTTGCACATAGTGGGACCCACCGGCTCCTGAGCCCCTACCTCTAGTAGATCTCCGACGGACACGAGATGGATGAGCATCCTCCATAGGAGACCTCTCCCTCCACTGCGGTAGCACCACGTCCTCCTGATGACAAGTGCAAGTAGCGGCCAAGCTCCGGAATAGCCTCTCAAAAATATTGCCCTGACAGACAGAGCAGATATAAGCCTCCCGAGTCACCTGGGACAAAAAGCACAGTTCAGGTATAGGACTAAAGTATGCGTGTGTACAAGACAGAAATGTAAAACAAAGGGTATCATACCGTAGCTCCAATAGGAGGAAGCTGGGACCCAGTAACCTCATCAGCCTCAGTGGGATTCAGGTCAAAATCCACCTCAACACCACCCCGCTGCATCCGAACACTGTCCGGGAACCTCGGCATGTCCATACCATATCTAGCTCCCCTACTCGAGCTAGCCGGATAGGCACCAGCCTGCCTCCTCGCCAAGACCTGTGGACTCAGCAGCACATGCTCCACAAACCACGCATAGTCAGCCCTGCTCTGATACAAATGGGCCGGAGTCCTGACCCGGTGGTCACCACTCTCCCTCAGCCTAGCTAGATACAACATTTCCCTTGGAGGCTCAATCGGGGCCTACAACATAGGATGTCTGCTATGCTGCTTGCAGACTCTCTCGCCAAGATACATGGCATCCCCAGTCAACCCTGTCAAGAAGCAGCGGGAAGCAGTAAAATCCTGAGCCTGACCGACCCTGCTAGCACCTGATCTGACCAAGGGAAGAACTGGAAGTCCTCATGAAAAGGACCACTCAACCTCGCAGTGAAAATCCCCAGATCGGGAGTCTTCCTGGCCTTGCCGCGGCCCTCCAACCGGTTTCTCTTTGCCCAGAACCTCATAACCGGGACTTCCTTCACCCCCTACACAGCAAAAGGAGCAATATGGAATAACTCGTAGATCCACACCTATGGAAAAGCAACATTTCAGTCTATACAGTGCTAAACAAAAGACAGACATGGAATGAAAAGGATTGAGTCAGAGACATACCTCAAAGGCAATCTGAAAGCAGTCAAAAGACGAGGTACTAGACCTCGAGAAGACATCAAGGGCCCGGTACATCTCTGCCCGCCCGGCTCCGCCCCATGAGACCTGACTCGCCTGCTCCAAATCAGCCAGAGCACCCAACAGAGAAAACCGACAAAAGGTCCCCGCACTCGGGAATAGGATCTGCGACAAACAGTACCACAAGATGGCCCGCACCAGGCAGTCAGTATCATGAATACCCTCAACAAAACCCTGGATAGCCTCCTCCACCAAGGTCCTCAGACGACCCGCCTCAAATCTATTTCCCTTGACACCTTTGCCCAAGGGCATCCCAATCAGCTCCACCTAACGGTGCGGGTTCGCAGCCAAGGACTCATCAAAAGGAAGCTCCACGTCCGTAAACATAAGCCCCGTGATAGCAGTAAAGTCGGTCGGAGTAACAGTCACCTCTCCCCAACTAAAATGGAATGTATGGGTGGTGTCCCACCAATACTCTCTCATCGCCTCAACCAGACCCATCACCTTCTGGGTCCCCTCTACAGCCCGTACAGCATCAAAAAAAAGACCGAATCCCAGAGCCCGGATCCTCTCCTTCACCGTCCCAGCTGGCGGCAATCTCCCTCAAATCTCGGCCACTACCCTCGTGGACCCACGAGATTTCAACCTCTGCAGGTAAACACGGCAAAGGTACGTTACCCAACTAGCAATATAGATTATGTGCTATAAATTAAAGTGTACATGCATACTTTATTTTATCTACTTGCGCATATATTTTCCATCCCCAAAATAACCAACAATCTCAGAAAATTAAATAATAACGAACGATTAATTTAATTTAATGCAGTCTTAAAACAATACAGCAGGTATGAAATAAAAGACATAAAATACCCAAAGAAAGCAATAAAGCGAGATCGGTACCTCTTTCGTCTCCATCAGTCTCCCGCCAGACCAATGTTTGTCAGTGCCCGCATACAAATCGAAGTGTTGTCCCATTGTGAAATGCCACTCATTGGGACGGAAGTTGCGAGATCTATCCTCGCTCGTAGTTGATGTTGCCCCTCTTATTGAGGCAGGTTCGCTCCTTCGCCTTGCTCAAACTGTGGTCCCGCACCTCCACCCTGTTCAAAAGGTTACTCAGCACCGAAAAGATATTGAAAATCCATCTCAATAATAGCAAATTAAGCTCTCAAAATCTCTCTCTTTCTCTCTTTCCCCAGCAAAATAAGAAGAAAAATGAGGAAGAAAGCAACAGCCGGCGGCTGTTTGTAGGGTCTTTCCAACGAAGGGACTAGCCGCGCGGCCAGTGTCTCCAGGCGACGTGGCACGATCTCAGTCCTCCATCTCGCGCTCCCATCAGCGATCCTCGCATACGGAAATCAGCCAATCAGAAGGTTTCACCGCGCGGCCAGTTATTCCCCTAGGCAGGAAATTTTACAGTTTACCCCTGTAAGTACCCCAATCTGAAATCAACCAACTTAGAGGAATTCTTAGCATCATTCAGGGATAAACTGATAGGCTAGGACCTCACTAGGATAAACTAAAAATTCCAGGACTGCTCTGGGATTAAAACTGGAAAAATCCAGAAGCTCGCCAGGCTGAGTCGTACGGATGGTTTGGGTACTAGAGGGGCCTAGCCGTACGGCTGGTTTAGGCACCCTCAGTCCCTATAAATTGAACTCCTTGCTGATCATTTCAGAGGGGGGGAGAAGAATATTGTTTTGATAGGGGAAACTTTGCAGAAATCGTGTCTGAGAGAGAAATCACCCTTATAATTGAGTGAAAGAAAGGAAGATAGACTAGAACCATCATAGGTGAGGTCCTATTCCCCCATCTTCTCTTCATCTCAAATCTATTTTGCTTTGTTAATCACATTACTTGTTCTTGTTTACATTATTACATTATTGTAAGACTTGTCCTCTCAAGCAAATTTACATTCTTGCAAGACTTGTCCATTTCAAGCATATATATCTTATATATATACATATAATGTGAACTAAACCATGAGCATGATTCAATGTGCCCTTCATACTTTTGTGTGAAAGAGGTTCAAACCTAAGGATGATCATGGTTTGATTTCTTGTTCTAAATAGCTTAAAGATCTCTTTATCAAGGTGAAAGCTCATATCTTTATGTTGGTATCACAAATTAGGCCATGATGATCATGTTGGGGGATAAAGGCTCAATCTTTATCATCCCAACCTTGATCTAGCCAAAAATCCCTAAGGTTGGGTCATAAAGATTCGATCTTTATGTTTTTTTTTTGTCCCTCAAGGTTAATCTTTCATAAAAAGTCCATTTTGATGGTAAAGTTCCAATCTTTACTCATCAAATGGTCACTTTGGTTCAAAGGGGCATGTTTGCCACCTTTCTTGATATTTCTCCAATGATTGCCTTGATCACCCTTAAATCCATGTTTTTGAGGTTCACTTGATGATCAAAGAGCATAGGAATGAGTTTATTTATGTATTTTGGTTAAAACATAAACTGGAATCAGAACAGTTTGGTCCAGTTCCTGCAGAATGCTCTGTTTCTGCTTGGAACTGGACTGTTTCCTGATAAACTGTTAAAATCCCCGGGAAGACCCCTCCTAGCTGTACGGCTAAGTTGGGTCAGAGGGAACTTTTTTTCCTTTCTGTCTTGTTTTGTCAATGTCTATACAAATAAGTCCCTGTTTTCAGTTAAAAATCAATAACCAGTTAAAACTACAATTTTCCGTTAAACACACACACACACACACATGCACTTTTCGTTAACAAACATAAGGGAGACTCGGCTTTATCCGAGGCAACTTGGGTGACGTAAAGCTCTTCCCAAGTCGTCACCTGACCTCCGAACTCTTAAATCTCTAACCATTTTCATTTGTTGGGTTAAAAGTTAACAAATGTGGCGACTCCGTTAAATGTGTTTAGTTGTGTTTGGATTTTCTTCGCTTGAGCGAACCCGCGTTTCGCCCCGGCGGGGGGGGGGGGAGGATCCTTACAACCCCCTCAGCTTATTGTTAAATCAATTGGGTCCGGAAGACGCTATTAAATTTTCAAAATTAATCAATTGGGTCCGGAAGACTCTAGTAAATTTCCAATGGGGTCCGGAAGACTCTAGTAAATTTTCAAAATTAATCAATTGGGTCTGGAATACTCTAGTAAATTTCCAAAAATTAATCAATTGGGTCCGGAAGACTCTAGTAAATTTCCAAAATTAATCAATTGGGTCCGGAAGACTCTAGTAAATTTCCAAAATTAATCAATTGGGTCCGAAAGACTCTAGTAAATTTCCAATTGGGTCCGGAAGACTCTAGTAAATTTCCAAAAATTAATCAATTTGGTCCGGAAGACCTTAAAAATTACCAAATCAATTTATAATTGGAGGTCGGATCATCCATAAACCCAAAAGATTATAATTGAAGGTCGGATCATCCATAAGCCCTTCATGTTGAGAAAATCAATTTGGTCCGAAAGACCTTAAAAATTACCAAATCAATCTATAACGGAAGGTCGGATCATCCGTAAACCCCTAAATTAGGATTGAAGACGGATTAAGGAAACCGTAGTAAAATCCTTTAATAACTAAATCAATTTATAATGGAAGGTCGGATCATCCATAAGCCCTTTCTGTTGAGAAAGTTATAGGCGTAGCACTATGTGAGCTCTAGACAATCGGCGTTACCTGTTACCTGATTCTGCTATGCTGAGGAACTGAACTTCTCAAAGTATCATGGATTACCGATAAATTATGCGATTATCTACGCTCAATAGGAAGTTAGAATTCATCCCTCTTTTTGTTCTCAATTCCAAAACTTCTTGTCAAAACCGTGCTTATGACCTCTCCTCTTTCCCCAAGTAAAGTCCATCTGCAACGACTTTATTTGTTCTACGATGATTTGTTTCTGTAAAGTCCACCCGCAATGACTTTATTGCTCAACGATGTTTCGTTTCTTTTTCTTTTCTCCCCAGTACCCACGTGACTTTACTGCTTGTCGGATATTTGTCTATCCCTCGCAAAAGACGATGTCTCGTTTCTTTCCTTCCCCGCAAGTCTCGAACTACGATCGGCTTGATTCCACTTGGATACGTAGGTAGCCTGACAAAGGTTCAGCCACTCGACCAACTTGGTCACCTTCTTTCTCACTCCTCTCTCGATTTGGAACTCATGTTTCAGATCGGTTCCTTTTCTTAATCGACGACCCTCCATGCCTTGCAAGAAACGTCACCGAGGGGCTACTATTAGTACCCAACCTGAAAATGAGTTATTAGGCATTCTAGAACTCACTGGGACCTCCCAGGTATTTACGAACTGAGCAGGACTTATCCAGGATTTCCCGAAAAGCCCAGATAAGAAGATGTTGACGACCTAATCGGATGAGGCTGCAAAGATAGACGTTATCTCATCATCCTCTAGAGTCCAGATTGATCAGAGCCTCGGTAATTGTGTCAATCCTTGGACCGGCTGGGCGGCCACTTCCTCCGGGTCAAAATTTCCTATAAATAGGTGACCTCAGTTCATTATACAGAAACACAATTCTCTCTCCCGAGTTCTACAGCCAAAACTGACGGCAAAACTATCTCTCTAAGCCTTTCTAGCAATCCCGAAGGTCCGGCGAATCCGCGCAAAAGATTCGAATTCGTTCTTGTCAAGATTGGTGAGAATTTGTCATGTTTTCTTAGTTTAGATTTGATGTATGCTAGTTTCATTATGTTTATACACCTATATTCATATGATTCATAACGTGTTCTTCATGCTCTTGCTAGAATTCATAATATGCTCTATATCTAGGGTAGCGATCTTCATGCTTATGTGTTATTTCATACATGTTTCATGATGTTCTTATTATTATGTTAGATTGAACATGCTAGATCTAATTTTTTAATCCCTACTTACAATGCATAGCCGATTATGATCAACAAGATCTAGGAACTACTTCTAAACCCTAAACTTTAGGTAAATATTCCCATGATCAATAACTCTCCAAGGATGAATATAAGGACTACACGTTGATCTTATCAATGGTATAATCAGTATTCTAGGATGTGATCATCTTGTATGATTCCTTCTCCTCCCCCTTCATTATGCATGATCTAGCTTCTTCTCTCTATTCCCATTATTTGCGAACTACGCTGACCTGAGCTTCTCATCACGAGAAGAACGTAGGCAATCTTCGGATCTGGTCTCAATCACTAACACACTACTAACACATTCATCATGATAGAAATTCCGACTGCTCGGGCGATAGGAGTGATAACTTGATATTCTTCTCTTGTCGTAACTTGACCCCCGAACCCTCTCTGTTAGCTGTTTCTCAATGTTTTAGCTCAATAAAAACAACGTGGCGACTCTTAATAAAGTTAAATGCCAACTTGAATATCCTAATCCCATAGAGAAGATAAATAAAGATAAATAAAAAGAAAGACTTCCCGTGTGTCGCCCGCATTCAGAAAGGGGTATTCACACCGTGTTGAACTTTTTGAAGGTGGTCTCGGCTAGATTCAACTTGGACTTGACTTTGACAAGTTCAACATCCAACTTTGTGAATTGCACCGCCAACCGAGTCAAAGAGTCTTTTAGCTCATGATTTTCCTTGGTTCAGATCGCTACCATCTTGTTCTCTTTCTTCCATTCCTTGAACAAGGCCTTGTAGAGATCTTTTAACCCATCAATGAGCTCATCCTTGCATAAATCCTCCTCATCTGGACTTCCTGCATCAACATTAATTGAACCATGAAAGCAAAAATCGTCAGAAAATTTAGAGGGAATATACTTGCTGGGTGTTGGGCTTGGTGTTATCGCACTCTGGGTAACACCATTGGCAACACTTTCTAAATCTGACTTTGATTGCTCCAAAGGTCAACGTGGCTGATTGATCACGTTCTTTAATGTTTTCTAGCTCTCTTTCCTCACTATTCTAAGGGAAGTATGATTCGAGCCAAGAAGAATAGAAAGTCTCTCAAGATATGGATTAGCAAGATTCAAGGCCATGACAACTGGATCGAATACTTAGTATGTCAAGTAACCAGCTCTGGTGCCAATTGAAAATGTCAATGGCCTTGGGTTTTATAAAGTGTTATCAAAGGTATTGGCAGTCCAACGATAACACTTCATACAACACTTACACACACGAGCAGAAAACAGTTTCTGAAAAGAGTTTGCAGCGGAATAAAAACACAAGAATTATTTTTTCTCAAGATATATAAATTATATATCTCGAGAGATGCCTCAAAAGGCGAGATCTTCACCAATAATATGAATTTAAGTACAAGGCCGAGAGTTCCCTATTGCTATTACACTTTGAGCTCTATGGAACGACTAAGTCTATACACGAGACCTATCCTAGCCAAGACAAACTTATAATCAAAGGTTATAAGAATGGAAATAGGTTTGGGAAGACGGGGTTTATCGGAACCAAAGAGTGTATAGACTTTCTTGTGCAAGGAATTGTGTTGTAGTGTTGTATCTTCAATCTTCACCCTCCTTGCTATTTATAGACTTGAAAAGCCTTGGGGAATACTTCAAAATGGCTGGGTAGTTGATCAAAAACGTGGTGGAGTGGAGAGGAGTGGATTCCGAGCCTTGGGGAAGAATTTCTCCACATGTCCATAATTGTAGGAACAAATTCTTGGTGCCCAAGTCCTAGCTTCATCCTCTTGTACCATTAAGCTTCAAATGACTTGTACTTCCTTGCTCAATACTCAGAGGTTGAATTAGTCAATCTCCCACGTTTGTCACTTGCCTTTAATCCACAAGTTATGCATTAAATCTCTTTTTATGCATAACTTCAACTATCTTTAACTTCCTTCTTTATTTCTAGGATTCCACCTTGTTACAACCTGAAATATGGACCAACAAATATACATTCTTGCAAAATATGTTAAATATTAGTACAATATAGTATTGTGAAAGAAATGTTCAAATATAATCCAAAATCTCGTCTAGTAACACTGAGACAACGTTGACAACACTTGTGGTAACACCACAGTCTGCACTAACATGTACTAACCAAGACATTTGGGTCGAAAAGAAATATCCGACCAAACTTCCAAAACATCACATTACCATCCACCGTGAAATAGCCCACAAAGATTGGAGATCATAAACTCCATTGACAAACACAATTATAACATTCTAAAATTACAATGGCTCTCAACTAGGAGATGAAGCAAAAGGCTCTCAACTAGGAGAGGAAGCAAAAGGCTCTCAACGAGGAGAGAAAACAACATAAAAACCATCAACAAATCACATATTGTTACTTGAATACCGGAGAGGAAATGGCAAGGGAGTACCCGTATTTTTAGGACAAATTTCCACTAAAGTAACGTTGGTGATGACCAAAATTACCATGATTGTGGAGAAAGTGACCAAAAATGTCATCATAAAGAAATAGCCCAATCTCATCATCATCTTCTTCTTCTTCTTCTTCATTTTTATTTTTGATAGTTACTAAACTAATACAGATTTAGAACAAAAAACAGATTTAAAAACAAAACTCCTGATTTCAAATTTATTAATTGATAGAGTATCAATTAATAAATAAGAAATCAAGATAAATCAAGGAAAAGACTACGAAAAGAAAGGCAAACCAAACGTATGAAACAGAGAATTGGGAGTGGTTATTAGAAATTAACCGTTCGATGTCTGCTAGTTCTCCCCTCTTCAATTCCCAATGAACAACATGATCTTGACCGAGAGTGGACAAAGCGGAAGCGAGAATGTCGGCTTGAGTAACGCAAACATTGGCGAGAATCCAATGCCCTGAAAACCTAAGGGTTCCTCCGCAAGGTTCGTCCACGGAGGGTGAGTCAGGGCCTAAGATCAGGCCGAAAGGCATAGTCGATGGACAACAGGTAAGTATTCATGTACTACCGTTCATCTTCGGCGCAAGAGCGCTCGATCAGTGAGCTTTTTAAGTATCCATTGAAATCTCTCTTTCAGTGCCCGGTTTGGGGGATTAATTGATTGGATACCCGAGAACCATCTTTATCTTTCTCCGCAACCAATCTTCTCATTTACGATCAACATCTTCTAGAGCCCTTGTTGAACGAATCTATTTCTATGGAAATAGCGCATCTTGGTAGCGCCTTTGTTTTTGGAAAGAAAGATCACGGGTTCCAATCCAGTCATCCTTACCTATTCTTCTTCTCTGGGCAGTCACGAGGGATCCATTGAGGTTTCTCTTCTTCTAATTATTTACGTAATCTTAGCTGGAAAAGAAAAAAAATGAACGCAAAATGAAGATTCATTATATTCCAAATTAAATGATTCGATTGGCGAATGATAATGTTGGGATTAATGAGTGTTTTCCATTGTTGTGAAGGTGTGTGTAATTAACACTCTGTGCGTGGTTTATCATGTGGTGAATGAGTGTTTTCCATTGTAAAGGTGCAGTGTGCACGTTGTCATGTTTTGATAGGTGTGATTTAATTATAATCTACTTATTTTTTCATTGGGATAAAATGACAGCACATAGTCAAAACTTTGGGGTGTTCTCAAATTAGGGTCCAAACTTAGGGATATTCCTAAATTGGAGTCCAAAATTTGAATTTTGTCAATTTAAGGTCTGGAATGAAGTATAAATTTGGAATTATAACCACATATAACGCCAGTTAAATTGCATGTGCAAGACACGTGATGACTGAACGAATTTTTCGAACAATTACGTCAAACAACCTCTAATTGACTAACATTGTTAACTTTGGACCTTTAATTGGAAAAATTGGAACATCAAACCTGATCGTCACACGACCCCTAACTTTAGACCCTATTTTATTATAATTTGCCCCTCTTTTAACTGTTTATAATGTTAGGCAAATTCCGTTTTCATCCATTGTACTTTACATGATGTTTCATTTTTACCATTATACTTTTTTTCTTTCAAAAATACCATTGTAGTTACAAAAATGTATCATTTTAACCCCAAATCCGTGGCTAAATCCGCAACTAATCCGTGCCCCAATCCGTGATTTTAGGGTTAAAATGATACATTTACCAAAGTACAATGGTATTTTTGAAAGAAAAAAAGTATAATGGTAAAAGTGAAACACACTTGAAAGTACAATGGATGAAAACGGAGTTTGCCCTATAATGTTTAAGTGACAAAATGGTAAACATCTTTTGTTTTGTAGAATCTGTCATTGAACTACAACAAGGTTTTGAGTATTGCAGTGGATCAAAAGCAGATATAGCCCTTGTGCTGCATCTCACTTGTTTCAGCAAACCAAAAGTTTCTCAAATCAGACAAGAAAGAACCTGAAAGTAATCCTGAATAGTATATGAGTTATACTTTTGACAGCAGTTGCAACTTAAACTGCATCGTGCCGTCTTGCTGTTTTTACCTTCTATTTGCTCGGTCCACATTTTGATACATGATTCGTTCATAAACACATAACAACAACTCTAACCGTTATATCAAGGCTCCTCTTTCCTGGACCTCACGTATAGTTAGAGCTCTTATTCAGACTGGTAAAACATCAATACATGTTTAGGAGAAGACAATTAACTAGTTGTGTCTGGACAACTCTGATATATTTATAGTTGGACTTTGAACTGCATACTTACTTTTACTGTCCTTCCAAATCACAGAACCATACACAACCTCATCTGCTTCAAGCTGTCCCGTACTTTCTAACCTCACCTTGTAACTCTTGATTTCGTTCTTCTCTTTGAATACCAGTTTGTTCGGCACAACGCTTATCTTGAACCCATCCAGCTGACTCCAATTTGCTTCAAAAGTCAACTCTCCATCTCCTACATAAGTCAACCTACGTTCAAATTCTTTCCCAGTTTCAGCATTTGATGAATCAGTAAAACTGAAAAAGGCAATGAAAGATGGGTTATTTATGTCGAGTGAAGAGGTGGAGCAGCTCAAGGAAGAAGAAGACCTTTGTTGAAATAGCAGCAGTTGATGAAGCATGAGTACCAGAATCCATCAAGATTACAGAGCCAGGGTGGCTGGCTTTCCAACCTTTGTTGAAATAACGAGCCCCAACAAGCTTCTTATTGCACATAGATGGAGTGAAGTCGGTTCCATTTTGGCATTCTCCTTTCCATCTTGAGGGTATTTCGGTCATTCCTTCATCGTTATAGCTCTTGCTCTCTGGCCAAACACCTGTGTCAACAACCCAATGATCACATCTTTGCCATAATTCGAAACCGGCCACGCATCAAAGCTATGGTTAAGGCCAATGAAGAGGATTTGGCTATTGGAAATATATCAGTGTTTGGTAATAGTAAATGACAGTTTCTGTTGTCTATGAAATTAAGAGACAAAGGCACCATAACTAGTACTCCATGTGTCCCATAACAAGGGTCGCAGTTACTTATTTGTACATTTCTTGCCATTGTAGATTTGGACGAAGATTGTTTCTTATTTAGAAACACGACATTTACTTTAGGACGGACTAAAGGGAAAACGCGACACTTATTTCGGGACGGAGGTAGTATTCATATTCTTTCTTTTGTTTTTCTCATTAATATGTCAGACGTTCCAAACCCATCAAGATTAACTAAAGAAAGCTAGCAATATTTTACCTCAGCAATCCTGCCATTGCAGTGACACGGGCACACAGCAATTTCCTCCAACAGCTGATATTCATCAGAACTCAACATGGGAAAATAGGTTTTTTTTTTTTTTAGGGTTCCAATTTATCCAATTCCCCTGTTCAGTCCAGGAGAATAATATTCAAAGGGTACCTACATACTTATGTACATAGCTCAGCTGATCAATATTACTGGGAAAAATCTGGTATTAAAAACTACTCCGTATATACTATCAGGCCTTGCAAACCTTCAATGTAAAAGTCTATTTATGGTCTTTGTCTTCAGGGTCAATTGCAGTTATTTATGACCAACCTATAAATTCTTCGCCTCCCCCACCCTTTATGGTTCATTTTTTCTTGCTACACATTGAGTAATATTAGGTGCAGATAGGGGTGTCAATGTATATCCATGGGTGTTAATTATCCATTTACAATTACATCGTACTAATCTTGAAATTATCAAACTTACAGTTTACAGTCATTCAAATGAGTTAAAATCGCAAGAAATTCATCATTATCATTCTTTGTCATAATAACAAAGATTGAGACTAAGAGATATACTTGGTAACAGTGGGCATATCATATTGATGACCTGCTCAACTCTTTTTTATGCTAAATTGAGATGTAAAAGAGCATCAAAATAACAGAAGCAGTAAACAATACGAGAAAATGATGAGCGCCATTACTTCACAGCACTCACTATAAAGTAATTACTCCAAACTTTTTGTCAATTCACCAAGTCGAGAAGCTGAGATGCTCTTTGCTAGTTATTTTGATTTTTACAAGTAATAAATTAAATTTAAAAAAATCATTGATACTTTATGATATATGTCAGATACAACAATAAGTCAGCCTAAAAGATAATGCAGGTCATTAATATGAGATGCCACTGTTACCAAAACAGGATATTAGCAATCTCCTGTAATTATACTTCAATTTAGCATAAACAATTTAATCATAATAACAAAGATTGAGTAGTTAATGTAAAAAAGTATGTCCAGATGAGGATGAAACTAATTAACTTTACACCATAAATTTCTAAGTTTGGACTGCAATACTTTGAGAAACTTAAAATAGTTTCTTTATCCAGTATTTCTTTAAAAGACAAACAATTATAGACACATAATATTGCAAACTTGTTTGGGTTCTAGACGGTTCGTCAGAAATGCGTTGTCGAAGTACCATATAGTAGGTAATAAACTGATGAAAGTCCTAAAGTGGAATTGGATTAAAGATAATAGGAAGTGAAACTTTGAAACTTACTGGGCGAAAGTGAAATTTGATGAAAGGACAAAAGTGTGCTCCCCCCCCCCCACCCCATCTCCCTATACAATCTAAATTCAAATGACTCGTTACAAGCAATGAAATAAATTTCCAAATTGTCATGAAAATGCAACATTACAAGAGAGAAAGGAATAAAATTAAAAGTTTCACAAATCAACCTCAATAGAAAAAATATAACGACATTTTTTTTGTTATAATTTCATTACTTATTATGTTAGATACATATTTACGAGGACAGCTCATCACACCAAACAAGGTGGGTCCTACATGCTCAAGCTCAGGATTACAGGAATTCTCTCTTAAATGGGTTGTTAGATTTCCAGCTAAAGATGAAACGGTTAAAGATTTAAAAAATTTAAGACACTTGACCAATAAAAAGCATCCAAAAGTGGCTTTAAACGACTAGTAAGAATTCAAAATCCTCGAAACCAATAGTAAAAAGGGATAAAACAGAAGGGTCAAGAAAAAAAAATCTTACAACAAAATTTATCACCAAGTTTTTATTCCTCAAACTCTCATAAATGACCACTTTCCCCTCTAGAATCCGCTTCTCAATCTAATCAAATATTGCGTTCACTCCATTTCCCCTTCACTGTACCACAAATAAAGGCATGTTTAAGCATGCTAGAAGAAATCAAGCATTTGTATAGGAGGTGCATTTAGTGTTCTTCCTATCTAAGCACGTTTCCAGGTAGCATCAGTAAGAGAAGCTTGGATACGAGTCTAAAGGTACCAAATGATTATTTAAACTTTTTCTACGAGACATTACAGATTTTCTTCTGATTAATCTCTTTGGCTTGAATATTATATTTATGACTCAATTTAATTTGTTTCTACTGTCAACATCTTATGAATGAGTTTTATAGAGTACAGCCTTGAACTTGTCAATTTTCTTCAGCGGCCTAAGTATATTAATTTGGTTTAGTTCGTTTTGATTTCTTACATATTTTTGCAGTGAAAACCAAATTCATATACTTACCCTTTAAATGCGAGACAGTTAAATTCAGTAGAAAGATCCTAACCATGAAAAGAGAAGGGCCTTGTTGGCATTGTGGGATAGCCTGTAAGTCTTTATTTACCTTCAACTTATCTCCCTACTATTCTTATATATTTATTCCTGAGGACTGTTACGTACCTAGATTTGTTGGCATTTTGCATGTGTCTGTTTCATTAAACATGTTGTCATCCATGTTCAAGATGAAGAAGATGGTCGTATTCTATAAATCAAATTCTGAATTGAGCCGTTTAGGAAGCAACAATTCCAGTGTGAATACAATTTTGACGTGATTACCAAGTTGCTTTAATAAGTACTCCCACGAAGGAAGTTTTGCAAAAAGTATCCAGCAAATAAGTACAATCATGAAACATTGCACTGAAAAATGTTACTGATCCAAAGATTTTGGCATGTTTATGTGTTAGTTACTCCCTCTGTCCTCCCACCAACAAAAAATAACAAATGCTACTCTCAGGTTTAGTTTATCCCAAGAATTAGAGGACCATTTCTAACAAGTGGGCAGTAAAATTTATTTACTTTTACATGTTAAATGTTACAAGGAGAGATATAAACATAAAGTGATTGGCGCCAACATTTGCCCCCTAAAAATTAGCTTTACCAAAGCAGTCCCTGTACTATAGTCATTGTAATGACCATTTCACACTTGTTAAATATCACTCGAGTTGCCGTGACATGATTTAACGACTTAAATCAAAGGGAATTGGATGGTGGGACCAATTGTGTTTAATGTGGTACAGGGACGATTTTTTTCGAAATTTGGGTATATGGACTAATCCTAGAAAAGGCAAACAGTCGAGGGACTATTTCGGTAGTTTGTCCCTATTATTATGTTTTTGATTTTATTCTAACTACTACTCCCCGGTCAAAAAATAAATGTCCATTTTGGCAACAAGTTTGTCCTAGGATGAATGACCTTTATATGGTGAAGACACTTAAAGCTCCTTGGTCATGATAATGTTTTAACTTCACTCTTGTACTAATAATGTTATATGGTGAGACCATTAAGCGTATATATGTATATCTTCTACCAAAAATACCTAACTGTCAACTTCCTTAAAATTTGTATCAAACTCAAAAATGGTCATTCATGGAACGGAGGGAGTACTACTTTATAAACTTAATGGTCACCTCAGAAGTCACATGCCATATTAACCCTACAGATATTTGGATAAACCCTACATATATTTGGATAAACCCTACAAGATGTAAATTAGGTATCAGACTCGTAGTAAATTGAATTTAGGTCACCAAGAACAACAGAACGCAAACCACGGTATTTGGCTTTCGCCTTACTTAAAACAAAAAGAATCGCTTCTACTAGCAAGTTCAATTATTATCTTTGTTTCTTTTTTTTTCTGGGTCAAAGTCCTGATTTATCAACAAAATATATTGCTCTAAAAACAAGACATATTACACCTATGTGATGATGGACATAATTACCAAGTTCATTGAAGACTGCTAAAATGCATCAAACATATATTGATGTAACTATCTTTCCAAGTATCATTCAACAAACTCCTTCCCCAGTTCTCACACATGTTAATACTAATTTCATGTAATGTTACCAGTTATTATTTGGCCACATTGTAGAATAACATTTTTATAGCAGAAAGTTTTCTATATTGAAAATTTAGTCATTAACAAGTAAGAAACTGAACAGATACCCCCCTGTGGAGAAGTGGACCAACAGAAAAGCCAGTGCTGTGCAATGCATGTGGATCAAGATGGAGGCTAAGAGGGACTCTCGCTGACTACGTTCCAAAACATGCAACCAAGCATAATCAAGCCACAAAGCCAAGTCATGGAGCAGAAGAAACCAAACCTTATTTCTCTTTCGGGTGCTTTGAAGATGATACGACCAACAGATCAGGCTCCAGCTCCACTTCCTCTGAGACCTACGTTCGTACTGAAAATATAAATGGTAATGATTCAAGCATGTCTTTGGAACTATGTATATAGCATAAACACTTCTCAGCATTTAACATCACTGTCTCTCTCCATCATCTTTGATGTTGCAAATTTAGTAAGAAAACCGTCAATGCATTAAAGTCTAAATTGTCTTTCTTACACGTCACGTGAAAATATTTAGTTTGTGGTTCATAATAAAGGGTATTTATGAAGTGAATCTTGGCGAAAAGGATAACTTCCAAATTGGAATTTTGTGTAAGGGGTGGAGAGAGTATTCTTTTACTTCAGCAGCGATCAATTGATAAATTATATTTGTGAAAGAAAGAATAATTTAGATAATTGAAATGTATAAACAGCTTGAAGAACAAGAGAAAAAGGAACGTATCTGCAACTACTCATACGTGGATAAGGGTCTAGTGTATAAGCGTAAACATTAATCAAGTTAGAACGGGTTGAGTCACTAGCTTGCTCACGACCTAATAAAATATGTACGCGAATTCCGAATCAGATAAGAGAACGTTTACGACATCCCAGTCCTCTGCCTTGATTGATCATATTCTTATATGTGCCCCTTCCCACCTCTATGGCTCTATTTGGAATAGGATTCTGGATATTACTTGAAAAAAAAAAAAAAAAGAGCTCTAGTAAAGACAAAAGGTTCACAAAACATATCTTCTTAGTCAAATATGGTAAAGAATCACAGATTCGGTAATGACCCACAGTACTTCTCCAATGCATATGAGGGTAGCTTTTGGTGACAGCACATATCTTATTTTCAATAAGGTGCTTTGCTTCCAATAAAAAAGTACTCCCTCCGTCCCAAAATAAATGACCAAAAAAATTTGCTTTTGATCAAGAGTAAATTTTAACAAAATTTGGTCATTCATTTTGTGACGGAGGGAGTAAATTGAAGCAGAGAACACTAATAATTCTCCAACTATATTTACTAAAGAAAGAATTTCTCCTTATCCACTGATAACTTTCTATGATTCACAGGCTTGGATGAATTCAAAATTTGGGATAAGGAATCAATTCCAAGACGAAAGAGATCTGTGCTAAATCAATGGGTGCTCTCACCTGTGGAACGACTTCACAAAGATCTTCAACTTATGTACCAGCAGCAACTCTTTGAACAACCTGCAGAGGAAGAAGATGAGCTCATTTATGAGAATACCAATTCATTTTCTTCTCTTCCAGAGACAGCTTATGGTGCTATGCTACTTAAATCACCAAATTTTGAAACTACGGAAAACAAGAGAGCGGATCTTGGCAAAGAGAAAGAAACCAAGCCAGAGTCTCCTACGAGCCCAATCTCCTTGGAGCAAATATCCTCGTAAGTGATTGATGGTCCCTTATATTAAGATATGAGGGATATCCTCAAAGGAAGTCTTGTCCTGTTTCCATTCGGTCTTGCATCAACTTTCTTAGCATACTAATCTGTGACTTTAAGTTATTATTCACTAAAATAAACTGTTTGCAATTACATGAGCTATTTTTCCAGGAAAAATATTCCTCCAACTAATCAAGTTGCTCAGGAATATGAGCGTCCTCCATGTGTACGCAAAAGAGGAAGGCCCAGGAAGGGAACCAAACAGTCTGCAGGTCCTAAATGCACAACCTCTAGGGTATGTTGAATGCGTGTTATTTCTTTCCCGTTATACGTGCTTGTTTAGGTGTATTATCAATATTTAAAGTCTTTCTCTTTTTTTCTCATTGTTTTTGTAATGACGACTAGACAATAAGGATAGTGTTCCCAAAAGTGCCTGATAGTAACAAAATGAGGAATACAGATAAATCAGCTCTTTACAATTAAACCAGGCAATGTGCTGCTGATGAAAAATATCAACTGATTAATATGCTTCACAAGCTTGGGTTGGGTGGCTACCAGCGTTAACATGGATCTTAATTATAAAATATATATATATATATATATATATATATATATATATATGTAGTAGGGAGAGAAGACATTTGGACTCTTGAACTCTTTTTGGCCTGTCTCCCTATTTTGCCCACTAATCACCACCATAATTTTTGCTTTGTAACTACCATCTCATAACATCCTCCACCTAACTTATCAATCTTTTTATTAATATTACAATTTTCATGATTGCAACGACAAAGTTCATTTAAAACTTATAAATAGTAACAAGTACAAATTTAACATATTCAATCATACAAAAATTTAAATACTACATAGTGAAAACTGATTAACATATATTCCCTCCGTCCCATTATCACTACACATGTTTCCTCTTTAGGTGTCTGATTAGAAACTACACTACTAAAATTGAAATTTTATGGTACTTCTTTATTCAATGGTTACTCACTTCTCATACTCAAAAAACTTTCCACTTACTATTCCCTACCCCGCTTTCTCTCTCCTACCCCACTTTTCATACTCACAACACCTACAACATTACTAAAAGTATAACACTTTTACTAAATGTGTTCTTTCAACTAGGACGAAGGAGTACAAACGTATACATTCTTTGTCCTGGAAAGATAGTCTCATTTAACTTTCTATGGTCAACACAATTGAACTTTGACCAAATATTAATGTCAATCAAATAGGACTATCTTTTCAGGAAGGAGCGAGTGTATATACACATCATTAATAATCAATGGAAGACAATGTCTGTAAAAGCTTTTACAGTCTCATAAAAAACAATTTACCAATAACAACAATTAAGCATTAGTCCCAACTCGCAAAACTAATTGGGGTCATTAAACAATTGACCAACTCATGACAAATTATCTAAAGTCAAACTAAGAAAAAAATGAGTCATAAAACTCCAATATAGAATTACATCCAATTTCAAACTTTGAATAAATGAAATAAAGACGACAAATAAATTCCTAACATAGAGTTACCCACGTGTCACCTATTTCAAGTACAAGGATATAAGTCATAACTCATAACAGCCACTACACTAACGTTCGGCGGCTAGCAAGCATTAGGTAACGTTTTTCAATTAAAAGTAAAGCTTATTCAAATGTAATTTAATTTTTAAATATTGCAGCAATACATATAGTGTTTTGATCATGATCGATGAGGCTATATTCAGCAAAAAGGAAAAATGGATTTCAAGCGAGCATAGTTAAATTCAAAAAGATATGATTTGTTTAGTTGTTCATGATCGAAAACAACAATTTGATCATATCCTTTTACTTGAAAAAAAAAATGTAATACATCACAAACTATCATTGTTTTTCTTTGTAAACTTGTCTTTTGCTCAAACAAAACGCAATTAAGCAGGGAAGGCACCATAATATATACTCCCTCCGTCCCAAAATGATCTTCTCATTTGCCATGTTTCGTTGTCCCAAAAAGTTCTTCACCTTTCTACAATTTAGGCTTAAAAGTGCATAAACAAAACATGGCTAGCAAAGCAAGTGTTCATATCCTTAAAAAGTTTGAATAGTCAAACGCGAAGATCATTTTGGGACGGAGGGAGTAGATAAAATACATCACGGACACGGAACAGAGCTAAAAGCAGTACCCAGAAATCATCCACCACCATGCCATTACTTGACGATCTACTGTCTCGACTGTCCTGTCACCAGGACAGTTCATCACATTAATATTGCATGTTTGAGGCTAAATTCTTGATGAAGGGTGTCAGAGATCTTGATCTGATTCTTCCCCTAAACATATGCAAATAAGTGTATCCAGTAAACTCATACCAGCTAGCACTTATTTAACTAGCAAGTAATATGAAAGGAATTATTTTCCAAAAGATACTTGCTTTAATTGCTTTTCTTTTATTGAACAGATCACAAACAAAACGAAATTAACTTAATGAACACATGGACACCTACCAGTTCCGCGCAGTTCTATATATATGAAGCACGTGTCCATTATGCATCCAAAAATGTTGGTTCTTGATTACCAAGTATTAGGTGGAATACAGAGTAGGTGCCTAAACAATTGTAAGCTAGGGATGTAATTTCGCTCATTCTAGATATTTTTTTACTGATTTGAAGTAAACATAAAATGTCTTATGATTGACCCTTATATCTTCATTTGTTACTGCCTTCAACTCAAAAGTATAAATCCTAAAATTCACAAGTTCAGAATGAATTTAGCTTCGGTTAGATTTACTGTTCATTATAAACAGTTCTTGACATAAAATAAGCAAGAGGGAAGCACATATTGAAAATTGAGTGGAGGTTAGAGAAAAGATTCAACCGAAGTTCTTAGAGAAACGAAGGTGCATAGAGTGCCAAATCTATGATTCTGTCTTGTTTATGAAAATCTCTGGAAATTTGCCTTGCTACCGTAATACTACCTCTGTCCCTAAATGAATGTCCAAAAAAAAATCAAATTTACTCTTGTCCATGAGAAAATTTGAAAGTTTTTCGGACATTCATTTCAGGACGGATGGAGTAGTAATTTCCGACCAGTGCTTCTGATAACAATGATTCATAAAAACGTTTTCGCTAGGAAATGTAATGGAGGTTGAGGGGAGAGAGATTATTGTTACCTTTATTGAATTGTAAATGTGATCCCCATGCAATTTCAATACACATTAGAAGTTGTATGACTTGCTTTAATCCCATTCTGGAATTAACAGGATGAAAGTGCTAACGGCGGGAAAGATGTTTATATTCACGCCCTCCATCCTTCTGAGGTTAGAGCTGTTTCTCCTACAGAAAGAAATAGAGGCCGCCAACTCCATGACAACCTGACATTGGAAGGTATACTCTGTTCCAGCATTTTTGTTTTCAGCGTTCCTGCTCTATTGTTTGAACCATGCTCCATAAAAACCAAAGAAGGGTCTCCTTGATAATTTAATTTTCACTCTAGCCTCATTTACAAATGTCCCGACTGAAACAAAACAAGAACCGCAACAACAAAGCGTTAAGAAAATTTATTAAATTCTTTTGTTTAAAAGATAAGATGACAAACTATGTTACAACTTATATACTCTATGATAACGTATCAATGCACCACAGTGTTGTTACTGGCCTTTAAAATTACATCCATGTCTGTTTTTCCCATTACATCGAAAATGGACACCTTAATTTGAATAAATGGAATTAAGTAACTGATTGCCCCCTCTACAGGAGCTAATTGAAAACCTTCCAGAGCCTTTCGAGTACAAATGTCGTTAGGTTTCCACTCCTGAATTCCTCCTTGAATTCAATCAGACTAACTTCCTTATTTTCTCCAAACCAAGGCATTCGCAGTAAAAGTTTCCTAGAAGTTGATCAAGTTGATTTACTAGCTAACAAACAAAGGAAATTGTCTCTCGCAAATTATAACACAGAAGAACAAAATCAGCTCAACATTAACTTAGAAGACGGTGTTGCATTGAAGACGAAGCTGAAATAGTTGACATCCCCTTGCTCTTAGCATTGGATTTGGGAAGTGAAATAGTATCTTGATCTATTGATTCAATATGCATATATATACATATGCATAAACAGAGACTACTAAGATTAACTTGATTTCTTCAATATAAATTTGTTTGTTTGTTCTTTCACAAGGTACATCAGCAATATCATTCACCTGGGCTGGAAAAAGAGACTGAGGGCAAAAGAAAGAGCTGGAAAAAAATTGGACAACTTTGCTTAGGGGCGGTCCACCTGTTTAACAGCTTACTGATTCCTTCGGAACTGTTTGGTTTTGATATATACGGTGGAATTTCAAATACAAGTGCTGTTGTCGATTTAATGAATGTAATGCCAAAATATGCTGTTAACTGAGCATCATGGCATGTATGGTACAATATTCTTACAATGGATTTCAGATTTAGAAGGCATGTTTTCTATAAAAAAAAAAAAAAAATTAAAAAAAAAAAAGAAAAAAAGAAGCAGAAGTGGTACTTTTCATAACATTCCAACTTTAACACTCAACCATCAAAAAAAACACATAGGATAATCAGGATGGGTGGCTATGTTATGCTGATTTGGATGTTGCTTAAATCATTTGACTCTTTGAAAAGTTAATGTTGGAGATAGAGAAAGTATATGTTAGTGAGCAATACTCGAAATGGAGAAGGCCGGTTACACACCTCAATATTGTCAAACTGTAATGTCAGTAGCATGACCATCTCTTCCTCCAGTGCAGCAATGCTCGTTGCCTTTGGAATCCATAAGTTCCTCTTTGATTTTCCTCAGGTTCCGTTCAGAGGTTTTGGGAAAGGAAAGGAAGAGATACGACTATTTTTTGTGAAACTTTTGTGGGACAAAGTGATATCTTTAGCATCTTTATAGGCTTCGCCAATGGCACTTTCCAAGAAACTTTGCTGTCCGACTTAAAGAGGGGATTGTTGGACGTTAGTGTTTAGTTTTGGCTTCTTATACTTTACAGTCATTTCATGTTTGGACTCCCTCTCCAGCTGTTAGTATCGTTTTCCCTTATTTTAATATCCGGAGTTATTTATTTTCCTAGTAAAAAATATGGGAAAAAATTCCAAGTATTACAATCGAGATTCTAAGACTCAGATTACGCACAAGTAATATTAGCCTCACACTTATCCTCTGAAATGGATTTATCAAGAGTGTATTGTGTGGTGTGTACCATAAGAGGAAGTCTTGTGTGAGACGGTCTCACGCACGTTTTTGTCGTACCATAATAGTCAGACTACTAGTCATACATAAAATAGTTCATAAGAGCAGTGCAGTCAATGCATCGTCAGCAGTGGCGAAACCCCACAGAAAGGAAAGGGGTCACTTGACCCCCTTTCATTTAAGAAAATGGAATTTTACATCTAAAAAATATCAATGACCAAAATACTATTTTTGTCAATTTCGACCCCTTAAGGTAAAATTTGCACTATGACACCATTTTGACACCCTTTATGCCAAATTCTTATATGGAAAGCGTAATTTTTATTCCCTACACAATCCCGACCCTCTTTGAAAAAATTTTACTAATCACCATGCTGTGACATGGTTCGCAAATTGTTGTACTGCACAAAATATTGACAATAAGGATAATAATAAAAATTGTGCTCAAAATATAGTAGAGGTGGGGATTTCAAGCCCTAATTAATAATCCAGATCTACAAGTCCATTGTTAATGCTTCCAAGCATCAATTCAACATAACCAAATCCATCATTTCATGTTACATTCATCATAAGTATTCATAAATTTGCCTTGATCTTTTAAATTCATGAAATGTTTAGAATTAACTCAAAACCTAACTCTTCATCGATCATGTGATAATATAAACATTACAAAGAGAGGTTAGATGGTAATCGTACATAGACAATCAAGTATGTTAATACATAGAGATTAAATAGATATAGGTTGGAATTGCTTACGATATTGATGCATTTTGAGGTTCTTTTAGCTCTTCCGTTCCTCCGATGAGAGAGAAGGAACATCTCATCTCTCCTTGCCGCCATATAAAATAAAAGAGTGAGAGAGAGTGAGTGAGTGAAGCAAAAATGGAGAACTGGGTCTAATTCCGAATATAATGTCTGAAATTTGGGGATTTTGAAATTGGTTTGAGATTGAAATTTGCAGATTTTATGAATTTGTGTGCAGTGAGTGCGTTTGAGTTTGATTTTTGCCGTGGTTTTTTCGAGGATTTGTGATTTGATTTGTATAGGCGGTTGACAATGGTGGCGGGTTACTGGCTGGGTGTGGTGGCTAACGAATATTAAATATATGTAACGGGTGTTATTTTTTTACTTTTTCCGTTGACATTTTAGTTATCTTTTTAACGTCGTTAGAGTAGGTTCCATAATATGAAATGACAGGTAAAGTACATTACATTAAGATTGAAAAATTTAGTATGTTCCATTAATTGCAAAAAACTCAATAGTACGTTACCCCAATTTGGCGTTTGCCCGTTACTTATTTGTACATTTCTTGTCATTGTAGATTTGGACGAAGACTGTTTCCTTATTTAGAAACACGACATTTACTTTAGGACAGACTAAAGGGAAAACGCGACACTTATTACGGGACAGAGGTAGTATTCATTTTATTTCTTTTGTTTTTCTCATTAATATGTCAGACGTTCCAAACCCATCAAGATTAACTAAAGAAAGCTAGCAATATTTTACCTGCAGCAATCCTGCCAATGCAGTGACACGGGCACACAGCAATTTCCTCCAACAGCTGATATTCACCAGCACTCAACATGGGAAAATTGGTTTTTTTTTTCGTAGGGTTCCAATTTATCCAATTCCCCTGTTCAGTTCAGGAGAATAATATTCAAAGGGCACCTGCATATTATGTACATAGCTCAGCTGATCAATATTACTGGGAAAAATCTGGTGTCAAAAAATATATACTATCAAGACTTGCAAACCTTCAATGTAAAAAGTCTATTTATGAAGGGTCTTTGTCTTCAGAGTCGTTTGCAGTTGTTTATGACCAACCTGTAAATTCTTCCCCTCCCCCCCTCTTTATGGTTCATTTTTTCTTACAACACATTAAGTAATATTAGGTGCAGATAGGGGTGGAGAGAGGGGTGGCAATGGATATCCATTTATAATTACATCGTACTAATCTTGAAATTATCAAACTTACAGTTTACAGTCATTCAAAGGCTTAAAATCAGCTGTTAACCAAGTTACCTGAATAAAGAACAGAAATGATTCCATATTTTGAGCTTTAACAGTAACTGCAATGATCCCTCGGCAGCTGGTAATTGGCACATGATCTTAAAATTTGGGTGTCCGTCCGCATGCTGGTTGTGAGTGAGGCTATAGTAAGATTCCACAACGACAAAAAAGAAGCCACATAAACATACAGCAGCCGAGCAACAAAACTAATAATATTCTCCCTATGTCCCAGAAAGATAGTCCAATTTTGACTTTTTATGTTCAACAAAATAAAACTTTGACCAAACATTAGTGTCAATTTAATGATCACAATGAAATCCTAAAAATTGTTATTGATAAATCACTTAATAATTTATCAATTAAAAATTTTAAAATTTCACTAGAATGATTAGATCATCACCAATGGTTGGTCAAAGTTCATTTTTGTTGACCATAAAAAGTCAAAATGAGACTATCTTTCTGAGACAGATGGAGTAATAAACATACAGCAAATCTAGACCTACAAACTTAAAACCTGAGCTCAGGACTTTATTTTCTTGGGACTTTCCAAATAATAGTGCATTTGAACCACTTAGGTGGCAGACAGATCAAGACCACCTAAGGATATTATATCCTCTCTTTTTTTCGAGAAGGGATTATTGTTGGGGACGAGCAGGAAATTGAGATTATTTTTGTGAATGGAGCGAGTTACAAGTGTAAGAGACTACCATTCTCTTTCTTTTATTTGTCCCTAGAATATTCTGAACTCCGAAAGTTTCTGCCAAGAATAAAAATTTAGGCCCCAGTTAAGCGGACAAAAACATTTTGACGCTGAAAGCAGTAACGTAATACAAGCCATCAACAGTACAGACAATTGATGCAAACCATAAACTTCATATGATCTTCACACTTTTTTCAGATATTGCTACTTCATCATTAAACATAAACTTCATCATGTTATTACTTCATCAAGTCCAGAGGTTGAAATGATATTGCTCACTAGTATTGATGATTTGTTATCCAAGTGATAAACTGAAATTTAGAACGCTTATGAATCCTTTACCAGAATTTTAATATCTAACAATTTGACAGCCTAAAATTTAATACATGTCATCAGTAAAAGATGCATAAATCTATTACCAAAAATATATACTGGAACTCTCCTGTATTTGTACCTCAAGCTAGCACAATTATGTTTTTTTTTTATTTATAATATTAATGATAAATAGATAACACTCCCCACACCCCCAAAAAGAGTTTCACTTATACTCCCTCCTGTAAGAGACAATTATCCCAGATCTTCTAAAGAGGGAAACATGGACCGGTATATAGACTTGAGGAGTTACTCCCCTTATCACCAATTGGTTTTAAGGTGGCACCTCCAACATAGTCCATTGCCGGCCCAGTCCAGCCCATGCTAACACTCGGGCCTCTCGTTTTTTCTTACCCCATCTCTAATTCTAAGATGGTATCAGAGCCACCGATCTATGGTGGCCTGACTTCCGCTGCTTCTACATGGGACACGTGCAGCCCCAACGGCCCACGATTCTGCTCCGCGCTACCCGATTAACAATCTACGTTGTAAGCCTTGGCAAAGCCCGGCTACACGTGAGGGGGCGTGTAAGAGACAATTACCCCACATCTTCTGAAGAGGGAAACATGGACCGGTATATAGACTTGAGGAGTTACTCCCCTTATCACCAATTGGTTTTAAGGTAGCACCTCCAACAAAGTTCATTGCCGGCCCAGTCCAGCCCATGTTAACACTCGGGCCTCTCGCTTCTTCTTACCCCATCTCTAATTCTAAAACCTCCGTCCCAAAATAATCTTCACACTTTTTTCGCCGTTATTATGAAGGATTTTTTAGCAATAATTTTAGGTTGACTCAAATGTACTAATGAAAATCTCTAACTTATCATTGACACACCATCAACTATACTATCATTAACAAGTTTTAGATTTTCATTAGGATAATTAAATCAACCTAAAATCAGTGCTCAAAGTTCAAAGAAAGTGTGAAGATCATTTGGGACGGAGGGAGAATTGTTTTAGTCAACTTTATCAAATTTTGAAACTTTGTGAAATTTCATAGATCAACATGAAATTCAAAAGCAAAAACTAAAAAAAAACTAAAAAAAAAAACTATTGATAGTATTCTTAATGGTGCATCAATCACGTTTTTTAAAAATTTATGATGACAAATTCTTTTTGACAAGTTGTGGTCAAACTTCAATCAACTCGATATAATAACAAAGATTGAGACTAGTGGCATATCATATTGATGAACTGCTCAACTCTTTTTTATGCTAAATTGAGGTGTAATTTGACTAAGAGCATCAAAATAATAGAAGCAGTAGACAATACGAGAAAATGATGTGCGCCATTACTTCACAGCACTCATTATAAAGTAATTACTCTAAAGTTTTTGTCATTTCACCAAGTCGAGAAGTTGATATGCTATTTGCTAGTTATTATGATTTTTACAAGTAATAAATTAAATTTAAAAATCATTGATACTTTATGATATACATCAGATACAATAATAAGTCAGCCTAAAAGATAATGCAGGTCATCAATATGATATGCCACTGTTACCAAAACAGGATATTAGCATTCTCCAGATGAGGATGAAACAGCATCTAGGAAAGGAACTAATTAACTTTACACCATAAATTTCTAAGTATGGACTGCACTACTTTGAGAAACTTAAAATAGTTTCTTTATCTAGTATTGCTTTAAAAGACGAACAATTCTAGAAACAGAATATTGCAAATTTGTTTGGGTTCTAGACGGTTTGTCAGAAATGCGATGTCGAAGTACCATATAGTAGGTAATAAACTGATGAAAGTCCTAAAGTGGAATTGGATTAAAGATAATAGGAAGTGAAACTTTGAAACTTACTGGGCCAAAGTGAAATTTGATGAAAGATAGGACAAAAGTGTGTCCCCCCCCCCCCTTTTTCCAAAGGAAAATAAAAACAGAATCGAAATTCAAATGACTCGTTACAAGCAATGAAATACATTTTCAAATTGTCATGAAAATGCAACATTACAAGAGAGAAAGGAATAAAATTAAAAGTGTCACAAATCAACCTCAATAGAAAAATATAACGACATTTTTTTGTTATAATTTCATTACTTATTATGTTAGGTACATATTTACGAGGACAGCTCATCACACCAAACAAGGTGGGTCCTACATGCTCAAGCTCAGGATTACAGGTATTCTCTCTTAAATGGGTTGTTAGATTTCCAGCTAAAGATGAAACGGTTAAAAATTTTAAAATTTAAGACACTTGACCAATAAAAAGCATCCAAAAGTGGCTTTAAACGACTGGTAAGAATTCAAAATCCTCGAAACCAATAGTAAAAAGGGATAAAACAGGAGGGTCAAGAAAAAAAATCTTACAACAAAATTTATCCCCTGGTTTTTATTCCTCAAACTCTCATTAGTGACCACTTTCCCCATTAGAATCCGCTTCTCAATCTAATCAAAGATTGTGTGCGTTCACTCCATTTCCCCTTCAATGTATCACAAATAAAGACATGTTTAAGCATGCTAGAAGAAATCAAGCATTTGAATAGGAGGTGCATTTAGTGTTCTTCCTATCTAAGCACGTTTCCAGGTAGCATCAGTAAGAGAAGCTTGGATACGAGTCTAAAGGTACCAAATGATTATTTAAACTTTTTCAACGAGACATTAAAGATTATCTTCTAATTAATCTCTTTGGCTTGAATATTATATTTATGACTCAATTTAATTTGTTTCTACTGTAAACATCTTATGAATGAGTTTTAAAGAGCACATCCTTGAACTTGTCAATTTTCTTCAGCGGCCTACGTATATTAATTTGGCTTCATTCGTTTTGACTTCTTACATATTTTTGCAGTGAAAACCAAATTCATATACTTACCCTTTGAACGCGAGACAGTTAAAGGATTTTCTAGGTTAAATTCAGTAGACATATCCTAACCATGAAAAGAGAAGGGCCTTGTTGGCATTGTGGGATAGCCTGTAAGTCTTTATTTACCTTCAACTCATCTCCCTACTATTCTTATATATTTATTCCTGAGGACTGTTACGTAACTAGATTTTTTGGCATTTTGCATGTGACTGTTTCATTAAACATGTAGTCATCCATGTTCAAGATGAAGAAGATGGTCGTATGCTATAAATCAAATTCTGAATTGAGCCGTTTAGGAAGCAACAATTCCAGTGTGAATATAATTTTGATGTGATTACCAAGTTGCTTTAATAATCAAAAAATATCCAGCAAATACATAAAATCATGAAACATTGCACTGAAAATTGTTACTGATCCAAAGATTTTGGCATGTTTATGCGTTAGTTACTCCCTATGTCCTCCCACCAACCAAAAATAACAAATGCTACTCTCAGGTTTAGTTTATCCCAAGAAATAGAGGACCATTTCTAATAAGTGCGCAGTAAAATTTATTTACTTTTACATGTTAAATGTTAAATGTTACAAGGAGAGATATAAACATAAAGTGATTGGCGCCAACATTTGCCCTCTAAAAATTAGCTTTACCAAAGCAGTCCCTGTACTATAGTCATTGTAACGACCATTTCACACTTGTTAAATATCACTCGAGTTGCTGTGACATGATTTAACGACTTAAATCAAAGGGAATTGGATGGTGGGACCAATTGTGTTTAATGTGGTACAGGGACGATTTTTTTTCTAAATTTGGGTATATGGACTAATCCCAGAAAAGGCAAACAGTAGAGGGACTATTTGGGTAGTTTGTCCTTATTATAATGTTTTTGATTTTATTCTAACTACTACTCCCCGGTCAAAAAATGAATGTTCATTTTGGCAACAAGTTTGTCCTAGGATGAATGACCTTTATATGGTGAAGACACTTAAAGCTCCTTGGTCATGATAATGTTTTAACTTCACTCTTTTACTAATAATGTTATATGGTGAGACCATTACGCATATATATGCATATCTGCTACCAAAAATAGCTAACTGTCAACTTCCTTAAAATTTGTCTCAAACTCAAAAATGGACATTCATGGGACGGAGGGGGTACTACTTTATAAACTTAATGGTCACTTCAGAAGTCACATGCCAGATTAACCTACTTACATGTCGTATTTGGATAAACCCTACAAGATGTAAATTAGGTATCAGACTCGTATTTGGGCCAAAGTCCTGATTTATCAACAAAATATATTGCTCTAAAAACATGGACATATTACACCTATGTGATGATGGACATAATTACCAAGTTCATTGAAGACTGCAAAAATGCATCAAACATATATTGATGTAACTATCTTTCCAAGTACTCCCTCTGTCCCTAAATGAGTGTCCATTTTCAAGAAATCTTTGTCCCAAAATGAGTGTCTTTTTTTAACATAACTTTGTCCCTAAATGTTTTTTTTCGAAAAAATTTTCACCGGTTTCTTTATATGCGCAAAACTAGATGTTTGGAAAGGAGATTACAAGATTATATATGAATATTTGCTACCAAATTGTACAACAAAGTTGAGATTTTCAGTGTCCCTTAAAATGAAATTTGGACACTCATTTAGGGACAGAGGTAGTATCATTCAAACAAACTCCTTCCCCAGTTCTCACACATGTTAATACTAATTTGATGTAATGTTACCAGTTATTATTTGGCCCATTGTAGAATAACATTTTTATAGCAGAAAGTTTTCTATATTGAAAATTCAGTCATTAACAAGTAGAAACTGAACAGATACCCCCCTGTGGAGAAGTGGACCAACAGAAAAGCCAGTGCTGTGCAATGCGTGTGGAACAAGATGGATGCTAAGAGGGACTCTCGCTGACTACGTTCCAAAA
Organism: Campanula takesimana; assembly: GCA_026119855.1. Lineage (NCBI taxonomy): Eukaryota > Viridiplantae > Streptophyta > Magnoliopsida > Asterales > Campanulaceae > Campanula > Campanula takesimana. Next base: position 286,079 of record JAOWBW010001148.1, on the reverse strand, counting down.
CATGCAACCAACTTTAGTAAGAAAACCGTCAATGCATTCAAAAAGTCTAACTAGTGTAATGCAACAACTTTTTGATAAATAACACTGCACATTCTCAAATAGTTACTACTTCTGTCCATACAAGAGTCCTAATTTCCATTTGAAATTTTAATTAATCCAAGCTCAGAATTCCTTTACAGTTTAATTTTTGAATTTCGTTTGTTTTTCAAATTTCTAGTTTCTTCCAAAAGCATTGTCTTTCTTACACGTCACGTGAAAATATTTAGTTTGTGGTTCATAATAAAGGGTATATATTAAGTGAATCTTAGCGAAAAGGATAACTTCCAAATTGGAATTTTTTGTAAGAGGTGGAGAGAGTATTCTTTTACTAGAGCAGCGATCAATCGATAAATTATATTTGTGAGAGAAAGAATAATTTAGATAATTGAAATGTATAAACAGCTTGAAGAACAAGAGAAAAAGGAACGTATCTGCAACTACTAATACGTGGATAACGGTCTAGTGTATAAGCGTAAACATTAATCAAGTCAGAACGGGTTGAGTAACTAGCTTGATCACTACCTAATAAAATATGTACGTGAATTCCGAATCAGATAAGAGAACGTTTACGACATCCCAGTCCTCTGCCTTGATTGATCATATTCTTATATGTGCCCCTTCCCACCTCTATGGCTCTATTTGGAATAGGATTCTGGATATTACTTGAAAAAAAAAAAGAGCTCTAGTAAAGACAAAAGGTTCACAAAACATATCTTCTTAGTCAAATATGGTAAAAAAATCACAGATTCGGTAATGACACATAGTACTTCTCCAATGCATATGAGGGTAGCTTTTGGTGACAGCACATATCTTATTTTCAATAAGGTGCTTTGCTTCCAATAAAAAAAATACTCCCTCCGTCCCAAAATAAATGACCAAATTTAATAAAAATTTGCTCTTGATCAAGAGTAAATTTTAACAAAATTTGGTGGGAGTAAATTGAAGCAGAGAACACTATAATTCTCCAACTATATTTACAAAAAGAAAGAATTTCTCCTTATCCACTGATAACTTGCTATGATTCACAGGCTTGGATGAATTCAAAATTTGGGATAAGGAATCAATTCCAAGACGAAAGAGATCTGTGCTAAATCAATGGGTGCTCTCACCTGTGGAACGACTTCACAAAGATCTTCAACTTATGTACCAGCAGCAACTCTTTGAACAACCTGCACAGGAAGAAGATGAGCTCATTTATGAGAATACCAATTCATTTTCTTCTCTTCCAGAGACAGCTTATGGTGCTATGCTACTTAAATCACCAAATTTTGAAACTACGGAAAACAAGAGAGCGGATCTTGGCAAAGAGAAAGAAACCAAGCCAGAGTCTCCTATGAGCCCTATCTCCTTGGAGCAAATATCCTCGTAAGTGATTGATGGTCCCTTATATTATGATATGAGGGATATCCTCAAAGGAAGTCTTGTGCTGTTTCCATTCTGTCTTGCATCAACTTTCTTAGCATACTAATCTGTGACTTTAAGTTATTATTCACTATAATAAACTGTTTGCAACTACATGAGCTATTTTTCCAGGAAAAATATTCCTCCAACTAATCAAGTTGCTCAGGAATATGAGCGTCCTCCATGTGTACGCAAAAGAGGAAGGCCCAGGAAGGGAACCAAACAGTCTGCAGGTCCTAAATGCACAACCTCTAGGGTATGCGTGTTATTTCTTATTTCTTTCCCTATACGTGCTTGTTTAGGTGTATTATCTATATTTAAAGTCTTTCTCTTTTTTTTCTCATTGTATTTGTAATGACGACTAGACAATAAGGATAGTGTTCCTAAAAGTGACTGATAGTAACAAAATGAGGAATACAGATAAATCCGCTCTTTACAATTAAAGTAGGCAATGTGCTGCTGATGAAAAATATCAACTGATTAATATGCTTCACAAGCTTGGGTTGGGTGACTACCAGCGTTAACTTGGATCTTAATTATATATATATATATATATATATATATATATACAGGGGCGGTTCCACCTTAGGGCTAGTGTGGGCGGTGGCCCACACTCAAATTTGACAAAAAAAAAAAATTTCCCAATCAAAGATAAACAAACTAAACTCTCCCCATGAAAATGCTCAAATTTCATTTAAGAATTTCAATTAGAGAATAATTACCCTCTGTCTCAAAGTTAGAGTCATACTTTTCGTTTTAGAAACATTTACTCCTCATTTACAGAATAAGAGTCTTACTTTCCTTTTTACTAAGTCTCATAGAGTCTTATAATTACAAAAAATTACTACTTCTTTCGGTCCAAAATATCTTTCGCTTTTATATTTTTCACAAGTTTAAAGAAATGCACTTGTTTTGGACCAAAAAAATTGCTTAAAAACAACGGATATTTTGGACTAGAGGGGTTACTTTACTAACCTACTTTTACCCACTTGAATTGTAAATGGTGTTTTGGACAATTGTTTCCTCAACCCACTCAAAATATTTACACATTTTTGATTGTTTTTATATTACTACAATTAATTTTAGCGTCTTTTTTGGGTTGGTTTTTTTATTTTTCCGGTTAAGCTTAATTTCCTATTTTTTGATGTTTAATTTCATGATTCTAAGTTCTAACGTTAAATTTTTGGCCCACACTGACCAAAATTTCTGAATCCGCCACTGTATATATATATATAGGTAGGTGCTCAAATGAGAACCTAAATATCGTGAGAACCGTGAGAACTTAATGTATCCAATGATGTATCCAAGTGCACATTGGATACATTAGTTTTTACCTAATGTATCCAAGTAATGTATCCAATGATGTATCCAAGTCAAGTAATGTATCCAATGATGTATCCAAGTGAACCATTGGATACATTAGTTTTTTACCTAATGTATCCAAGTTCTCATGGTTCTCACGTTATTTAGGTTCTCACAGGAGCACCACCCTATATATATATATATATATATATATAGGTAGGTGCTCAAATGAGAACCTAAATATCGTGAGAACCATGAGAACCAATCATAACCATTAGATTAGAAAAAAAAAAATCAATGGTCCATATGTTAGATACAATTGATACACTTGGATACATTACAAAAAATTCGATATTACACTTGGATACAATAGGTTAATAAGTATTGTATCTAAGTGTTGCACTTGGATACACTATGTTAAAAACTAATGTATCCAATTGTTTTTCGCAAATTAACTAATGTATCCAAGTGTATCCAATGTATCTAACATCTGGACCCTTGATTTTTTTTTCTAATCTAATGGTTCACAGGAGCGCGACCCTATATATATACACACACACACACACACACACTAGGGAGAGGAGACCTTCGGACTCTTGAACTCTTTTTGGCCTGTCTCCCTATTTTTCCCACTAATCACCACCACAATTTTTGCTTTGTAACTACCATCTCATAACTTCCTCCACCTAACCTATCAATCTTTTTATTAATATTACAATTTACATTATTTCAGCGGCAAAGTCCATTTAAAACTTATAAATAGTAACAAGTACAAATTTAACATATTCAATCATACAAAATTTTAAATATTACATAGTGAAAACTGATTAAGATATACTCCCTCCGTCCCATTTGAAACTACACAATTTTCCTCTGTAGGTGTCCCATTAGAAACGACACTCCTAAAATAGAAATTTTTTGATACTTCTTTATTCAATGGTACTAACTTCTCATAATCACAAAAACATTTCTCTTCCTATTCCCTACCCCACTTTTCATACTCACAACACCTACTCCATCAATAATATTATAACACTTTTACTTAATTCCCATGCCCAACCCAAAGTGTGTAGTTTCAATAGTGACGGAAGGAGTACAAACATATATACGTCATTAATTAAGTAGTGGCAGATAATGTTTGTAAAAGCTTTTACAGTCTCATTAAAAACAATTGACCAACACAACAACTAAGCCTTAGTCCCAAAACTAATTGGGTCATTATACAATTGACCAACTCATGGCAAATTATCTGAAGTCAAACTAAGAAAAAGAATTAAGTCATAAAACTCTAATATAGAATTACATCCAATCTCAAGCCTTGAATATATGAAATGAAGACGACACATAAATTCCTAACATAGAGTTACCCGTGTCTCACCTATCTCAAGTGCAAGAATGTAAATATCCATCATAACAGCCGCTACACTAACGTTGACAGTGTCGAGAGTGCAATGAAGTTAAAGTGATGAGAACAGCAATCAAGCATTAGGTAAATTAAAAGTAAAGCTTAAAGTGATTGTTGTATGACAAGTGAGCCCCCATTGAATAAATAAAGTTTTCATTTTTGGTGTGTGAACAGTCAAATAGGACACCCAAAATGGCAAAAAGCGAACAAATAAAAATAACAGATGGAGTATATTTTACCCCAAATATATGCAGGTAAGTGTATCCAGTAAACTCATACCAGCTTGCGTTTATGTAACTAGTCAGTGAAATGAAAGGAATTATTTTTCAAAACATACTTTCTTACATAGCTTTTCTTTTATTGAATGGATCCCAAACAAAACGAAATTAACTTAATTAACACATGGACACCTACCAATTCCACATAGTTCAAGATATATGAAGCATGTGTTCGTTATTCATCCAAAAATTGTTGGTTCTTGATTACCAAGTGTTAGGAGGAATATAGAGTAAGTACCTAGAAAATGGTAACCTAGGGATGGCATTCCGTTCATTCTAGGGATGTATACGGTCTAAACCTAAAATTTTGTTTGCCTAACAAAGCTTAAAGTGAGAGTTAATTACTCAAAGATTCAGATTTCAGCGGTATAGGTACTTTTTGCTGATCGGAAATATACATAAAATGTTTTACGATTGACCTTTATGTTTTTTATTTTTTACTGCCCTTTAACACAAAATATTTATGAATTTCACAACTTCAGATTGAATTTAGCTTAGGTAAGATGTACTTTTCAGTTTACTTTTCTGAACCTTAGAACTGGGACAATATTATCAACAAGAAGGAAGCACCTGTTGAAAATTCTTATAGTGGAGGTTAGACAAAATATTCAACCGAAGTTCTTAGAGAAATGAAGGTGCTTAGAAGGCCAAATCTATGCATCTGCCTTGCTTACAAAAATCTCTGGAGATTTGCTTTGCTACAGTAATGCTAATTTCCGACCAATGCTTCTATAAAAGATGGAGCAAACGTTTTTAATAGACTTTGACAAAGCTTCTCATACTTTTTTAAAACCCTGATGGCATTCGCCATCGACCATTTGACAGCCCTATTTCCGAACAATAAAATAAGAACAATTTTGGTAGGAAAAGTAATGGAGGATTAGGGAGGGGGAGAGAGATTATTGTTACCTTTCTTGAATTGTAATGAGATCCCCAAACAATTTCACAAGACGTCCGAAATTGTATGACTTGCTTTGATCCCGATTCCGGAATTGACAGGATGAAAGTGCTAATGGCGGGAAAGATGTTTATATTCACACCCTCCATCCTTCTGACGTTAGAGCTGTTTCTCCTTCGGAAAGAAATAGAGGCTGCCAACTCCATGACAACCAGATAGTGGAAGGTACTTTCCAGCAGTTTTGTTTTCAGCGTTCCTGCTCTATTGTTTGAAATTTGCATTTTACTCTTATTCACTGGTGAGACTAGAACCATGCACCATAAGAACCAAAGAAGGGTCGAATAGAATCAAAATAGACATTTTTTTAGTCGCGGATTTTTTGAAATAAGGTCCTCGGTAGTCCTAGAAACGGCGGCAGCGGCGCGAGGAGTGAACGACCGAACGTGCTGCAACCTAGGGATCAAACAGAAGGGGAAGCATAGCGCATAAAAGGAAGAGAGGTTCTGAACGAATCCCCGAAGGGAGGGGGGACTGTGGTGGAGTCTGACACCTGCCCGGTGCTGGAAGGTCTTCTTACCCCAATTTTCACTCTAGCTTCATTTACAAATGTCCTGACTAAAACAAAACAAGAACCACAACAACAAAGCGTTAAGAAAATTTATTAAATTCTTTTGTTTCATAAATAAGATGACAAACTGTGTTAACTTATATACTCTATGATACACGTATCAATAAACCACAATGTTATTATTGGCCTTTAAAATTACATCCATGTCTGTTTTTCCCATTGCATCGAAAATGGACACCTTAATTTGAATAAATGGAAATAACTGATTGCCCCGTCTATAGGAGCTAATTGAGAACCTTCCAGAGCCTTTCAAGTACAAATGTCGTTAGGTTTCCACTCCTGAATTCCTCCTTGAATGCAATCAGACTAACTTCCTTATTTTCTCCAAACCAAGGCATTCGTAGTAAAAGTTTCCTAGAAGTTGATCATATTGATTTACTAGCTAACAAAGGAAATTGTCTCTTGCCAATTTACAACACAGAAGAACAAAATCAGCTCAACATTAACTTAGAAGATGGTGTTGCATTGAAGACGAAGCTGAACTAGTTGACATCCCCTTGCTCTCAGCATTGGATTTGGTCAGTGAAATAGTATCTTGATTTATTGATTCAACATGCATATATGTAAATATGTACACACAGAGACTATTAAGATTAACTTGATTTCTTCAATATAAATTTGTTTGTGTGTTATTTCACAAGGTACATCAGCAATATCATTCACCTGGGCTAGAAAAAGAGACTGAGGGCAAAAGAAAGAGCTCGAAAAAAATTGGACAACTTTGCTTAGGGGCGGTCCAACTGTTTAACAGCTTACTGATTCCTTCGGAGCTGATTGGTTTTGATATATATGGTGGAATTTCAAATACAAGTGCTGTTGTCGATTTAATGAATGTAATGCCAGAATATGCTTTTAACTGAGCATCATGGCATGTATGGTACTATGTTTCGTCCTCTAGGAAAGTAGTTGTCTTTGCTTACGTTGTTTGGCTACTCTCTTAACTCCTTTTGTCCCAATTAGGGATATACAATATTCTTAAAATGGATGTCAGATTTAGAAGGTTTGTTTTCTAAAAAAGAAGCAGAAGTGGTACTTTTCATAACATTCCAACTTTAACACTCAACCATCAAAAAAACCACATAGGATAATCAGGATGGGTGGCTATGTTATGATGATTTGGATGTTGCTTAATTCATTTGACTCTTTGAAAATTTAATGTTGGAGATAGAGAAAGTATATGTTAGTGAGCAATACTCGAAATGGAGAAGACCGGTTACACTCCTCAATATTGTCAAACTGTAATGTCAGTAGCATGACCATCTCTTCCTCCAGTGCAGCAATGCTCGTTGCCTTTGGAATCCATAAGGACCATAACTTCCTCTTTGATTTTCCTCAGGTTCCGTTCAGAGGTTTTGGGAAAGGAAAGTTAGAGATATGACTATTTTTTTGTGAGATTGTGGGGTCTCTGCAGATTTTTTTGTGTTTTGGGATGGAGAGTAACTCGGGGAATTTTAAGGATCAATACTTATCGAGGCAACTTTTGTGGGACAAAGTGATATCTTTAGCATCTTTATAGGCTTCGCCAATGGCACTTTCCAAGGAACTTTGCTGTCTGACTTAAAGAGGGGATTTTTGGATGTTATTGTTTAGTTTTGGCTTCTTATACTTTACACTCATTTCATGTTTGGACTCCCTCTCCATCTGTTAGTATTGTTTTCCCTTATTTTAATATCAGCAATAATTTATTTTCCTAGTAAAAAGTATGGGAAAAAAAATCCAAGTACAACAATAGCGATTCTAAGACTCAGACTACGCACAGGTAATATTAGCCTCACACTTATCCTCTGAAATGGATTTAACCAATTGGCTATTAAAAAATGAGGTTTAAGAATAGAAACATTGTAGGTTTTACCAAAAAAAGAAAAGTCAGAAAATTGTTCATTTAAACAAGACTACAGGCAATTTAATGCTATTCGACAATCAAGGCAAGTTCAAGAGTGTATTGTGTAGTGTGTACCATAAGAGGAAGTCTTGTGTGAGACGGTCTCACACATGAGACGGGTCTCGATAAGAGAGGAAATGGGCTTGCCCGCCCCGCCCATAGGGGGCAAAAACCATTTAGTCTCTCAACGAAATCCCGACCCTCTTTGAAAAAAAAATATATAGATAGCTTAATTTTTATTCCCTACGCAATCCCGACCCTCTTTGAAAAAATTTTACCAATCACCAAGTTGTGACATGGTGCACAAATTGCTGTACTGCACAAAATATTGACAAGAATGATAATAATAAAAATTGTGCTCAAAATGTTGCACAAATTGCTGTACTGCACAAATTGATGCTTTCAAGCATCTCAACGTAACCAAATCCAACATTTCATGTTACAAGTTCATAAATTTTCCTTGATCTTTTAAATTAATGAAATATTTAGAATTAACTCAAAACCTAACTCTTGATCGATTATGTGATAATATAAACATCACAAAGAGAGGTTAGATGGTAATCGTACATAGAAAATCAAGTATGTTACTAATACATAGAGATTAGATAGATATAGGTTGGTATTGCTTACAATATTGATGTTTAGCTCTTCCGTTCCTGCGATGAGTGAGAAGATCATCTCCCCTTGCCGCCATATAAAAGAGGTTTGGTTGTCAAATTAGCCCCCTCAAGGTCGGTGTTTCGCTCAAAAAAACCCTGTGTTCTCCTTCTCCTTTCTTGTACACTACTCCCTCCGTCCCACCCAAAGTTTGGGCATCCTATATTATTAATCAAAATCAGAGTTTTAAAAGTCGCTTGTCTGCGCTATTTAGGTCTCGCAAGCGCAAGGCGTTTATGACTCGGATTCGCTTAGAATATTATAACTATGTCTGTTTGAATTCTCGGCCCGTCTAAGTCTGCCTACGTGCTAGGCCCAACTATAGCGTCTAGCGACCGCCTAGCACTTTTTAAAACCTTGCTCAAAATACTCAATTTTTTCTCTCTTGCTCTCTCACAATAACTATTCATTTACAGTATTATTTTTTTACCTCATTTTCTCTCTTTTACCCACTTACAACACTTATTTTTCTAACATATTTTTTAAATTTTCGAGCATTCAGCTTTAATAACTACTCCCTCCGTCCCAATTTAAAGTTCCTAGTTTGACTTTACACGTAGATTAAAAAAAAGTTAATGTTGTGAGTATGAAAAGTAAAGTGGGAGAGAGAAAGTGGGTATGGAGTTTTTGTTATGAGAATGACAAGTGGGTCATACTTTCCATTTTAGGTAATAAAGCAAATTAAGAACCTTAATTTGGGACAGACTAAAAAGGAAAGTCAGAATCTTAAAGCGGGACAGAGGGAGTATTAGTTTAAGACGGCTGAGTAATTTTTTTCCATGATTTATTATTAGTACATTTATAAACTCAAAATATTTTTTTAAAATGTTTGTTGAAAAAAAATATAATTAGAAAAAACTAGTCTTACACCCGTGTGTATAACATAACGCAGAGACAAATAAAGTTCACAAATCAATAAAAAGGAATACCAATTTTTTAAATATATAAACAAAAAATAATTTTACAAACTATTATTTTGAAAACACTTATTTCAGCAAAAATACATCATCATACTAATCTAAATATTTTACAAGTTCTTTTGAAAAAAAAAATATACACAGTGTTTGTAGATTTATTTCAAGCCTCTTTGGAGCATTTTTTAAGAAATGTGAATAATTTATTCGTACATAACTTATGCAATTATATAATTGCATTAAATTTATTTTCATAAATATAAAATCTTCTTTTGAATACATTTTTACCTTTGTATTATTTGAGGAAAATAGAAATCACTAAATTGCTATACTCCCTCCGTCCCACCCGACTTAGGATTCTTGGTCAAACAATTTATACTTTGACCAAATATTTGAAGAAATATAATGATGCTAATAAAAATTTAAAACTTGTTATTGTATCACGATTAATAATAAACTAAATAACTATTTTTAGATTTTCATTAAGATAATTATTTTTGTTCAAATTGTTAGTCAAAGTATAAATTGCTTGACCAAGAATCTTAAGTCGGGCAGGACAGAGGGAGTATAATTTTATTTTAATTTCTTTAATTGCAATTTTGTAATAGTTAAAACAAATATAAGAAACATATGGAAGAAGGAAACCAAATACTATAAATAAATGAAAAAGGAAAGACAAAATAACAAATAACATATAGTATTATTTATGAGAAAAAATTTGGTACAGTGTCACATTAAAATACATTGTTTACAGAAACCAATCACCATTTGACGCCTCATCCAAAAGACACATACGCATGCCATTATCATGGGGTTGCCCTTAGGGCTGTAAACGAGCAGAGCCGAGCTTTGGAGTTTTGGGCTCGAGCTCGTTTACAAATTATCGAGCTCGAGCTTTTATCGAGCTCAAGCTCGAGCTCATTTTCCTTGTTCGAGCTCGAATCGAATCGAGTTTCGAGCTGCTCGCGAGCTTTTCATGAGCTGTTCGAACTCGAGTCTTTACGTGCCGAGCTCAAGCTTAAATATTTTTCTGAAAATTAGGAAATCAAACGAGCTCGAGTTCGAGCCTTACCGAGCTCTGATAAGTATTCTCTGCATTTTGAACAAAAACTCTAAAAAAAAAAAATCTTTTTTTTTTCTTTTTTTCTCCTTTTTGAATCTCAAAATATGCGTCTAATTTACAAATGTAAGCTCCTGTTTACTTGTTTTATTTATTTTTTGAAAAAATCTTGTTCATTTAACTTCTCAACGATTAATTGAATCGTATATATACCATCAGGTTGTAATATACTCAATCCGTCCCAAATTTTTATTTACTTATCAAAGTAATATTATCTTTTCATTTTGGGCCGTCTTAAGTCGAGTTGGATACCCAAAATGATAAAATGTCCTAAGTCGGGCAGGACAGAGGGAGTATATAATAATGTACTCCCTCCGTCTCAAAATAGATGTCGTTTTGGAGTGTTTCACACATATTAAGAAATGCCATTAATGCATGTGAAGAAGTCCTAAATACCCCTAAAATAATTCAACTACTTAGGTAATTAAATGGTTAGGTAAGAGATAGTTTACTATCATTATTAAGGGTATAATTGGTATAGAGCAATAAAAAAGCTTTGAAAATAGTGAAACGACAAGTATTTTGAGACAAAAATCAACTCCCAAAACGACATCTATTTTGAGACGGAGGGAGTATATAAATATGTGTTATATGTATGTATGTATGTATGTGTATATATATATATATATATATATATATATATATATATATATATATTTAGGTATATCGTATAGTGGATATTATATATACATACATACATATAATGTTGTACATACATATAATGTATGTGTATTCATTACAAAAGTAATAATGATGATTGTCGAGCTCGAGCTTAACGAGCCGAGCTCGAGTCGAAAGCAAAAAAAACAGTACGTGTTAACGAGCTTATCGAGCCGAGCCCGAGCTCGAGTTATTCGTGAATTAAACGAGCCGAGCTCTAACGAGTCGAGCAAAGCTCGTCGAACAAACAAGCCGAACACGAGCTGGCTCGATAAAAATTCGAGCTGGAAAACTCGGTTCGAGCTCGAATAGCACTTTGAGCCCATTCGAATCTGTTGGATATTATGCCCTAGGCCCTTGAGAAAGGCATATGCGTTATATCATAGCTTCATTGTTATAGAAATAAACAAACCCGATTATTATATATTTTGCATGTTTATTATAATAATCATTGTCTCTAGCACTTATGAAGAGCTAGCATGAGTTTAATGGATAATCATATGATGATTATAGTGCATAGGATGCGAATTAAACTTGTGGGTACATGTTGGAGAACGTGTACTGGATAGACCCGTTATGAGATTTATGTCATGGTCAAATGTCATAATTGAATCTCATAATAGTTATATCATTTATCCTTAGACCTGAGATTATCATAGTCTTCCACATGATGAACATTATGTTTGACGTACTCAAACGCTACCCCTAACTGGGAAGTTATAAAGGCTACGATTGACATAATCGGATTTTTGTAAGGAAGAATGATAAGTCAAGATGGGATTTGTCCCTCTCTCAAGAGAGATATCTGCTTGGCTACTCGATGAGTGAGATTGATAATAGTGTACGGCCGTACCCAAATTAATTGAAGCGTTCAATGTTATTTGCTCATATCAATCTACTCGAGTTCGAGAACGCATTGGACAACATAAGTTGATGTGGACCATGACTTATGTCCAATATGATATCGCATGACAAAGGGATTGTGATATGTTCTATAATGTTACTTTGGACTTTCAAAGTTATACTAATTGGGTAGTCATAATGGCTTGCTAGAGTCCGCTTATGACTTACGGGCTCGGACAGGTTCGGACTCATTGCCAACATAGTATAATCCTATTGGGTCACACACAATAGAGCGGATTTGAAAAAGGCTAAAAACGGGGATTTCTGGACTGGCCACCGTACGGCTGCAATGGAGGAGTACGGCTCCAAAGGAGCCGTACGGCTGCCATGTCCGTAACAGACCAGTTTGTTCCGTTTTCTGGACAGAAAAGGAATCTCGATCCCAAACGGAATTAGGTCAAACCCTTATATAAGATATACATCCGGGTTTGACAGCCTCTAATGGTGATTTTGGAAATCACAAACAATTGTTTTAGAAACAATAAATTATAGAGAGGTATGATTATTTATTTGATGATTCATGATCATCAATATACAAATCAAAGAGCAAAATAATTCCGACGAAGAAATCGTTTCTTTATCAACCCTTGGGTCTAGCAATCCAGATCAAGAAGGTGTTCTTGATATCCGTTCGATGTGTGGATACCGATGGAGGGTGTTTCATTTAGCACCTTAAAGTCCGTGTTCATGGATGCGATCTTCAAGGGTTAGTTTCTTTCATCTTGTATTTAATCTAATTAACATGCACGGATCCGGGCTCATGGGTGTTTGATTTATATGTTTAATTCCGCTGTGCATGATGTATCAAAATCCAACAGAATCGAACTTTAACGAGCCGAGCCCGAACCGTGCTCGGACAGGCTTGGTTCGTTTAACTGCCCTAGTTGCACTCAGTCTAATAAACCACCATAAAGTTCCCAGCTTTCAAGATCTGGGCAAGCTATGGCCACACTCAATCAAGTGTCTCTTGTGTTTTCGGTGCGTTTTCAATTGTGTGCATTTGTTCAATCGATTGTTACAACGCCGTTCACCCTCCACAATTAATAATTTCCCACCCATTTGTTTCAAGTTTCAACCGGGCCTCTTCAAATCTGTCTCCACCTCATCGCCGTCCTCGACTATCGCCACCACTTTCTTCCTTCTGATCCGACATCCATCATTGTAAGCTAGCATAGATCTGTTATTGATTCGGTCATAACAACAATTTCTCTCGCCCCTGCGTCCTTGGCCTGCGGATATCAAACCTTCGAAACTACTGTTCGAGGACAACTACGGATTCATCCTCCAGATTTGTCTATCCAACTTTTGATTTAGTAAATAAAGGTTTTTTAGTCTTCTGAAACGATGTCAATGGCGAGACTGGAATTGAAATTGGGAATTTCATGGCTTTGTTTCAGTGCGAGCAAGCTCATGGGAATATAATGGGTTTGTGGTGCTTTCGCTGATATGGCAAGTGGTGATTGGTCTATGCATATACTTTGTTTTACAGTGACACCGGATAAAACTTTTTCCCATTATTTATTAGCCTTGTAAAGTTTCAACTTCTTTCTCGCTCACAAACACGCAAAAAAAACCTCCTCATTTCTCGCTCGAGGTGGTCTCCCATGAGAACAAGGGGATCCGTCTCATGTATGAGACGGGTCGACCCATGACCCATGGGGCATGACCCGCCACGTGGCAGCCTCCCAGAAGTCCATTTTTTTTTTATTTTTTTTTTGAGTTTTTATATTATTTTTTCGGCTTTTCAGCCGTTCACCAAAAGTAATAGTTACCATAACTTAATATAATGACTGTATACATATAAAGTAACATTGTTCATAAGATAACGTAGCACATGTTTTACAAAAATGATGGGACGGATTTTATACCATTATTTCCTCTGTTTCTATGAGCTTAAATGGTGATTTTATGTATTTTAGATTAGTTTTTATGTAATTTTGGGTAATTATATATTTTTGGGGCTTATTATAATTCGGGAGTATTTTAGTGTTTTTATATTTTTACCCGATGTAATTTATTATGAAATAAAAAGAGATCCCAAAATTTGCGAAAGAAAGTCAACCGGGACGGTGGAGTAGTGGAATAACTGTTGAAAATAAAGAAAAGATGAAAGGGGCATCAATTCATGTCTTAGGCAGCCCAAGAAAAGAATTGAAGCCCAAAGCTCCATCCACCAAAGTCCAGGCCAGCAAGCCCAGAAAGAAAGAACGCTGACCAAAAGCATCAGTACGTGTGAGGTGGAAAATCCGACTCGGGAGCACGTGTGGAGTGCAGACGGACTACAAAATCCGACACGGATTCACCACACGGACTCATGAGCACGTGTGCATAGAGAAGAAGCCGCAAACAGAGACAGATGCGGATCTGGGGGATTTTTATTCCATTTATTTATATATTTTTATTTTTATTATTCATTTTAGGACTTCCATAGGCTATTTAAATTAGGTTTTTATCTTTCTTTTGGGAGACTTCAACATTAATTTTAGATCTAGGTTTTTATTTTCTTTGTTCATGGAGATTTCAAAGCTCCATATGAGGAACTAAACCCAAGCTTTGGGTTTGAATCTTGAACCATCTTTTGTCAATTTGAGGTATTTTTCTTTCACAATTTGATTTCTATTCATAATTTTACTTGTTCTTAATTCTAGATCCGTTGCTAGGGTTTATAAACCTGATCAATTTATTTATCTTTGTGATTGGATCTTTGCTAGAATTCTCTGTTCTGTGCCAGAATTAGGGTTTTCACTGTAGCAATTTTCATGATTTATGCATGTGCCATGGTAAATTGTGATTAGGGTAAAATTAAGCAATTATCTATTTTAATAAATAGAAAGTGTTCTTGATCTTAGTTTCTTAAATCTTGAATCAATTAATTTTGCGATCTAGACTGTGCCAGTTAGATTAATTTATTAATTAGGGTTTTTAGTGAGTGTGCCACTGCTAGTAACTATTCTGAAAGAAGAAACAGAGATTGAAATAAATCTCGGATCAAGTGAATAGAGTTAAAAGTGAATTGATGTACCGATGATAATTGATTAAAAAGGTGGGGACGGAAACAAATCTGAAGTATTCTTTAATTATTGTTTTTGCTCATATTTAGTTTAATTTATGTTCTTAGGATTTAATAATTATAATTTTCCCCCAATCTGGTCAAGTGACTGTTCGTAAATAAATAACCGTTCTTCGTGGATCGATTCTAGACTTGCCCTAGCTATATTTTTAGAACCTAGTCCAGGTTTAATTTGTAGGTGTGCGATTTAGCCTATCAAAAAACAAAAGCTCGTTTTACCCATTTATTCAAATGTAATACTAACTATAATTACATGTAACCCAAACAATATCTAAATGTAATTATCATTTATACTGAAATGTAATAATGCTTTTGCAAAAATGTAAAATATTGTGTATTTTGATTTAATTTTTTGAAAGAAAGTAACATTTGAAAAGTAACAACTCATATATGAATGTAAATGTAACACTTTAATAAAAGAAATTATAACATATTTCTATAGATAATGTAATACTTTTACATGTAACACTAATCAAGTGTTTTTAGCTCTAAAAATGTAAATGGTTGAATTATTACTTTTTCTATACATATGTGTTACAATTATGTATAAACATTATTACATATAAGTAACACGTTCGTTACATTTTAGTTGTAATAAGTATTACTTTTGGCAAACGAAGAAAACATAGAAAAAAACACTTTTACTTTTCTGTAAATATAAAAAAAAAAAAGCAAATATTTTCTTTTTGGGCCTATGAGAGGCTGCCACGTGGCAGGGTCGACCCCTGGGTCCTGGAGCTGGTTCGTGGGTCCGGCGGGCGGGTCAAAAACCGACCCGTCTCATGGATGAGACGGGTTGTGCATTCCGCACACAAGTCTTTGTCTTCTCGCTCACCTTTTTACTCCAAGTTAAATATATGAATAATTATTTCCCCCACTTGATTTGTATAGATATTATTAGTAGAAATAATTATTCTCCCATTTAGATTTCCAAAAAATAAAATAACCAACAATCAAGCGTAAAACTATGCCTCTAATTATCTCTCATCACTCTATATACAATAAAAAATATATTGATTTAAAAAAAAAAGAGGATAAAGTTTTTGTAAATTCTCTAATTTTAATGGCTTAAAAATCATTTTTTAATAGAATATGTTTATGCTAAATAACGAAAAATAAGTTATTCTCTACATTCCATAATTTAAATTTGCTATTTAATCAAATTAAAAATAAATTGATCATTCATTTTAATAAGAGGTAGTGAAATAATTGTGAGAGATAGAAATAATTTGGTTTGTAGTTATGGGGTAGTTGTGGTGTCATAAATTTTACACATATTACATCTTAGAATATGACCATTACTATGGTTATCGAGAGATTTGGACGGAGAAAAATATCTATTGAATGTTATGCACTTCAGTTTTTATATAGTGATAGATATGTTTTCAAAAAGCTTTGTGCCATTTTTTCAAAAAGCTTTGTGGTGTTTCTATAAATAAGTCACTAACTTATTCAAAGCGCACATTGACATTTTGAAAATAAGTGTAACATCTTTTAAAACTCGCGGTGTCATTTTAATAATTGAAATTTATTAACACAAACTGGTCACTCTTTTTCAACAGATACACTAACACCTACATACGCAATGCACGGGGGAAACTATAAAATTTGGAAGTGTGTTATGGAGTTACCTACAAATTTGTCATTATACTTAATTGAGTAGATTACCAAAATGACTCGGGTGCTAACCAATTTTTTAATATCTACAACTGTACTAACGAAACAATCAAACATGCGTTTTATATACAAAATAACATAAATAACCAAAATCGTTAAAAATATTAATGAAGGTTAATGAGCGTTAGCTTTCTAACAAACATTTTAATCATAATTTTTATATTTCCCTCGTATTCTAATCAAATCATAACTCGCTTAATTAAGTGCTAAAGTATTTTTTTCTAGGTTTTGTATCGGAACGAGACTTTAATATAATGAAAAAAATCTCGTAATCAACCGTCTCTTATTTTGATTAACCACTAAAGTATATACTCACTCCGTTCCAGCTCACTTGACCATTTTGGTCCGTCCCAGCTCACTTGAGACCTCCCCAAAATAGCCAACTTATAATAATTTTATATTGAATCTACCCCACCACTCATTCTCTATTCTCATCTTACACCACTCAGTTTATTCAACCAACGCTATTATTTACCCCACTCGTTCTCTCTCTTCATTTTCTACCACATATTTTATCTACTTTATTCTTTTTCCTTAGTTATTGTGCCCACTTATTAGATCTCAAGTGAGGTGAGATGGAGGGAGTATGTCTAACCTTGCAACGGGAAGTGTATCTTCCCGTGCACGGCCGAGTCGACAACAAATGGTCTAGTAGAAATCTATAGTCCATCCAAATTGTCTTCATTACAGACACACAAAAAACAAAACAAAAACTTACTTTTCTCTACCCTTCCCCTCCTCGCCCCACCCCACCCTACCGTGGCCACTCTTCTCTAACTACCAAAACTGTCTCCCATTTCCCCTTCCCCACCCTTCCATTGTTTTCCCCCGTTCCAAACTCCCCTCACCTATCACTAGCCGTTTACTCCAAAATTTCTCATCTGAACCCTCATTAATTAAAAAATACTCAGGCGATGAAAATTTCGTAGGAAGTTTCTTGAAGCTCGAAATCTGATAGATTGATGGAAATTTGTAAAAATAGGTTGAGAATATTAGTTTTATTTTATTAAAATCCAAGAAAGAAAAGGAAAACAACAAGAGAGAAAGGCTAAAGGGACTTGGAGTGACAGAAAGAAAGACGAGGTTGAAAATAGACAGTGGAGGAGAGAGAGATTGACTTGTAATTGGAAAGGAGAGGAAGAGTATGCCGTCAGAGAGGAAGACTGTTGCCAGAGAAGAAGGCTGTTGGCGTCGGTCAAGGACACAGGAAGTCGCGACTAGGTTGAAGATGTAGGGATCGCAATTTGCATCAGAACAACTCGAGCGATGCTAAACATAGATATAAAGAAGAAGATGCGTGATGTGTGATTTATATGACAGATAATCTTGTAATAAAAGAAGGATATAGGGGTATTAAATTTACAGCAAACATGCACATAAACTTAAACCGAGTTTGCCCTTTTCATTAAAATTAACATTCGATTGTTGTTTTGACCCCCCTTTTTATGACCGTTTATGTATATGAAATATAATATTTATTCTTAAAGCAACTTCGACCCCCATTCCAAAAAAATTCTAGCTTTGCCACCGGACTAGAAGGAATGGAGAAAACACAAACTTGCATACAAATGACCTATCATGTTACATAAATAAACAAACAGAAATCACAGAAGTAGGAGTAAAAAAGCAAAGAGAGAGAGAGAGAGAGAGAGAGAGCTATGTGGTTCCAACATTTAACTTTCTTGCGATGTTCATAATGTATCAACATGCTTATTCGCCAAATATAGAGCAACAAGGCGAATTAGGACCTGACAATAAAAATGAACATTTGTGTAAATCAAAGGTAGCAGATAGGCTCTAAATTAAGTTGAATGTATAAGCCATGATTGCTTCATTTTATAATATAAAAGAAAACTATGCATTTTTAGTGCACAAACCAATTTCTATTAACTAATCCAACTGAACAGACCTTTTTTTCTCTTTAAGACATTTCATCGAACACCTTTTCAGCTCTCCTATACAAGACTCCCTCAAATCCGCTAAAACTTGAACTAACATGAATCTCTTCAATTCACATCTAGGAGCAAATAGATTAAAAAAAAATAATAATAAAAAAAAAAAATCACATTCTCTACTTCGTCTTTTCCATACACAAGCATGTTGAAGCTATCACTGTATGAAATGAGACATTCTCTCTTTAAGGCATTTCCTCAAACACCTTTTGTGCTCTCTTGCTCTCACCCAAATAATCATTCAACTTGTTCTGACCAATCCAACGTAACCTACATCAATAAAACCTCTTCAATCCCACATCTCAGAAAATTATTTTCAACCCTTTGATAATGATACCTACCTATTTTCAACTCTTCTGTTTATGCTATGGAAAATCCCTCTACATCTTCATGTCATTCTTCTGAAGTTGAAACACCTACCTATTTTCAACCCTTTGATAATGATACCACATTCTTTGCTCCTCTCGAAGACCAAGACAATTGGCTTGAGACTCTCATGTCGTTGGACTATGAAACTGAATGTCCAGACCAGGATTGCAGTTTCTTCTTTGAAGATTTGATATGATTACAGGTATGCAGTATAATGTAGGTTGATGAGGAAGTGTTTCTTCTCCGTTTTCTGATTTTGTGTAAAAGTTAATTGATATGCCTGTTTAATTTCTTTTGGATATGTTCAAGTACGTATGTAACTTGTTGGTTCGTTTTCATGAAAGCATGAATGAATAGATTATTTCATTTTTTACTTCAGTCAACTACTCTTTCAATGGTCACTTCCAAAAGTACATGGAAACCCGACTCACTCACACACACACACACACAGTTGGCAAATTCAGGAAAGCCGATGTGCAAGATTTTAAAAATTAAATCTTACAAGTGGTAGTGAAAACTGACAAATACATGGCAGGGGATAGTTAAGGAATGCAATATCTTTGACAAATATTTAAGCAAGCCTAAGTAATTGTTTACTGGAATCAAAGTCAACAATACTAACTAGTATATATATACACTGAGTTCATTTAGATTCAAGTCAGACAGTTTTCATGTGTTGGTTCAAGAAGAAGGCGAATTCGTGAAAAATGTGAGATTATCAATGAAAGCAATCACTAACTACTATATAAACCAAGTTTTACTCCATTCTTGTTCTTGATCAAGAACAAAAATGGACATTCATTTTGGGACGGATGTAAAGATAGTAGACTTTTTTTTTTTAACCTTATCGCAGAATTTATTTTCCTTCCAGCTTACACCAATCAACAATCATTTTCGCTTTCCCTGAGATAAAAGCTTTGTGTATTAATTACACTGGCAGGAAGTGTTAATTATCCCTTCCAAGAGTCAAAAATAATTTGCCACATTTGCTTAATGTGGCAAAATAAATATTCAGCCAATTTGGTTTTATTGAATTTAGGGAGTGCAAGTGTGAGCGTTAGTGAGAGTAGGAAAGACAATTTAATCATTTCGGAAACAAAACATGATGAAATATTTGATTGAAATAAAAAATATGTCTTTGATTCGTTCATACTTTCATGAATAGCAACAATGAATATGCAGATGTATTCTGCCTAGACAGACTAAAAACACTAGTTAAATATCTCCAAAAGACACACTCTTTATACATTACATCTATCAAACATTAAACAGAAACTAACAAACGGAATTAGTAAGACAAAGTAGGAAAATGTATTTTTCCTACTTTGTTTCTTCTCATACTATGCAGATTTTGTGGGCAGTTTGAAGCAAGGACATTGTTGACATTACACCAATTGAGCCTAGCATACCGTTGATTTGAACATATTAGGAAAATGTATATAATTGCTCAGACGCTGTTTAAAAGGATGTGGTCTGTTTTCAAATTCTTCGATATCTTTGAGTATTCATTAATTTCTTGGTTTTGATGTGGTGTTTTGTAACAAGTCCTATTCTTGGCATTGATATGGTTTTGGTAACTTAAAGTGCCAAAAATGAAATAAGATTGCATTTGCTAGATCTTGTTAGTTACGCATCACTAAAAGGAATTGGGAAACTTAGGAACAATGTAGTTTTCAAGCTTTTTTTTTTTTTTTTTTTTTGTGAGATTTTTTCTTCTTCAACAATAAATGTAATTTTTGTCGTTTCCCTCGTATGTGTATCTCTGTATCTCACTGGGTACAGAACAACTGCAATTGAAAATACTGATGTGAGCTAAAGTTAGTGTGAGTGAGAGTGTTAGTGTGAGTGAGAGTGAGTTGGTTGATGAGAAAATATTTAGTCATTGATTAATTCATGCTTTCATGAATACCAACAAAACATTTACATACGTTTCTGCCTACACAGATCATAAACACTACTCTCCAAAAGACATTGGTTGATGAGAAAATATTTAGTCATTGATTAATTCATGCTTTCATGAATACCAACAAAACATTTACATACGTTTCTGCCTACACAGATCATAAACACTACTCTCCAAAAGACACCGTCTATATACTTTTGATCCATCATTCTCATAAATGAAAATCAGCAAATAGAAGTAGTAATATGAAGGGGAGGAAGCTTCCTCGTGGACTTGAACACCCTAACTGGTTTCGTTCTCTGTTGTTTCTGTAAAGAATACATCATCGACCGCATGTCCGACATCGACCGCATCATCGACCGCATGTCCGACCGCAACACCGACCGCACCATCGACCGCAACATCGACCGCACCATCGACCACATCATCACCACCCGAAACATCCGGATCACATGTTCTGGACCCACAGGATCATTCCATATCATAGTTTGTTATATTTAGTAAATATCTTCATTTCAAATGTAAAGATTGATATTATCTCTTGTATAGATTAGGAGATTGTGCATATCCTCTGTTAAGAAACCCTAGGATCACTTGTATATATGTTGTGTAACTCCATCAATGAAAAGTATCTTTTGCCATTTTCTCTTTATGGTACCAGAACCCTAATCGATCCAAACACATTTCTTATTTTCTTTGGCCGCCTCCCACCATGACCAACTCCGGTGCTTCTTCCTCCTCCTACCTTCACAACCCCGCCGACCCCAAAAACCCTCTTATTCTTGTCGACCTCTCCAACTGCAAAATGCTCACACCTTTAACCTATCTTGCCTGGGCATCCCAACTTACCTCTCTTCTCTTTGGATTAGACCTTCTCAAGTATGTTGATGGTTCCTACCCCATCCCACCCGAAACAATCACCACCGACGCCAAAACCACCGCAAACCCAGCCCATATCACCTGGCAACGTCAAGACCGACTCATCCTTGGTGCCCTTCTTGGCACCCTTGACACTGCAGTAGCACCCCTTGTTTATCAAGCAAAAACCTCTCATGAAGCCTGGACCACTCTTCAATCAACCTATGCCAATCCCTCCCATGGCCACATTCTCCAACTCAAAGATCACCTTGCCTCCATCACCAAAGCCTCACTATCAATCACCGACTACATGCAGTCAATCAAAACAACCACTGACAAACTTGCTATTCTTGGAAAACCCATGGATTCCGAAGACATCATAGCCAAAATTCTTCAAGGCCTTGACTATGAACCCTACAAATCCATTATTGACTCTGTCCGTGCTCGTGACAACCCCATATCCTTTGAAGCTCTCCACGAAAAGATTCTTCACCATGAGCTCACCCTCAAACACCAAAACCCTAACCCGGCCGCGCATCAGAACTCCAACCCTCTTCCAATGACTGCCCACGCTGCTCAGTTCCAACCCCGATCTACTCCCCGCCCACATAATCCTCCACCCCTTCTACCCACACCCACCACTCCCTCCGCCCACTCCTCCTCCCTACTACCTTTAAAGGTAAGTGTCAATATTGTCGCTACATTGGCCATGTCATCTCTGAGTGTCGCCAATTCCGCCGTGACTACCCAAACGTCACGTTTCCCCCACCCCCTACCTTCAACCGTCGCCCACGTCAGTCCACCGCTCCAACCGCACAAGCCAACACCGCCACCGCTCCTACCCCGCCCCCTCCAGTTTCTTGGCTAATGGACAGTGGTGCCACTCATCATATCACTAGTGACCTCTCCAACCTCTCTCTCCATCACCCCTATAATGGTAGTGATGATGTTCT
Source organism: Campanula takesimana (assembly GCA_026119855.1). Taxonomy (NCBI): domain Eukaryota; kingdom Viridiplantae; phylum Streptophyta; class Magnoliopsida; order Asterales; family Campanulaceae; genus Campanula; species Campanula takesimana. Next base: position 263,210 of record JAOWBW010001148.1, on the reverse strand, counting down.
CATTGGTGATGGCACTGCTCTTCCCATATCCAACATAGGTTCCTTCTCCCTTACTCTTCCTTCTTCCTCTCTCATTTTCAACAATGTTCTACATGTTCCTCGTATCTCTCGTAACATTCTTTCAGTATCTCAATTTTGCAAAGATAATCATGCCACTGTTGAGTTCTCACAATCTTCCTTTCTTATTAAGGCAATCTCGACCAACAACGTTCTTCTCCAAGGCACCCTTGATCGTGGCGTCTACCTTTGGACTCCTCCCTCTCCACAAGCTCATGTTGCAGCCTCCTCAACACTATCATCTTGGCACCATAGACTAGGCCACCCCTCCCCCTATTGTTTCCCTCTTAGATAGACAGTTTTCTTTATCCATTCCTCCTAGTTCTATTTCTCATTGTAATGCTTGCAAAATCAATGAAAGTCATAAACTTCCCTTTTCTATCTCTACTCTTCACTCCACTGCACCTCTTGATCTTATCTTCTCTGATGTATGGACCTCACCTGTTTACTCATATGACAACTATAAATACTATGTCATTTTCGTTGACCACTATACAAAATACACATGGCTATACCCTCTAAAAAATAAATCTGACACCTACCCGACCTTTTATAGGTTCAAAAACCTTGTCGAAAAATACTTCTCTCGCCCTATCCGACAGTTCTTCTCTGACAATGGTGGCGAGTATCTCAAACTCACTCCCTCTCTTTTACAAGAAGGGATCTCTCACCTTACCTCCCCACCCCACACTCCTGAACACAACGGCTTTGCCGAACGCCGACATCGTCACATTGTCGAAACCGGTCTTGCCCTTCTTTCTCATGCCCAACTACCACTCTCATTTTGGTCTCATGCCTTCGTCACAGCCGTCTACCTCATCAATCGACTTCCCACTCCTACACTCCAACACGACTCCCCATATCTCCGCCTCTTCCACACTCCACCCAACTACTCCAAACTTCGCTCCTTTGGGTGTCTCTGTTACCCGTGGCTTCGCCCTTATACATCTCATAAACTTGCTCCCAAATCCGCCCCATGCATCTTTGTTGGCTACTCTCCATCCCAAAGTGCTTATCACTGCTTCGACCCATCAGGCACCCAACATCGTCGGGTGTAAATGGGTCTTCCGGATCAAATACAACCCAGACAACTCCATCCACAAATATAAAGCTCACCTTGTTGCCAAAGGGTTCCATCAAAGACCTGGCCTCGATTACTCCGAAACCTTCAGTCCTGTTGTCAAACCTGTAACCATCCGTCTTATCCTCTCTCTTGCCATCACCCACGGCTGGCCACTCCGTCAACTAGACATCAATAATGCTTTTCTCTAAGGTCATCTCTCTGAAACAGTCTACACGTCTCAACCCCCGGGTTTTGAAAGTACCACCCACCCATCTTACGTTTTCCGCCTCTCAAAAGCTATCTATGGCCTCAAACAAGCCCCTAGGGCCTGGTACACTGCTCTTATATCCTTTCTTCTCTCTTTTGGCTTCACCTCCTCTATTGCTGATCCGTCTCTATTTATTTACAAAAAAAACTCCCACTCCCTTCTTCTTCTTGTTTATGTTGACGTCATTATCATCACTGGTCCCTCCGCCACTTTTCTCACCTCCTTCATCACAAGCATTTCCTCTCACTTTTCTCTCAAAGATCTCGGTCCCCTCTCCTTCTTTCTTGGCATCGAAGTCACCCCTACCTCTAACGGCCTCCTCCTCACCCAGTCCAAATACATCACTGACCTTCTTACCAAACATGATATGCTTTACTCTAAGCCTTCTCCCACTCCCATGGCCACTTATCCACCCCTCTCGGCTACCCCTCGCACACCTATTTATAACCCCTCGGAGTATCGTGCTCTCATTGGCAGTCTCCAGTACCTCTCCCTCACCCGTCCTGACATTGCCTTTACGGTAAACAAACTTGCCTAATTCTTACATCACCCTCAAGAATCACACTGGACTACACTAAAACGTCTTCTTCGCTACCTTCATGGTACAATTCATCTCGGTCTTCATCTCTATAAATCCTCACCTACATCTCTTCATGCTTTTTGTGACGCCGATTGGGCTGGTGACAAAGACGATTTCATCTCCACCACCGGTTTCATCGTGTATCTTGGCAGGAACCCCATCTCCTGGTCCTCCAAGAAACAACGGGCCATTGCTCGGTCCTCCACTGAGGCCGAATTTCGGGCTATTGCTGCCACTACTGCTGAAGTTCTTTGGGTTACCAACCTTCTCTCTGAACTTCGTCTTTCTCTCTCCTCTTCCCCTGTGATCTACTCTGATAATCTTGGGGCCACCACCTACTCTGCTAATCCGGTTTTCCACTCTCGTATGAAGCATCTTGCCCTTGCCTTTCATTTTGTTCGAGAACAGGTTCAGCTTGGAAGCATTCGAGTTCAGCATATCTCCGGCAAGGATCAACTTGCAGACGCCCTCACCAAACCTCTACCTCGTACCCAGTTCACAACATTAATCTCCAAGATCGGACTTACTCTTGGATCGTCCGTCTTGCGGGGGCGTGTAAAGAATACATCATCGACCGCATGTCCGACATCGACCGCAACACCGACCGCACCATCGACCGCAACATCGACCGCACCATCGACCGCATCATCACCACCCGAAACATCCGGATCACATGTTCCGGACCCACAGGATCATTCCATATCATAGTTTGTTATATTTAGTAAATATCTTCATTTCAAATGTAAAGATTGATATTATCTCTTGTATAGATTAGGAGATTGTGCATATCCTCTGTTAAGAAACCCTAGGATCACTTGTATATATATTGTGTAAATCCATCAATGAAAAGTATCTTTTGCCATTTTCTCTTTAGTTTCTTCACAGGAGGTTGCACACAAGGCGGCTGAGGTTTAACGAAATCAATAATCTGAACACGCCTTTTCTTCTTCTCGTTCTCAATCAGCTCGTATTGTTCCCTCAGCTTTCTCTTTGTACCTTCCAGCTTCTTTTGTTCTTCCTCATTCTCCAGATTTTGTGGGCTGTTTGAAACAGAGTCGTTCTTGTTCATCATCTTTTTGACTTTGCGACTGGGATCTTCTACTTTCTTGTTAAGACTGTGAATCTGATTCTGGAAAGAAGATCTTGAGTTGGTTATTTTGATTGGAGGCAAATCAGAACAAAAATTCTTTTTCGCTATTCCTTCATCATGAACAGGAGCTATCTCGAAGCCAGAGCCAATAATCTGAACACGCCTTTTCTTTTTGTCATTCTCAATCAGCTCGTATTGTTCCCTCAGCTTTCTCTTTGCACCTTCCAACTTCTTTTCTTCTTCCTCATTATGCAGATTTTGTGAGGTGTTCGAAACAGAGGCTTTGTTGTTCACCATCTTGTTGACTTTGCAGCTGCCATCTTCTACTTTCTTGGTAAGACACTGAATCTGATTCCGGGAACAAGTCATTGATGTGTTGGTTTTTTGGATTGGAGGCAAATCAGAACCCGACTTCTTTTTCACTATTCCTTCATCATGAACAGGAGCTTTCTTGAAGAGAGAGCCAGTAAATTTGGCAGGATCAATCCATGGCCTATTCAGAATTTCATCAACAATATCTGATTTATGTTTGGAGTGGTAGGCCAGGAAATAGGATCGATTGTGACACTACCGACTTCAAAAGTATCAAAGATAATAGCCCCCATTAAGAAATCGCACAAACTCATCAAAGGGTACTTCGCTAAAAAAGTCTGCCATCGCGCACTTTCACTGTTTCTGTCGCACACTCTGTGTCAGATTACCAAGTAAGAAAGATAATTTGTTGCAGGAAATTGAAAAGAGAAAAACTGAAGAAGAAGAGAGAAGTGGAATTGAGAAGAACTGAAGTGAAGAGACTAATGGAGGAAGGGGTTTGGTCTGTTGTTAATTCTTATAGACTAAAATCTCAACGGTAATGAAATCCCAATTGGATTGATTTTGATCGGAAATCTTTGATTAATTAATGAAGTGACTGATTGCGTATATTTGGCGCGATTGTTATTTGACGCGCTAAGTTTAAAAACGACCCATTTAACGGTTAGAAAATCCCACTCTAATTATTACTACTTGCTACCTACGTTTCTTTTGAATTAGTCAAACCAAGGTTCAAAACAATTTTCCCGCCTTTTTCCTTGTGTTTGTTTACGCTAATCTTTGAGGCCGTGACTTTTAAGATCGACTAGGGTTTTCTCCGTCCTCCTTAATAATTTCATGGGAGTTTAATATTACCATAAGTTTGATTTGCTTTTTTTTTTTTTTTTTAAATATATATATATATATACTCCTTCCGTCCCACTATAAGTGAGACTTCTTTCCCTTTTGGGACGTCCCACTAAAAATGAGACTGCCCAAAATGGAAATGTTTCAACCCCACTCATTCTCTCTTTTCATTTTCCACCACTCAATTTATTCAATCAACACTACTATTTATCCCACTCATTCTCTCTCTTCATTTTCTACCACTCAATTTATCGAACTAACACTACTATTTACTCCACTCATTCTCTCTCTTCATTTTCTACCACACATTTACTAGTTTTTCTTAATTAGTGTGCAAACTCCTCTAGTCCTACTTGTGCTGGGACGGAGGGAGTATATATATATATATATACACTCCCTCCGTCCCGCTCGAATTGGGATTCTTGGTCAAACAAATAATACTTTGACCAATAATTTGAAGAAAAATAGTAATGCTAATAAAAATTTGAAAATTGTTATTGTATCACGATTAATAATAAACTAAATAATTGTTTTTAGATTTTCATTAAGATAACTATTTTTCTTCAAATTGTTGGTCAAAGTATAAATTACTTGACAAAAAATCCTAATTCGAGCAGGACGGAGGGAGTATATATATATACTCCCTCCGTCTTTTTAGTTTGTTCAATTTTGGTCAATGGGAGTAAACTTTGACCAAACATTTAGTGTCAATCTAATCATCCAAATGAAATTCCAACAATTGTAATTAATAAATAATCATTTAATTTATCAATAATAATTTTAAAAAATTCATTAGGATTGTTAGATTGACATTAAATGCTTGGTCAAAATTTACTCCCGTTGACCAAAAGTGAACAGACTAAAAAGACAGAGGGAGTATATATATATATATATATATATTTGGTTTAAATTAAGAATGTGGATGTATAATTTATTTGTTCAGTTTTAGTAAGTGAATTTCTTATTACAATTTTGAGATTATTACAAACCCAATGGCACATGCACACCAAGTGTTTGATTTTTTGCCCACATTTAGGGATGTTTGACAAGAGCATCATTGTCCATTGGATATGAACAAATGCTTCAAATGCAACATTTCTCTTGCTTAACTTTTCTAGATATCTGTGTGTGCTGCTGCTGCAGGTTATTTGCTACGGTGTAATAACTATTGATGAAGCAAATGCCACTTTGAAACACGTATTTTTTAATATTTTCCTTTCCAATTGTTACAACACATGTTTTAAGAGATATTTTGAGTCATATACAACCCTTTTCATGTATCAAGTTCTTGAAAGTTTAATCATTTTGATGATACTTTTTATCTTGAGGCAGGCTAGAGTATCCTCCATCTTCCGGTGGTGGTAATATGTATGATACAAGGGCACATTCCCAAATGTGCACTCAATTTGTGCCTCGTTTGTCAAAACAGATTGTGTATTAAAGTCGTACTATCTCCGGAGTTAAAAGAAAAGGCGTGGACAACTAGAAATCTTATTTATGCAGGCATGGCACAACTTGTTTTTTCTGCTTTGGGTAGTGAACGACATAAACCGACTTGGTTAAGATGGGACCCATATGCACTGGGCCCGTACACCAAAAAGGCCGTGCAGGCAGTCCTTGCTTAGGCCCATTCACAAGAAGCCTATACTCATGGGCTGACATCTTATAAAAGCCGAACAGGCAGTCATTGTCTAGGCCGAGTTCCATGGAGCCCAATCCCTAGTCGGCCTCTACGACGAGCCGAGTAAGGAGACGGGCCGACCTACACCAGAAATCTCCCCTCATCATCGGGAGACCATTTACAAGAGTTACACTACAACTCAAATACTAAGGATCCTTATCTAAACAAGGATATCTCATCTATCAGATAACTGGGATATCAACCATCCTTATCAGGAGTCTATCTCTAAGGAACACGAATCCCACATCAAGACGGGCTCCCTGGCTTTCTTAACAAGTTAGGACTCATTCACCCATGCCTATATAAACAGGTCCTCTACACAGGAAACGGGTAACGAACTCTTTGGCTCAAAACTAGTCAATTGATTCTATATTCTTATTTTACTACCCGAATTCTTATTCTCAAGCCGGAGGGCCTTTGCCGGTGAAGCCCCGGCGTAGTTTACGTTTGCTTATTGTGTGCAGATCCGTACGGGGAAGTTCTCATTGCTGGATTTATCCGAACCGCAGGACGGAGGGCTGATCCGACACGTTTTTTGCAGCATCAGGTAGCATTAGTTTATACTAGAATGCTGATATGCCCTTTCTCCATCTATTCTTTGTATATGCAGGTCAAGGCTTTTATAATTCCAAAGTAAACCATTTCATTGAATTTTACTACTCCCTCAGTCCCGATTCAATGTTCATACTTTAATTTTAAAGTCTGAGAGAAGGTGAGTACGAAGTTTTTACATCTGTATGGTCACTGGACTCGCATGTTTCCCTAACATTTTTCCAGACTCCTTTTTTTTGCTTGGTATAACTTTTCTCACTTCATATATACTCGCATCTATATGGTCACTGGACTCGCATGTTTCCCCAACATCTCTTCCACCCATCGTTGCCTCTAGGGATGGCAACGGGTCGGGCTGGGTTTGACCAAAATCAAACCCGACCCAAAAAGTCATTCCTCTCTACCAAACCCGACCGGGGCCCAATGTGCTGCAAACTCGTGACTAGACCGACCCGACCTGACTGAGCCCCAAATCATTGCATAAGCGCCGGAGAGGAAGAATGTTGTTGGTGTTCAAATTTGAAATCCAAGAAAGAAAAGCAAAACAACAAGAGAAAAGGCTAATGGGACTTGGAGGGACAGAAAGAAAGACAAGGTTGAAATAGACAGTGGGGGGGGGGGAGAGAGAGATTGACTTGTAATCGGAAAGGAGAGGAAGAGTATGCCGTCGGAGTGGAAGACTGTTGCTGGAGAAGAAGGCTGTTGGCGTCGGTCAAGGATAGAGGAAGTCGCGACTAGGTTGAAGACGGAGGGATCACAATTTGCATTTGAACAACTCGAGCGACGATAAACCTAGAAATAAAGAAGAAGATGCGTGATGTGTGATTTATATCGGGTAATCTTGTAATAAAAGAAGGATACAGGGATATTAAATTTACAACAAACATGCACATAAACTTAAGCAGAGTTTGCCCTTTTTATTAAAATTACCATTTGATTGTTGTTTTGACCCCCCTTTTATGCCCGTTTACGTATATGAAATATAATATTCATTCTTAAAGCAACTTCGACCCCCATTCCAAAAAAAATATGGCTTTGCCAGCGGACTAGAAGGAATGAAGAAAACACAAACTTGCATACAAATGAGCTATCATGTTACATAAATAAACAAACAGAAATCACAGAAGTAGGAGTAAAAAAGCAAAGAGAGAGCTATGTGGTTCCGACATTTAACTTTCATGCTGAAGAGCCCACACCAGATGGACCGGGCTCAGAGGATAAACCGGATACTAGCAAAACCGGAGTCATTCCGTAACCGGTTCAGTACAAGCAAATATAGTCCACCTCGTCTTCTCTAAATGGCGACCTCAAGGTCATACCAACGTCACGAGCCAGAACGAGCCCTCAGACTAAACTCTCAGTCTCCGAGGTCCGCCACCTCGGCGAGCTCGGGGCCTCCTCGGCGAGTCCGGAGTACAGGGAGCATTAATGGCCTGTCAGAGTCATCTTGTCGCCATAAATGCCCCATGGACTTCCTTGACCACCTACCATGTGCGGCGCCGGCTATGTCAACATCACGACATCCCTTGGTCAGAAGCCTGGCAAGCCTGAAGTGCTGACCTATCCCAGGACGACACGTGGCCAAGTTGGTAAAGGCTATTCCTAGGTCTACGGTCGGACCGCTGGATAAAAGGAGGCATATATAAGCCTTTTTCTACCTCTCTCTAAGGTATGATCAATCCCTGTACACACACAAAAACACACAGAGAACTCGTTATTTCCTCCCAAGGCATTCCAAGCCTTGCTCTTAGACTTTCTAGAGAATCTCACTCTTACGCCCGAGGGTCTAAGCTGGGATCAAACCCGGCCTTGACCTTGACGGTTTCATTGTCTTTGTTGTGATACAGGAGAACCGTTGACAAAAGCCAGATATCCAATCCGTATATTGGCCCCGAAATCCGAGGCGTCATCACATGCGATGTTCATAATGTATCAACATGCTTATTCGCCAAACATAGAGCAACAAGGCGAATTAGGACCTGACAACAAAAATGAACATTTGTGTAAACCAAAGGGAGCAGATAAGCTCTAAATTAAGTTGAATGTATGAGCCATGATTCCCACAACTAACCATTACCATGGTGAAGCTCTTCACTGCAGCTAAAAACTGTACTCTCAACATCCATGAGTAAAACTAAGTTGCCATACTTTATTTAAAATTCTCTTTTCGGTCTCTACAAGGGAATATATAGATTATTTTTACCAAAGGTGTAATTAGGCCTTATAACTTGCATATCACCGAATGAAATGATACATTCTCTCTTCTCTTTAAGGCATTTCCTCAAACACCTTTTGTGCTCTCTTGCTCTCACCCGAATAATCATTCAATTTGTTCTGCCCAATCCAACGTAACCTACATCAATAGAACCTCTTCAATCCCACATCCCAGAAAATTATTGGTTCCAAAATTAGGGTTATTAATTGGCCCCTATCAACTCACACCAGGACCCTTACACTGGGTGAATTTCAATTTCACAAAAAAATGTTTATTCCAAAGAAAAATATTGGAGCCGTTGGACTTGGAATTGCCACCACGCGCCAAAGTTACGTTGAAGGCGGCAAAATTAGGAAACCCTCTTGAGTTGCGATCAAAATCTACATCGATCTCAAGAATCTTACGAAATCAGTTCCAATTAATTACTTACAACGGTTAGGCGTCAACATTAGGAAACTCCAAGTCCTTTTTATAACCCCCAGCTAAACCCCATACCTTACCCATCACATTCTCCTTCTCTCTCAATCTCTCTGTGCTGATCATTCCCCTGTTCACCAAGAAAGAAAAAACCCAGAAAGAAATTACTCTGATAATCATGGAGGTTGATGGATTTCCACCTGGTTTTCTATTCCTTCCCTCACCCCCACAGTGCATTTTCTATTTGAGTCGCAAGGTCACCTCTCAGCCCTTGCCTTTCGATGGACTCTTTCTTGATCTCGACCCTTACAACCTCAAACATCTCCCTCATATCTTCTCTTCTACTCAGAATAAGGGTCAAGTCTACACTTTCACCAAATTGCACAGGAAGGGTAAAATCGGCAACACCAATGCCAGTCGCAGAGTGGGGAATGGTACGTGGCACGGTGATCAGACCTTTAAGATCACTAATGAAGATGATGGAACAAACATTGGGATGCGTCACAACTTTAGCTATCGTGAAAAGGGTTCGCAATATGACCACCAATTTCTCATGACTGAGTACACCCTTCCAAAAGGAACTTGCTTGCAATATGATCCTCTGAAAGATTATGTGCTTTGTCACATTGTCAAGAAAGGATGGGGCCATAATGTTAAGAAAGTCAGCAAGTGCAAAAGGACTACAAATCATCAAGTTGCTGCTGTTTTTCAACAACCCGAGCCTATTGTTGCTTCTGTAAATCCTAGTTATTCTGGTTTGGAGAATCATCAAGTTGGTGCTGTTTTCCAACAACCGGAGCCTAAAGTTGCTGCTGCAGATGTGAGTTTTTATGCTATGGAAAATCCCTCTACATCTTCATGTCATTCTTCTGAAGTTGAAACACCTACCTATTTTCAACCCTTTGATAATGATACCCCATTCTTTGCTCCTCTCGAAGACCAAGACAATTGGCTTGAGACTCTCATGTCGTTGGACTATGAAACTGAATGTCCAGACCAGGATAGCAGTTTCTTCTTTGAAGATTTGATATGATTACATGGTATGCAGTATAATGTAGTTTGATGAGGAAGTGTTTCTCCTCCGTTTTCTGATTTTGTGTAAAAGTAAATTGATATGTCTGTTTAATTTCTTTTGGATATGTTCAAATATGTATGTAACTTGTTGGCTTGTTTTAATGAAAGAATGAATGAATAGATTATTCGGTTTTTGCTTCGATCAAGTATTCTTTCCATGGTTGCTTCCAAATGTAAGACTCACTCACACACAAACTCACAGTTGGCATATTGAGGAAAGTCAATTTGCAGGATTATGAAATACATTAATATTACAAGAGGTAATGAACCCCGACAAATTCATGGCAGGGGATGATTGAGGGAATGCAAAATCTTCGACAAATATTTAACTGCGATGAATTTAAGGTAACTGAGTATCTTTAAGCAAGCCTTAGTAATGATTTACTGGAAACAAAGCCAACTAATACTAACTACTAGTAGTATATAAATTGAGTTCATTGAAAATCAAGTCAGACTTTTTTCATGTTTTGAAACAACAAGAAGAAGAAGTGAAAAAATGTTTGACGATTAATGAAACCAATACTAACTAGTATACACGCCAAGTTCTACTCCATTGTTGCTCTTGATCAAGAAGAAAAGTGGACATTTCTTTTGGGACGGATGTAAAGATAGTAGACCTTTTTTAACCCTATTGAAAAAGTTATATTCCTCCCGTTTACACCAATCAACAGTCATTTAACGAATTCCAGCCACAAAAGGGAAATTCAAACAAAAACCAGTTTGCTTCTTTTGTACTCCATTAATTTAACTTATCTACCGCTGCCTTCTTTTGTATTAACTTCACTGGCCGGATGGTGTTTATTATCCCTCCCAAGAGTCAAATATATTTTCCCACATTTGATTGATGTGGCGAAATAAAATCCAGCCGATTGAGATTTCTTGAAATCAGCTAGTGCAAGTGTGAGTAAGACTGATCGACAACCAAATCCTTTTGGTAAAAAAATGTTTGCCTGGTATTCTAATGCTATCTATAATTTGGGCATTGGAATAGTTTGGAATCGGAAATGAAGATTTGGAACTGTTTGAGGCTTTGAGCAGATGAACGAGGTGCTTGTGACTTGAGTCAATGTCAAATGAAAATTTCAGTAGTCGATGTGCTCGTATGTGTCTTTATTTGTAGCTCATGGGGTACAGAGACGACTGAAATGAAAACTTTGAAGTTGAATTTAATGAACTGAAGCAGGGGCGGACCTACATGGTCGTTTGATTTTTTCTTTTTTTTTTCTTTTTTTTACAAGTGCAATTTTTTTTAAAGGTTGGAGGTATTAGTGCAATTTAGTATACTTTGCCCCCCTAAATGTGAAGTAAAAAATACACTAACATATTTTTTGCCCCCTTATGCAATTTTTGCCCCCGTTTACAAAAAATCCTAGGTCCGCCGCTGAACTGAAGTGAGCTTAAGTTGGTAAACTAATATTGGATTTGGTTTGGTTTTCAGTGAGAGCTTGGGACTTTTCTACAATACGGTATATGTTTGCCTTCAATTATCAAAAAATCAAAGCTTTCTCAATACCTTAATTCGCAAAGTAGAATCCTGTCAATTGCGCTTTCTTGAATTCAACGAGTATTAGTGTGTGAGCAAGTGAGTTGATTTATGACAGACGATCAAATACTTTTGGAAACAAAAAATCAGATAAAATATTTAGACACTAATTATTCATTCTTTCATGAATAGCAACAAAAAAATTTACAAACGTATTCTGCCTACACAGATTACAAAAACTATTTGAATATCCTCAAACGAAAATCAGCAGATGGAATTAGTAAGATGAAGGGGAGGAAGCTTTCTCGTCGACTTGAACATTTGAACTGCTCTCTTTTTCTGTTGTTTCTTCACTGGAGGTTGCCTACAAGGTGGCTGAGTTTTTCGGAAATCAACAATCTGAACCGCCCGTTTCTTTTTCTCATTCTCAATCAGCTCATATTGTTGCCTCAACTTTCTCCTTGTACTTTCCAATTTCTTTTGTCTTCCTCATTATGCAGATTTCTTGGGCAGTTTGAAGCAAGGACTTAGTTGACCATGTTTTTGACATTGCAAGCGACATCTTTTTCATTCTTGGTAAGACACTGTGTCTGATTGTGAGCAGACACAGTCTGATCTGAATAGAGAATATACACCAATTGAGCCTAGCCTACCGTTGATTTGAACATATTAAGGAAATGTATATTATTGAACTTTTTTTTTTTTTTTTTTAAAGAGATTTTTTCTTCTTGAACCAACAAATGTAAATTTTGTCGTTTCCCTCCTATTTGGATCTCTGTATCTCACTGGGTACAGAACAACTGCAATTGAAAATACTGATGTAAGCTAAAGTTAGTAAACCAATATTGGTTGGCTTGGTTTCCAGTGAGCACTTGGGTTTTTTCAACAATGATTATGTTTGCCTTAGACTCCCTCCGTCCCAAAATGATCTTCCTATTTGTCATTTCTCATTGTCCCAAAATGTTCTTCCCAAAGTGCATAAACAAACCATAGCTAGTGAAGCAAGTGTTCATATCCTTAAAAAGTTTGAATAGTCAAACGCGAAGATCATTTTGGGACGGAGGGAGTATCTATCAAAATCAAATCTTTGTCAATGATTTTTCAATACATTAACTAGAATCCAGTCAATTGGGCTTTCTTGAATTCAATTCATCGAGTGTTAGTGTGAGTGAGTGAGTTGGTTGATGAGAAAATATTTAGTCATTGATTAATTTATGCTTTCATGAATAGCAACAAAACATTTACATACGTTTCTGCCTACACAGATCATAAACACTACTCAATTATCTCCAAAAGACACCGTCTATATACTTTTGATCCATCATTCTCATAAACGAAAATCAGCAAATAGAACTAGTAATATGAAGGGGAGGAAGCTTCCTCGTGGACTTGAACATCCGAACTGGTTTCGTACTCTGTTGTTTCTTCACAGGAGGTTGCACACAAGGCGGCTGAGGTTTTAGGAAATCAATTATCTGGACACGCCTTTTCTTCTTCTCATTCTCAATCAGCTCGTATTGTTCCCTCAGCTTTCTCTTTGTACCTTCCAGCTTCTTTTCTTCTTCCTCATTCTCCAGATTTTGTGGGCTGTTTGAAACAAAGTCGTTCTTGTTCACCATCCTTTTGACTTTGTAACTGGGATCTTCTACTTTCTTGTTAAGACTGTGAATCTGATTCCGGGAAGAAGATCTTGAGTTGTTTATTTTGATTGGAGGCAAATCAGAACTAAAATTCTTTTTCGCTATTCCTTCATCATGAACAGGAGCTATCTCGAAGCCAGAGCCAGTAATCTGAACACGCCTTTTCTTTTTGTCATTCTCAATCAGCACGTATTGTTCCCTCAGCTTTCTCTGTGCACCTTCCAACTTCTTTTCTTCTTCCTCATTATGCAGATTTTGTGAGGTGTTTGAAACAGAGTCTTTCTTGTTCACCATCTTGTTGACTTTGCAGCTGCCATCTTCTACTTTCTTGGTAAGACTCTGAATCTGATTCTGGGAACAAGAAGTCATTGATGTGTTGGTTTTTTGGATTGGAGGCAAATCAGAACCCGACTTCTTTTTCACTATTCCTTCATCATGAACAGGAGCTTTCTTGAAGCCAGAGCCAGTAAATTTGGTAGGATCAATCCATGGCCTATTCAGAATTTCATCAACAATATCTGGTTTTTGTTGTTGTATGGGATCCTTGGAGTGGTAGGCCAAGATTTGACACTACCGACTTCAAAAGTATTAAGATAATAGCCCCCATTAAGAAATCGCACAAATTCATCAAAGGGTACTTGGCTAAAAAAGTCTGCCATGGCACAGTTTCAGGCTAATAACTAAGAAAGAGAATTTGTTGAAGGAAATCGAAAAACAGAGGAACTGAAGAAGAACTGAAGTGAAATCCCAATTTTGATCGGGAGTCTTGATTAATTAATGAAGTGACTGATTGATTGTGTATATTTGACGCGCTAAGTTTAAAAACGGCCCATTTGTTTGTTTAAGGAATCAAAACAAACGGTAATAAAATCCCACTCTAATTATTACGGCTTGCTACCTAAGTTTCGTTTGAATTAGTCAAACCAAGGCAATTTTCCCGCCTTTTTTGTTTCTCCTTGTTAAGGGGAAATTGCACTTTACTGCCATTAAGTTCACACTGAGTTGCAATGTAGGACCTAAAGTTCCATTTTTAGCAATTTAGTACACTATGTTCACATTTTGTTGCAATCTAAAGCAATTTTGGATGTCTGTTAAATTAATCTGACGGAATTCATTGCATGTGCAAGCCACGTGGTTTTTAGAGGGCAAAAACGTCTTTTCCTATAAACATGCTCACAAACAGTAACATATGTACAGTTGTTCAATTTTTAGGGATGAAACTGCAATTTGCCTAATTTATGTGGTTGGCACGTGCGAGTTGAAAAGACATTTTTGCCCTCTAAAACAGTAGCGGACCCAGGAATTTTTTACAAGGGGGCAAAATGGCATAACACATTTAAAGGGGGCAAAAATAAATACTAATGCATTTATTTTTTTAAACAAAGAGGGGCAAAGTCTAAAATATTGCACTAATACTCCAAATTTTCAAAAAAAAAATTCACTAGTAATATTATTTTTTAACAAAGGGGGGCCATTGCCCCCATAGACATAGGGTAGGTCCGCCCCTGCTCTAAAAGCCACGTGCCTTGCACGTGCAATGGGTTCCGTCAGATTAATTTAACGGACATCCAAAATTGCTCTAGATTGCAACAAAATGTGAACATAGTGTACTAAATTGCTAAAAATAGAACTTTAGGTCCTACCATGCAACTCCGTGTGAACTTAATGGCAGTAAAGTGCAATTTCCCCCCTTGTTAACTTTAATCTTTGAGGCCCAGTCCATTATCTTGACTTAACTGACCTTTACCATCCTTAATAATTCTTGATTTGCTTATTTTGTTGAATTTATTTTGGTTTCAATTCAGAATGTGGGTGTATAAATTATTTGTTCAGTTTTTCAGTAGGTGAATTTCTATTTACAATTTTGAGTTTATTACAAATCCAATGGCACATGCACAGTGGCGAAGCCAGGATTTTCCGAAAAGGGGTTAAGGTTGCTTGGTGATAAGTATTATTGTTGAGGTTTACAAATTTAGTATACAAGGGGTCGAATAGTGCAATTTATTCTCAAATTTAAGGGGGTCAAAATGAATAAATTCATCATTTTTTGTAGTAAATGTCATTTTCTAAAATTTTGAAGGTACTAAAATTGACACATTTCAAAATTCAAGGGGGTCGAATGACCCCCCTTCCCTTTGCCCTAGCCTCGCCACTGCACATGCACACCAAGTGTTTGATATTTTGTCCACATTTAGGGATGTTTGATAAATCCATTTACGGATGTGAGGCTGTGTTGTGTGTTGTGTGTTGTGTGCTGCTGCAGGTTTCTTTTGTAATTGGTAACAAATATTGCAACTGCAACTTGGAAACTCACAATTTTAATCTTTTAATCTATTATTTCTTGGAAAGTTTTACACCATTTCGATCCTATATTTATCGCTGGGCACATACCAAAATGTGCACTCAATTTGTGCCTCCTTCGCTAATATTATTTAACCTTGCACCTACGCTCAACAAAACTAATGTAGTTAGAATTTCACTGCTTGTTTCTTGTTACCAATAGCCTTCGATTTCGGGTTTAACCAACAGGGCCAGCTATGACAGCTGAAGCGGACGTATGTAGTACTGTTGCAGCATCGTTGGAGTATACCCATTGTTAAATTGTTGGGTTAAAGAAATTAGGAATATTCGAAGAAGAGAGTGTATGAATGTATAAATTGATGGATGTTAATGATTGAAATGGGTGAGTAGTAGGTTCTAATTAAGGTAGTCATACAATCTCTCATCTATGCATGTTATTCCTCTTCAATATAAGTGCAACCTTAACATCCTAATAGCCCAAAATTAAGTTCTATGGTCACTGAATTTGATCAATGCACACACTCAAGCTTTAATCTTTTCATGTCAAATGTTTCAGCGCTTTTCCAGTTAAACAAACAAAAATTAGTACACCATAGCAGAGAACGTGCTTGTTAACTAGAAACAAACAAAAATTAGTAATGTAGTTAGAATTCACTGCTTATTTCTTGTTACAAATAACCCTCGATTTCGAGTTTAAACAACATGACCATGATATGAGAGTTGAAGAAGACGTATGTCGTGAGTAGTACGTAGCAATTGTGATTAAGGTAGTCTATAAAATCGGGAGTTGAAAAAATAATAATTAGAATTTCAAGTCATTTAATTAAAAGATATAAAATAAAATACTCCATAGTAGATGATTGAGCTAGTTAACTAGATTGATAACTGCTTGGTGCACACTAAAGCTATTTTGTTTGAACTGCAAAGGCAAGTCAAAAAGATATACAAAGCTGTGAAATATGTGGTTAAAATGTCTATGTGAATGATATTACCCACATTTCCCTGTATCGCGTGCGCATGACGATATCGATTAGTCCATTGGCATATGAATGTTTGATGGCTAGTTAATTGCTTAGCGAGTAGTCTCAAAATTTACATTGAGTTTGAGAAAAAGCCTACGTGACTGACGACTTATGACTCATAATCACAAAGGAACTCCTTCTCAAAATGTTTCTTCGGTTGTAGCAGGAAAAATTCTGCAAATAACCCCTTTTTTATTTTTGAGTAAAAAACATTGAAAATAATCCTACAAATTTTGTATTATGAAGGTAAAATTTATGAGAAAACTACCGTCTAGTCCCTCATCCTAAGCCTAATTACCACCTAATCCAACCCAATATTTTCATCTACCATCTAGTCCAAGCTAATTTTTTATTTACCACCTAGTCCATTAAAATTATTAAATCCCGAAACTACCCTACTATAAATGAAACCCTACCCCCTCCTCCCCACGCAGTCACACACTCACGCACGCACGCACTCTCTCTCTAACCTTACCCCCGGCGACCCCACCCCTCCCCTAACCCCGGCGACCCACCTCCCGTCACCGTCGCACCATTTTTTCTCTGTCACCGGCGGGTTTTCAAAGGTAACGGCAAAGACATTCCGGCGAGTCGATTTCAACCGGCGACCCCACCCCTCCCCTAACCCCGGCGACCCACACCTCCCCTAACCCCGACGACCTTTCTCCGGTCACCGGCGCACCATTTCTTCTCCGTCACCGGCGAGTCGATTTCAACAGATCTGATTCTCTCTTTCAGATCTAGATCTATCTCCCTCCATTTCTCTCTCTCACCTCCGGCGAAATCCCGCACCTCTGGCTACCCCATGCCATCCCGCACATCCGGAAATGCAAGAGAGGATCTCGTATCCTTAATTCTTCTCCTTGATATTCAAAGCCCTAAACTCAATTTGATTCTTTTGGTAACTTTCAAGTCTGCCCTAAACCCAAATTGATTCCTGGTTTGATTTGAGAGAAACATTAACCCGGAAATCTTAGATAATGTCGTCAAAACACGGGCTATGGATGACATGGCTGAAAATATTTGCATCTTTTTGTAAGAAATAACTGTGGGAGTTGAAAGCGATTCTTGATCTGATATTTGAAAATTGATTTGTTTATTGCTTTGAGACTGTTGAGTTTTTTATACTCCTTTTGTATCAAAATAAATGTTAAAGATATGATATAAAGTAAATTCTGGAATTTTTTTCGCATTCATTTCGGGATCGGGATGGAGGTAGTAATACAGTAAAGGCTTCTGGGTGTTCTATGGTGGCCATGACAGAAGCTACTGTTTGGGATGAACAAGAACAACATTATAACAGGAAGATGACGATGGGTAAAGTTCTTTGCCAAACAAAAAATAATATGGGAGAACTAATTTTGAAGATATAGGAAAGAAATTGGTTGTCAAACATGCTACTATTATTTTTCTATTTTTGTTGGATAAGAATGGAATGATAGAGAAGCGGAAACATGATTTATGTTTCTAGTTATATAAGAGAAACAAAAATGGTTACCAAACGCACCTAAGTTTACGTTTATTTCTTGGAATAATTGTGAATTTGTTTTTGAAATTTGATATTGGAACAACCGTAAACTTGTATATTATAAAAACTGTGAACTTACAATTGTGAACTTGTTCGAACAAGTGCGAACTTGTTCTTGGAACAATTGCGAACTTACAATTGTGAACTTACAATTGCGATCATACAATTGCGAACTTACAATTGTGAACTTACAATTGCGATCTTACAATTGCGAACTTGTTTTTGGACAAGTGTGAACTTGTTAATGGAACAATTGCGAACTTACAATTGCGAACTTACAATTGTGAACTTACAATTGCGATCATACAATTGCGAACTTACAATTGCGAACTTACAATTGCGATCTTACAATTGCGAACTTGTTTTTGGACAAGTGTGAACTTGTTAATGGAACAATTGCGAACTTACAATTGCGAACTTACAATTGCGAACTTACAAGTGCGAACTTACAATTGCGATCTTGTTTTTGGACAAGTGTGAACTTGTTAATGGAACAATTGCGAACTTACAATTGCGAACTTACAATTGCGAACTTACAATTGTGAACTTACAAGTGCGAACTTATAAGTGCGATCTTACAATTGCGAACTTACAATTGCGAACTTGTTTTTGGAACAAGTGCGAACTTGTTATTGGAACAATTGCGAACTTGCAATTGCGAACTTGTTTTTGGAACAATTGCGAACTTACAATTGTGAACTTATAATTTCGAACTTGTTCTTGGAACAAGAACAAATGTGATTTTTTATTTTTTTTTGAACAAATGCGAACTTACAATTGGAACAAGAACAAATTTACATTTGTTCTTGGAACAAATGCGAACTTACAACTGTGAACTTGTTCTGAAAACAACTGTGAATTTGTTCTTGAAAAAAATTATTTTTTTTAAAAAAAAATGTGAATTTGTTGCTAAGAGCTTTTAATTTGTTCTTGTAGAAAATGTGTAGTTGTTTTTTAAATAAAGAATTATTGTTTTTTTTCATAAAAATAAAATGGACATTGGAAAATGGTCGTTGGAGGTGGTCACCAGAAAATGTTTGTCGGAAAAAAGTGGTCGGAGGTGGTGGCCGGAAAATGGTTGCCGGTGATAGTCACCAGAAAATGGTCACCGGAAAAGGTGGCCGGAGATGGTCGCCGGAAAACGGTGGTTGGAAGTAGTCGCCGGAAAATGGCCGCCGGAGGTGGCCGGAAAAGGTGACCGGAGGTGGTCGCCGGAAAAAGGTGACCGGAGGTGGTCGCCGGAAAAGGTGACCGGAAATGGTCGCCGAAAAATGGTGACCGGAAATTGTCGCCGGAAAAGTGGCCGGAAAATGGTCGCCGGAGGTGGTCACCGAAAAATTGTGGCCGGAGGTGGTCACCGGAAAATGGTTGCCGGAAAATGGTGGCCGGAGGTGGTCGCCGGAAAATGGTGGCCGGAAAATGGTTGCCGGAGGTGGTCACCGGAAAATGGTCGCCGGAGGTGGCCGTCGGAAAATGGTGGCCGGAGGTGGCCGACGGAAAACGGTGGTCGGAAAATGGTGGCCGGAGGTGGCCGCCGGAATATGGTGGCCGGAGGTGGCCGCCGGAAAATGGTCGCCGGAGACGGTGACCGGAAATGGTGGCCGGAAAATGTCACCGGAAAATATTGCCGGAAAACTGGCCGGAAAAAGGTTGCCGGAGGTGGTGGTCGGCCGGAGGTGGTGGCCGGTCGGTCAAAGTTGTTGACCGGTGAGAAGGTGAAAGGTTGAGGAGGGAGGGGTAATCATGTAATTTCCAGTCATTTAGTAAGGGCATTCATGCCCTTTTAATATCCCTTGGACTAGGTGGTAATATTGAAAATACTTTGGACTAGGTGTTAGTTTAGATTCTAATGAGGGACTAAATGGGAATTGCCCCAAAATTTATTATATTTTGAGTATTTGTATGACCCACTACTCATTAATTCAGCATCTAATCATTATTTGTTTTTTCTTACTACCCTAATACAGAATCCAACTGATCAGACTTTTTTTTGTTTTTTCTCTCAAAGGCATTTCGTCAAAAGAATGAGTGGTGGGGTAGAGTGAATATAAAATTATAAAAAGTAGGCTATTTTGGGAAGTGTCAAGTGAGCTGAGACGAACCAAAATAGAAATAAGTGTCAAGTGAGCTGTGATGGAGGGAGTATAAGGAAATACTTACCCGTGCATCGCACGGTTGGGAAACTAGTTTATTTTAAGACGGAGTATGAATTATAATATTTTTTCATATAAAACAACTTCCACCGCATTCTGATAAATTTCTTACTTTCGCCACTGAATCAAATCAAAAGGGCTAAAGTAAACACAAACTTGGATTCAGTTAATAATTGTCAAATGAGCTACCATGTTTGGTGTTACAAACAATAATCGCAAAGAAATCACAGAATTGAGAGAGCTATGTGGTTCCGAAATTTAACTTTATGGAATGTTCACAATGTATCAACATGTTTCTTATAAGCCTAGCAGCAAGCTGAATTAGTACTTGACAACAAAAAATGAACATTTGTTTAAATCAAAGGCAGCAAATAGGCTATAAATTAAGCTGAATGTATGAGCCATGATTGCTTCATTTTATTAAAAAAAAAAAAAAAAAAAAAAAGAAAAAAAAAGAATTTTCAGTGCAAACCAATTTCCATTACATAATCCAACTGATCAAACTTTTTTTTTTCTTTTCTTTTTCTCTCTAAGGCATTTCATCAAACACCTTTTCAGCGCCCTAGTAAAACTCAAACTAAGATGAGTCCCTTCAATTAATAAATGGATAGTACACTAGTAGCTTAAATTGAGTACTTGAGTAAAAACAACAACTTACCCACTAGGCTACCAAAGGGTTAATCGGGCCTTATAACTTGCATATCACTGAATAAAATGATACATTCTCTCTTTTCTTTAAGGCATTTCCTCAAACATCTTGTGTGCTCTCTTCCTCTTGCCCCAATGCACTTCAACCGATTGATCATTAGGGTTAATAAATTCAATCCCACCACTCAGAAAATTACTGGTTGCAAAATTAGGGTTATTAATTGTCTCCAATCACTACTCGATCACCAGGACCCTTAGATTGGGTTCATTTCAAATTCACAAAACGTGGGGAAGATGCAAGACAAATATTGGAGCCGTTGGAATTTCTTACCACGCGCCAAAGTCCGCGGCAAAATTAGGAGTTATTCGATCTCAAGAATCTTACGAAATCTGTTCCAATTAATTACTTACAACGGTTAGGAGTCAACATTAGGAAACTCCTTTTTATAACCCCCACCTAAACCCCATACCATTCTCATCACATTCTCTCTCTCTCTCTCTCTCTCTCTCTCAATCTCTCTGTGCTGATCATTCCCCTGCTCACCAAGAAAGAATTGAAATTACTCTGATCATCATGGAGGTTGATGGATTGCCACTTGGTTTTCGATTCCTTCCAACTCACCAACACTGTATTTTCTATTTGACTCGCAAGGTCACCTCTCAGCCCTTCCCTTTCCATGCCCTCTTTCTTGATCTCGACCCTTACAACCTCAAACATCTCCCTCATATCTTCTCTTCTGCTCTCAATAAGGGTCAAGTCTACACTTTCACCAAATTGCACAGGAAGGGTAAAATCGGCAACACCAATGCCAGTCGCAGAGTGGGGAATGGTACATGGCACGGTGATCAGACCTTTAAGATCACTAATGAAGATGATGGAACAAACATTGGGATGCGTCACAACTTTAGCTATCGTGAAAAGGGTTCGCAATATGACCACCAATTTCTCATGACTGAGTACACCCTTCCAAAAGGAACTTGCTTGCAATATGATCCTCTGAAAGATTATGTGCTTTGTCACATTGTCAAGAAAGGATGGGGCCATAATGTTAAGAAAGTCAGCAAGTGCAAAAGGACTACAAATCATCAAGTTGCTGCTGTTTTTCAACAACCCGAGCCTATTGTTGCTACTGCAAATACTAGTTATTCTGGTTTGGAGAATCATCAAGTTGGTGCTGTTTTCCAACAACCGGAGCCTAAAGTTGCTGCTGCAGATGTGAGTTTTTATGCTATGGAAAATCCCTCTACATCTTCATGTCATTCTTCTGAAGTTGAACCACCTACCTATTTTCAACCCTTTGATAATGATACCCCATTCTTTGCTCCTCTCGAAGACCAAGACAATTGGCTTGAGACTCTCATGTCGTTGGACTATGAAACTGAATGTCCAGACCAGGATAGCAGTTTCTTCTTTGAAGATTTGATATGATTACATGGTATGCAGTATAATGTAGTTTGATGAGGAAGTGTTTCTCCTCCGTTTTCTGATTTTGTGTAAAAGTTAATTGATATGTCTGTTTAATTTCTTTTGGATATGTTCAAATATGTATGTAACTTGTTGGTTTGTTTTCATGAAAGAATGAATGAATAGATTATTCGGTTTTTGCTTCGATCAAGTATTCTTTCCATGGTTGCTTCCAAATGTAAAGCAGACTCACTCACACACAAACTCACAGTTGGCATATTGAGGAAAGTCAATTTGCAGGATTATGAAATATATTAATCTTACAAGAGGTAATGAAACCTGACAAATTCATGGCAGGGGATAGTTAAGGGAATGCAAAATCTTTGAAAGATATTTAATTTTGACAAATTTTAGGTAAATGAATATCTAGAATTTAGGCATTGGAATAGTTTGGAATCGGAAATGAAGATTTGGAACTGTTTGAGCAGATGAACGAGGTGCTTGTGACTTGAGTCAATGTCAATAAGGAGTTTTACGTATGAAATGTATGAATTTGGTAAGGAAATGAATGATCACTGCTGCAAACAAAAGAAGCACCAAGTTTTACTCTGCTGCACAAATGCACAATGCATCCAAAGTCGCATAAGCTAATTTTCTGTCTCGAAATAAATCTTACTCTTAATAAGTTTCTTTCAACTTTCAACTACTAAACAATAAAAAGAATTAAGCTGCTCAAGGAAGTTGGATTACATAAACATTTTGCCTAGGATGTTGACTCATGACAGATCATCAGAAACAATGCCACAACCACAAACCATTACACGGAACACTGAATAAATTAACAATTTCCCTTCCAAACTCTTTCACTCCCTATAACATCAGGAACTCCTAGTGCTCTCATCATCAATATTGTTTTAGTTTTCTTCTTCTTGAACCAACAAATGTAAAAATCAGTCGCTGTGCTTCTATTTGTATCCTTGTACCTCGCTGGGTACATAGACGACTGCAATTGAAAACTTTGAAGTTGAATTTAATGAACTGAAGTGAGCTTAAGTTGGTAAACTAATATTGGATTTGGTTTGGTTTTCAGTGAGCTTGGGCCTTTTCTACAATACAGTATATGTTTGCCTTCAATTATCAAAAAATCTGGGCTTTCTTGAATTGAACGAGTTTTATTGTGTGAGTGAGTGAGTTGATTTATGACTGACAATCAAATACTTTTGGAAACAAAAAATAGGATAAAATATTTAGACACTAATTCATTCATTCTTTCATCAATAGCAACTAAAAAAAATTACAAACGTATTCTGCCTACACAGATTACAAAAATCAGCAGACGGAATTAGTAAGATGAAGGGGAGGAAGCTTTCTCGTCGACTTGACCATTTGAACTGCTTTCTTTCTCTGTTGCTTCTTAACAGGAACTTGGATACAAGACGGCTGAGGTTTTACGAAATCAATAATCTGAACACGCCTTTTCTTCTTCTCATTCTCAATCAGCTCGTATTTTTCCCTCAGCTTTCTCTTTGTAACTTCCAATTTCTTTTTGTCTTCCTCATTATGCACATTCAGTGGGCTGTTTGAAACAGAGGCTTTCTTGTTTATTATCTTCTTGACTTTGCAGCTGCCATCTTCTACTGTCTTGGTAAGACTCTGATTCTGATTCCGGGAACAAGTCATTGATGTGTTGGTTTTTTTGATTGGAGGCAAATCAGAACCCGACTTCTTTTTCGCTATTCCTTCATCGTGAAGAGGAGCTTTCTCGAAGCCAGAGCCAGTAAATTTGGCAGGATCAATCCATGGCCTATTCAGAATCTCATCAACAATATCTGATTTATGTTGTTGTTTGGGGTTCCTTGGAGTGGTAGGGGAAGAAATAGGATCGATTGTGACACTACCGACTTGAAAAGTATCAAGATAATAACCCCCATTAAGAAATCGCACAAACTCATCAAAGGGTACTTGGCTAAAAAAGTCTGCCATGGCGCACTGTCGCACACTGTGTGTCAGACTACTAAGTAAGAAAGAGATTTTGTTGCAGGAAATTGAAAAGAGAAAAACTGAAGAAGAAGAAGAAGAGAGAAGTGGAATTGAGAAGAAGTGAAGTGAAGAGATTAGCGGAGGGAGGGAGGGGTTTGGTCTGATGTTAATTCTTATAGACTAAACAATCTCAAGGGTAATGAAATCCCAATTGGATCGATTTTGATCGCAAGTGTTTGATTCATCAATGAAGTAACTGGTTGCGTATACTTGGCGCGGTTATTATTTGACGCGCGTTTGTTTAAGGAAATCAACACTAACGGTAACAAAATCCCACTCTAATTATTACTACTTGCTACCTACGTTTTCGTTTGAATTAGTCAAACCAAGGTTCAAAACAATTTTCCCGCCTTTTTACTTGTCTTTGTTTACGCTAATCTTTTGAGGCCGTGACTTTTAAGATCGACTAGGGTTTTCTCCGTCCTTAATAATTTCATGGGAGTTTAAAATTACCATTAGTTTGATTTGCTTATTTTGTTGACTCTTTGATTTTTAAAAAATATACTCCCTCTGTCCCAGCACTAAGTAGGACTAGAAGAGTGGGCACAATAATTAAAAAAAAATATATATATATGGTAGAAAATGAAGAGATAAATGAGTGAGATATACTACATGTATTGTTGAGTGTCAATGCAAGGGTGTTAGTGTGCTAATAAGTTCAAGTTATTTACAAGAACGCTATCGCATGTTTTAAATGAAATTTAAGCTACTAACAAAAATATTACTCCCTCTGTCCCAGAATGATAGTACGCCTATTTTTATGGGTTTTACGAAGTAACTTTGAGTAATAATTAATGCTACTTTTAATTATTCCAATGAAATTTCTGAAATTGTTCTTGATACACCATTATAAATACTATTAATATCAATTTTTTGATTCACATTAAAATAATTATAAGTAGCATTTATAACTGCTCAAAGTTCCCTCGTAATAACAACGAAAAAATGTGGACTATCTTTCTGGGACGAAGGGAGTATGAGTTAGTCTCATGTAAAACGTGTTTTTCCTAGTGAATAGGAAAAACGTGTTTTTCATAATCATCCGGCGCTCCTCAACAAACTCGCGGGACCTTCATAATACATCAACTGGTCATTTTAAACACTGTTACTGGCTATATATTAACACATCAACTACTCTTCAAATTTTTTCTCAGAAAAAACTTTCCGGCTATCACTTTCAAAGGTTCTGACTATCAGTCTCAAAGGTTCTGGATATCAGTCTCAAATGTTCTTTTCAGTTTTTTTTTTTTTTCTCACTAGAGATGCTTCATAAATTATATCAAGAAGACTATATTATCTATATCCAGAACCTCTTGAGCTTGATATCCAGAAAGTTTATTGGTCATAACCTTCTTCAAATGTATTTGAAAATCATATCCAGAAGGCTTGTTATTGATATTCAGAACCAATGAAAAGTTTCGATTATTTACAAAAATGTCACCGCGCGTTTTTTAAAGAAGTTCCACATATTTTCAAAAGAGGTAGTCTCTTGTACACCCGTCGCATGGCGTGCGACGGGTCAGGCTGATTTTTTTTTTTCTTCAACCCCCAACTTTTTTTTCTCCCAACAAAAGTAACACTTATTATAACGAAATGTAACATTTTTTTCTTTTTAAATGTAACACTTTTTTTTAAAAAAATGTACCACAATTTTTCTGTAATACATTAAAGATAACATAAAAGATTGACAACTAAACTAATGTCACACTTTTTATAAAGGAATGTAACACTATTTGCAAATGTAACATTTTTTTTTTTCAAAATGTACCACAATTTTTCTGCAATAGATTAAAGATAACATAAACGATTGACAACTAAACTAATGTAACATTTTTTATAAAGGGATGTAACACTCATTTTTTCAAATGTAACACTTTTTTTCTCCGAAAATTAACATATGATTGACAACTAAACTAATATTACATTTTATAACAAATGAATGTAACATTTTTTTCTCAATTGTAACAGTTTATATTCTTAAATGTAACATTATATATGAAATGTAACAATTTTTTATTGAGAAAGTAACAATAGAAATGCAAACCCATTTTTTTTGTTGGTAAAACTGCTGTTACATTTGACTGTAAAAAGTGTTACTTTTTGAACATGAAACTGTTACTTTTATTAGAACAGAGAGTTACATCTCAGCTGACAAAGCAACTCAAACTTTTTGTGTGTAAAAAAATATGTTTTTTTTTTAAAAAAAAAAAATCAAACCATATCATGACCTATGTAGTTTTATTCCTCTCGTCGAGACGAACACAACGGTATTTTTAAATTTTTTTTCTAAGTTATAAATCTCAAGATATAGCATTTTAAACTTTTTGGTTTATTTTTTTTAAAGACGACACGTGGCAGCGCGCGGTTGGGTGAACCAGGTGTGGCTCACAGCGCGCCACGTGTCGCTTCTGGAGTGGAGGAGAGGCGGGCTGGTGGATCGAGCCGGGTCGGCGCGGGTTTGCCCGCCGCACACCCGTGCAACCGTTGCACCTGAGAATTTGTCTTTTCAAAAATGCTACCGAAAACACGTTTTTCCTAGGACTTGCGTAAAACACGTTTTACCCAAGATTTGTGAAATACTATTGCATACTGTATTTTCTATTTTTTTTTTATTTATTTACAAAAATGTCACAGCGGATTTTGAAAACACTTTAATGTCTTAGAAAAAATGTTTTTTTTTGAAAAAAGAAAAAAAAAAGGTTTTTCTTGATTTTTTGTGTTTTTAAAATGTATTGATAATAAGAAATCGTGGGGAGAAATTACTGTACTACAAAGAATGGAGAAGGGGAAGATGGGCTTATTTTAAGCGAAACACCGAGCTTGAGGGGGCTAATTTGACAACCAAACCTCTTCCTCTTCTATATGGCGGCAAGGAGAGATGATCCTCTCTCTCATCGGAGGAACGGAAGAGCTAAATGAACCCTAAATTCAGCAATATCGTAAGCAATTTCAACCTTTATCTATCTGATCTCTATGTATTTACATACTTCATTGTCTCTGTACGATTACCATCTTCTGACCTCTCTGTGTAATGTTTATACTATTACATAATCGAGGAGTTAGGTATTGATTTAATTCTTAATATTTCACAAACTTAAAAAATCAAGGAAAATTTATGATTATATATGATGAATGTAGTATGAAATGATGGATTTTGTTTTGTTGAATTGATGCTTGAAAGTGTTAATAATGGGCTTGTAGACCTTTACGCAATTGTTTAGCAGATTGGAATAAATTAGCTAGATCTTGATTGTTAATTAGGGCTTGAAATCTCTACACTCTACTGTATTTTAAGGACGATTATTATTAACATTATTATTATCAATGTTGTGTACTAGTATAGCAATTTGTGCACCATGTCATAGCATTATGATTAGTGTCATTTTTCCAAAAGGGGTCGGGACTGCGTAGGGAATAAAAATTACACTTATAAAAATTTCCACAAAGGGGGTCAAAATGGTATCATAGTGCAAATTTACCACAATTAAAGGGGTCGAAATTGACAAATTTTTGTTTTATTGTACATTTAAATTTTTGGATGTGCTAAAATGCCAAGTGACCCCTTTCCTTTCCATGTGGCTTCACCACTGCTGATGATACATTGACTGCACTGCTTATATGAACGGTTTTATTAACTAGTAGTCAGACTATTATGGTACAAACTACACAATAAACTCTTGAACTTGCCCGGAATGTCGAAGTGAATTAAATTGCATTTAGTCTTGTTTGAATGAACTTTTTTTTTTTTTTTTTTTTTTTTTTTAACTACAATGTTTCCGTTCTTAAACTTCATATTTCTTCTATAGCCAATTGCTTAAATCCATTTCAGAGGGTAAGTGTGAGGCTAATATTACTTTTGTGTAGTCCGAGTCTTAGAATCTCTATTGTTGTACAACTTGGATTTGTTTTCTGTATAGGAAAATAAATTACTCGGGATATTAGAACAAGGGAAACGATATTGATAGATGAACGGGGAGTCCAAACATGAAATGTCTGTAAAGTACAAGAAGCCAAAACTAAACAATAACGTCGGACAATCCCTCTTCAAGTTAGATAAATTCCTTGGAAATTGCCATTGGCGAAGCCTATAAAGATGCTAAGGTACCACTTTCTCCCACAAAAGTTGCCTCGATACCCCGTGTTTCTCACCAAAATTAGTCACATCTATTCCCTTTCTTTCCCATAGCTTCTGAGTCTGAGGTGTGTAAACGGTCTTCTCCATTTTGAGAATGCACCGGAGGAAGGTATGGTCATGCTACTGACATTACAGGTTGACAATATTGAGGTGTGTAACCGGTCTTCTCCATTTTGAGTATTGCTCACTGGAAATCTTTATCTAACATATACTTTCTCTATCTCCAACATTAACTTTCCAAAGAGTCAAATGATTTGAGGAACACCGAATCATAATAACATGGCCACCCATCCTGACCATCCAATGTCATTTGTTTGTATGGTTGAGTGTTAAAGTTAGAATGTTATGAAAAGTACCACTTCTGCGTATTTTAGAAAATATGTGTTCCAAATCATTCATCCATAGTAAGAATACTGTAGCTCCCTAATTTTGACAAACAACATAAGCAACACAACTACTTTCTGTCTTTTTTTTAAATAACATACTCCCTCCGTCCCGCTGGAAACTTCAAAAAAAAATTATGGCACAAGAATTAAGGGAAAAAGTGAAAAAGGTGATGTGTTGTGAGTGTTGATAGTTGAGTGGGAGAGAGAAAGTGGGGTAGAGAATAGTTAGTGGGTTAGTGGATGTGAGTATGAGAAGTGGGACCCACTAATTAAAAAGTATTAAAAACTTTCCATTTATGGATTTTGCAATTTCTATGGGACGCCCAAAATGGTAAGTTTTGCAATTTCCGGCGGGACGGAGGGAGTATTTCCTAGAGGACGAAACATATGATGTGCTTCTGGGGTGGATGCAGGACTTGGGACCGCCAGAATTAGTATCTTGAGCGGTTACATATCCAGGGCCTTTGGTTACGGAGGGACCGCTTCGTTTTTGTAGGCGCCCAGACCCTTCCGGGAACATCATTTCGAGGCCTGCGGTTTCCGCAGCCGTAACCATTTGTCATTCAATTGAATCCCTCGGAATCGGGTTGGGCCAGGAGGGTCTCTTAACGCCTTCTTTTTCTGGACTTGAACCAGAGACCTCGCCCGTGAAGTAAATCATCGCGGGAAGGTTTGGCACCTCGATGTCGGCTCTTCGCCACCTGGGGCTGTAGTAGCTTCCAAGGGTTGCCCGGCTCGCGTCGTTCCAACAACCGGCGGGGAGGTATTGACTGAGTCCGGGGTTTACGTCCTGTCGACAGTAACTTTTATCCGTTGAGCGACGGCCCTTCCACTCGAGAGCAGGAAAAAGTCCCCTCAATTAACAGCATATTCTGGCATTACATTCATTAAATCAACAACAGCACTGGTATTGAAATTCCACCATGTATAGAAAAACCAATCTTGAAGAAATCAGTAAGCTGTTAGACAGGTGAACTGCCTTAAGCAAAGTCATCCAATTTTTTCCAGCTCTTTTTTTTACCCTCAGTCACTTTTTTCCAGCCCAGGTGAATGATAATGCTGATGTACCTTGTGAAAGAACAAACAAACAAATATATATTAAAGAAATCAATTTCATTTTAAAGTTGAGCTGATTTGATTCTTCTGTGTTAAAATTGGTGAGAGACAATTCCTTTCTTTGTTAGCTACTAAATCAGCATGATCAACTTCTAGGAAACTTTTACTGTGAATGCCTTGGTTTGGAGAAAATAAGGAAGTTGGTTTGATTGCATTCAAGGAGCAATTCAGGAGTGGGAAACCTAACGACATTTGTACTCGGAAGGCTCTGGAAGGTTTTCGATTTACTCCCATAGTTGTCAAAGGCGAGAAGCGAGAGGCGGGCGAAAGGTACCCGAGCGAGGCGAAAAGCGAGGCGAGAGGCGGGCGACAAAAAAGCGAGCAATATTGAAAAATAGAAAAAATATAGTTCAAATCAAGAATATCTACATATATACATGTAACACATAAAAAAAGCTTAAACCATGTTATTAACTAGAATAAAACACTAAATAATTATCACAATTCCACGTTTAATTGTATGATTAACATAACTAAAACCCAAAAGTATGAATATCAAGAAATAAGACGCATGAGTACTGGTAGTACTACGTTCAAATTAACAAAATAAATACTAGACTGCTAGTTTGAGAGTGAAATAAACATGAATTCTTTACATGGGCGGATCTACAGTATAATGTGGGGGTGCACGTGCACCTGCTGAACTTTCGTTAAAATGTAGGGAAAAAAATTTGTATTGAGAGTATATGTATTAAAAGTGCACCCGGTGACAAAAGTTGTGTCTAGCTTAGATGGTCTATGGGCATGCTTTTGTGTTTGGAAGGTGTTAGGGTTCGAATCCCAGCATTTCCACTTTCTCACCTATTATAGTTTTGGCCAAAACTTGTTTTTTGGGGTTATAACTAAATGTACTTATTGCCTTTTCAATTCAACACGATCTTTTATTTAAATTTAACTATTGTATTTTTAATTTTATTTAATTAATATTTTCATTCGAAAATGGATGTTTAGTCATTATTATTTTTGAGATTAATGTTCAATTTTTATTAAAAGATGTAACTTATTGCTTCATTGAATACACACACACAATATTATTTTAATTTAAAGTTACTTAATTGATTTAATTAGAAAATTAATAACAAATTAATCATGTTTGGTTCCTACATACTTATTGTGCCAGTTAATAACAAATTACATGCTTATATTTTGATTTCTCCTTTTTTTTCTATTTTTATTGAATATTTTTTTAACTGTACTCGCTAAGATTTAAATTTTTTTTTAGTGTAATTGTGCACCCGCTGAGTAAAAGTTCTAGATCCGCCACTGATTCTTTAACATAATTAGACATAAGAAAATCAAGCACTATCATCATCTTCCTCATCATTCAAGTCATGGGTTTGTAAAAGCAGGTGAAATTAGGCTACAAATAATAAGCCGACTGCTATACAACAACAACAACAACAACAAAGCCTTAGTCCCAAAATAATTTGGGGTCGGCTAACATGAATCCTCATATGTCATCGTGATAAAAGGAAGAGAGAGAGAGAGAAAGAGAACAAATAAAAGGACGTAGTTTGACGAGAAAACGACGGATCAGTAATAAGTTTTCCACTATCATGCTTTTCCTTAAAAGCGTCGCTTTTTTGCTTCTAACTTTTTGAAAAAAGCGTCGCTTTTCCTAAAAAAGCGATCATCACCCGCCTGGCGGGGGAAGAAGCGACGAACCCGAAAGGCAACGGAAAAAGCGAGGCACGCAAGGCGGGCGACGCTTTTGACAACTATGTTAACTCCTGTTGACGGGGCAATCAGTTAGTTGATTTTATTTATTCAAACTAAGGTATCCATTTTCAATGTAATGGGAAAAATAGACATTTATATAATTTTAAAGACCAAGAACAACACCGTGGTGCATCGATACTTGTATTACAGCGTATATAAGTTGTAACACAGTGTGTAATCTTATTTTTGAAACAAAAAAATTTAATATTTTTTCTTAACGCGTCGTTGTTGCTGTTCTTGTTTGGTTTCAGTCAGGATATTTGTAAAGAAGCTACATCGAAAATGGGGGTAAAGTTCATCATTTGCAGCACATATGGCATATAGAAGCTGATATCGAAAATGGGGGTGAATATTAACATCTTTCCCGCCGTTAGCACATTCATCAGGTGCTTCCCTCTTACTTATTTCATGGCAAGATCTTTAGATAATGTTCTTCATGTTATAGGTTCAGAAATGTAAACTGAAAAGTCAATCTAACCAAACTAATTCTTTCTGAACTTGTGAATTTTATGATCATATTTTTGTGTTAAAGGGCAGTAAAAACTAAAAATATATAGGTCAATCATAAGACATTTTATGTATACTTCCAATCAGCAAAAAGTACCTATACCTCTGATATCTAAATCTTTGAGTAATTAACTCTTGTTCTAAGCTTTGTGGGTTTTATTTTTTTAAGGTTTAGGACGTATAAATGTCTAGAATGAGCGAAATGCCACCCCTAGCTTACTATTTTTAGTTACTTACTCTATATTCATCCTAATACTTGGCAGTTGGCAATCAAAACCAACATTTTTTTTTGCTGCAAGAAGGGGCTACATGTATATTCGCCCAATGTTTGGACGAATAATGAACACGTGCTTCATATATCTAGCACTATGCGGAATTGGTAGGTGCCCATGTGTTAATTTAATTAATTTCATTTTTTGGTATCCATTCAATAAAAGAAAAGCAAATTAAGAAAGTATGACTTGAAAAATAATTCCTTTCATTTTACTTGCTAGTTAAATAAACGGGCAAATTGCACTTTAGTTACCTGAGTTTGTCGTCATGTTTCAATTGGTTATCCGATTTGTGTTTGTTACAATATGTATTTTTGTTACAATCAGGTGTAATTTTGATTAGCCCGTCAAAAACCTAACGAAAATGGATGAAAAACGCAACAAGTTTCTTTCAAGATTGCAATGATCATCTCTACAGTCTAAATTATCACACTTCGCCCCCTCAGGTAATTAAGGTGCAATTTGCCCTTTGAATAAACCTATATCAGATCTCTCTCCAAAAAATAAAAAATAAAAAATACGGATCCACATTACAACACTGCATCTAACACTGATGTAATTCGATCAAGTTCCATTTTTTGTATTAGATCTCTTGCACTTTGTTCTTCATTTACTGTCTAAAATAAACATAACCTCATCAATTATCTTAACATTTAACCCATTATCAATCACCAGGGAAAAAAATCCAAAATCCAGTAACACCCATAAACCTAACCGTCAGCACCCCAGAAACCATCACCGGCAGCCGGAATCGATCTCCGGCAGCCCTCTTCACAATCATCTCTACAACCACCCAAACCCCATGGATCAAGAAAAACGAACCCATCATAAAGCTAGAACCTGAACGTGTACAATAATACACCATGAGCTCGTGCATTATAGTAGATACAACATTTAAATGTTGCAAACACAGCCACCAGAAACGCAGAGAAACGCCACCTCTAACAATGGCAATTCCAGAAACGCACACAAAAATCAAACATAAAAAAACACAGATTAAGATCTACATAAATATCTTGAAATAGATCTAGGTCTAAATCTTGGAGAAGAGGGTTTGAGCAAAAACGAAGGAGGAGAAGCTGCTGGAAATGAGTGTGGGTGGTGGCCGGATTCTGGAGATGACAGAGAAGACGAAATCCGCAAGCTATGGGACACCGGCACTGGGAAAGAAGAAAAGATGCTGCTAGGGAAGGGGAAATATTTGGGGAAAGTTGGTGAGTGGGGACGATGGTGAATGGGGGGTTGGGGCGGAGAATTTCAGAGGGACGAACTAAGTTTGTGTTTGATTTTGGGGAAGAAGTGGAAGAGTAGGGGTTTGAATATGAACCTTAGGTGGGGTTATAAATATTTATAAGGGAGGGGGCGAAGTGGGATAACATAAATTGTAGGGTTGAACATTGCAATTTTGAAAGAAGCTTGTTGGGTTTTTCATCCACCTTTGTTAAATTTTTGATTGGCTAACCAAAATTACACCTGATTGCAACAAAAAGAGATATTTAATAACCAAGCTGTACCAAACACAAATTGGATAACCAATTGAAACATGACGACAAACTCAGGTAAGTAAAGTGCAATTTGCCCTTAAATAAACGTTAGCTGGTGTGAGTTTATTATTTACACTTATCTGCAAGTATTTAGGGTATTGTATAATCCATCTGTCCTTTAATTTGTACGGTTTTTGCCATTTTGAGTGTCCTAGTTGATTGTTCACACACCAAAAATGGAAACTTATATTATTCTTTATTAAATGGGGCCCCTCTTGCCATACTACAATCAATCCACTCACAATTCCTACCCCACTTTTCAGACTCATAACACATGTTCCACTACCAATGTTATACATTTTTTCCCCTTAAAGCGTGTGTCTGGACCATAGTGTGAACAAAACATTAGACGGAGGGAGCAATATATATATACTCACGCGGACACAAATTCACACGGATGTATACTATAATCTATATAAAAATTTACCCAAATAGTACAGTGGGATTAAATCAATCACGACCCTTAACTCAAAGATAGAGTAAGGTGTGAGTTGTCTGTTCAAATTTGATATGGGACTTTAGCTTTCTTCACACCTTTGTGGGGTTATATATTTTAATAATTGGTACTCCCTCTGTCCCAGAGTATATGTCCACCTTTCCATTTTGTTTAGATTGTTTTGTCCTTTCCTTGCTTGCGATTGAATGCTTTAGTCTGTCCCAGAGCATATGTCCACTTCCTAAAATGGGAAATAATCTTTACTATTCCCCCACTCATTCTCTCTCATACTTTACTTTTATACTCACAACACCAATCAACTTACTATTCCCTACCCCACCTTCTCTCCCCTACCTTACTTTTCATGCTCACAACACTTACATCACTTCTACCACTTCTTAATCTTCGTGCAAATAAGAGGGTGGACATATACTCTGGGACGGAGGTAGTACTATTTATTATGGCTCGTGCATGATGCCTTTTTAAGTGCTTAATGATATTCCTTCAATCTGGGCATTGAGCAAAAAGTCAAATTATAGATCAAGTAACATCTAGTACCACATGCCACAATTGAGTTTTCAAACAAAAAGAATAGCATGTGAATTCCTCCGGCAAATTTTGTAGATTAAAGTGGGATGAAGGGAGTATATATTAGATATTTAGAAAGTATATGCTCCCTCCGTCCCAGTTTAAGGTTCTTACTTTCCTTTTTGGTATGTCCCAGTTTAAGATTCTTAGTTGCTTTATTCCATAAATGGCGAAGGATGAATAGTGTTTTGCACATCCTTATCCTCATAAAGTTCATATATTACAAAAAAAACCATCACTTACCCATCTACTTTTCACCCACTTGTTTTATGAATGGACAATTATATCCTTTACACACTACTATTCTTGACTCAAATTTGCCTTAGTTTTTTAATAAGCGTGTAAAGTCAAACTGAGAACCTTAAACCGGGACGGAGGGAGTATCAGATATTTTGAAATAATGATCCACGTTAATCCTGTAAGCCATCCAACCCAAGCTTGTGAAACGCACGTGAGCCAAGTCTAAGAAAGTATATTAATCCTTTGATATTTTTCATCAGCAGATAGCCTAGTTTAATTGGAAAGAGCTGATTTATCTCGCGTCCTCATTTTGTTACTACTAGTAGTAGGCACGTTTGGGAACACATTTCTTATAGTCAAGTTGTCATTACAAAAGAAAAAAGAATAAAAGAAAGACTTTTTATGTAGATCATATACATAAACCAGCAGGTATAACGAGAAAGAAATAACATGCACTCAACATACCCTTGTGCTTGTGCATTTATGACCTGCAGAATGTTTAGTTCCCTTCCTGGGCCTTCCTCTTTTGCGTACATATGGAGGACATTCATATTTCTGAGCAACTTGATTAGTTGGAGGAATACTTTTCCTGGAAAAATAACTCATGTAGTTGCAAACAGTTTATTTTAGTGAATAATAACTTAAAGTCACAGATTAGTATGCTAAGAAACTCTGTTACATGCAATTAACAAGTGCAATCCTTATGGAGACCCTAAAAGAGTGTTTCATTTGTAATCCAATGAAAGTTGATGCAGGACAGAATGGAAACAGCACAAGAGTTCCTTTGAGGATATCCTTCATATCTTAATATCAGGGACCAACACTTACGAAGAAAATTGCTCTAAGGAGATAGGAGACTTTGACTCGGTTTCCTTTTCTGTGAGAGGGCTCATAGGAGACTCTAGCTTGGTTTCGTTGACTTTGCCAAGATCCTCTCTCTTGTTTTCCTTTGTTTCAGGATTTGGTGATTGAAGTAGCATAGCACCATAAGCTGTCTCTGGAGGAGAAGAAAAGAAATTGGTATTCTCATAAATGAGCTCATCTTCCGCTTCAGGTTGCGCAAAGACTTGCTGCTGGTACATAAGTTGAAGAAGATCTTTGTGAAGTCGTTCCACAGGTGAAAGTACCCATTGACTTAGCACAGATCTCTTTCTTCTTGGAATTGATTCCTTATCCCAAATTTTGAATTCATCCAAGCCTGCGAATCATAGTAAGTTATCAGCGGATAAGGTGAAATTCCTTCTTTAGTAGATATAGTTGGGGAAGTATTAATGTTCTCTGCTTCAATTTACTCCCTCCGTCCCAAAATGCATGACCAAATTTTGTTAAAATTTACTCTTGATCAAGAGCAAGTTTTGATTATATCTAGTCATTCATTTTGGGAAGGAGGGAGTATTGACTTTCATAGGGAATCATCATTTCATGAGAAAGCAATTATTTTCTGTTTGAATTTATAGGCTTTTCAGGAGATTTAGGACATATAATTGATCCGTATTGAAAACTAAAATATGTTCTGTCACCAAAAACCACTCTCATTATGCATTGGAGAAACTATGTGTTATTACTGAATCTGTGATTCTCTACCATATTTGGATAAGAAGATATGTTTGTGAACCTTTAGTCTTTACTGAGATTTGAAAGTTAAACTTTTCACTAAGATTCACTTCCTAAATACCCTTTAATATGCAACCAAAAACTAAATATTTTCACATGACATGTAAGAAAAACCATGCTTTGGGAAGAAATGAGAAATTAAAAAAAAAAAAAATGAAATTCAAAAAATTGTTTTATAATGCAATTTTGATCTTGGATTGAATAAAAATCTTAAACCGAAGCAGTGGCTTATCAATGGGACGCAAAAGGGAAGTTTGTGCACAGTGTTGTGGGATGGAGGGAATATTACTTGTGGAGGAAATAACATTCTCATTATTGTTAGAAACCAAAAAGTAGATTGAATCATTACCATTTATATTTTCAGTACGAATGCAGGTATCAGATGAAGCAGTGGAGCTGGAGCCAGATCTGTTGGTCGTCTCATCTTCAAAGCACCCGAAAGAGAAATAAGGTTTGGTTGCTTCTGCTCCGTTACTTGGCTTTGTGGCTTGATTGTCCTTGGTTGCATGTTTTGGAACGTAGTCAGCAAGAGTCCCTCTTATCCTCCATCTTGATCCACATGCATTGCACAGCACTGGCTTTTCTGTTGGTCCACTTCTCCACAGTGGGGTATCTGTTCAGTTTCTTATTTGTTAGTCACTCAATTTTCAATATGGAAAACATTCTGCTACAAAAATGTTGTTCTACAATGTGGCCAGAAAAAGTTAACACTACATAAAATTAGAATAATGTCAAGAACATAATAATAAGGACAAACGCCAAATAGTCCCTCTACTGTTTTCTTTTTATGGACATTAATCCCTATACCTAAATCTAGAAAAAATTGTCCCTGTACCACTCAAATTATACGCAATTGGTCCCTCCACCCAATTACGTTAGATTTAAGTTGTTAAATCATGTCACGTTAACTCAAGTGATATGTAACAAGTATAAAATGGTCATGACAGTGAATATAGTATAGGGACAGCTTAGGTAAATCTAATTTTATGGGCCAAATGTTGGCGCCAATCACTCTTTGTTTATATCTCTCTCCTTGTAACATAAAACATGTTTTTTGTAATATTTTTCTCAAAGTAAATAGAAATCAAAAATGAATATGTATTGCCATTGTAAAGTTATGGCAGCCATGCTGATCTTATCGCAACCTAGGTAAAAGATTTGATAGTTGTGGAAAAATCCACATGCTTAATAGAATTAATACAAAACATTGTTAAAGTTTTTGATGTGAGTGGTGTGTGTGTGTACACACACACACACAAAAGTATGATGTGTAACAGATAGGATTACCAAATAATTTCCGCAACTCCAAAATCTTCTGCCTGGGATGCATCAGTCTAGTAAGTCACATTGACTGCCCTAGCTCCACAATGACAAAGCCTTTATTCTTTTGTTGAATTTACTTTTGTCCATAGAATATAATCATGCTCAATATCACAAACAAGGGTATATATAAACGCGAAGCAATTGACGTCAAAATTTGGCGCCTAAAAATTAGCTTTTCCCAGTCAGTTTCTGTATTATTTTTGCTGTAATGAGCGTTTTATCACTGCTAAATATCACTTGAGTTGAATGTGACATGATTTAATGACTTAAATCTAACGGAATCGGATGGAGGGACAAATTGTGTTTAATTTGAGTGGTACATGGATGTTTTTTTTTTTTTTGTTTCTTTATAAATTTGTGTACATGGATTAATTCCATAAAAGACAAATAATAGAGGAACAAGTTAGGTAGTTTGTCCTAATAATAATCACAATGGTTCAGCTTTAACAGTAAGAATTATTATCAAGAAAACCGATATATGGTAGGCTTGCTGATAATTTCAGCTTCAAATACTAATCGACTTTTAGGGCTATTTCAGAGCTTAAAAGTGTTACAGCACTTCAGAACACCCCTCTACTTTATATAATTGTCATTTGCAAAGTTGGAGGCTCAAAGAACATATTGTATTAATGTAAAAATAGGATTGAAGCCACAGATTTAAAGCTGTTTAATCTAGTATGAGAGAGAACATACCAAAAGGATAATTATAATACTTCATCCCCCAAATCAAACCAATTAAAGAATTATTATGTCTACAACATAAAGAATTATTATGTCTGAAGTTGTATTCTTTCTTGTATACAACATAAAGAATTATTATGTCTACAGAAATATAGGGAAAGATTGTAAAATAAATAAATTTTCCTGCGTACTTATTAGAAATGGTCCTCATTTTCTTGGGATAAACTAAACCTGAGAGTAGGATTTGGTATTTTTTGGTGGTGGGATGGGTTGTGTTGGGAGGACAGAGGGAGTAACTACCACATAAACATGCCAAAATCTTTGGATCTGTAACAATTTCAAGTGCAATGTTTCCTGATTGTATTTATTTGCTAGATACTTTTTGCAAAAAACTTCCTTGTTTGATTATTAAAGCAACTTGGTAATCTCGTCACAATTATATTCACACTGGAATTATTGCTTCCTAAAAGGCTCAATCCAGATTTGATTTAAAACATGTGACCATCTTCATGTTTAATGAAATAGACACATGCATAAATGCCAACAATCCTAGGTACATAACAGTCCTCAGGAATAAATATATAAGAATAATAGGGAGATAAGTTGAAGGTAGATAAAG
Source organism: Campanula takesimana (assembly GCA_026119855.1). Lineage (NCBI taxonomy): Eukaryota > Viridiplantae > Streptophyta > Magnoliopsida > Asterales > Campanulaceae > Campanula > Campanula takesimana. The sequence goes on along the minus strand of JAOWBW010001148.1, from coordinate 223,655 downwards.
ACTTACAGGCTATCCCACAATGCCAACAAGGCCCTTCTCTTTTCATGGTTAGGATCTCTCTACTGAATTTAACCTAGAAAATCCTTTTAACTGTCTCGCATTCAAAGCATAAGTATATGACTTTGGTTTTAACTGCAAAAACATGTAAGAAGTCAAAACGAATGAAACCAAATTAATATACTTAGGCCGCTGAAGACAATTGACAAGTTTAAAGCTGTACTCTTTCAAACTCAGATGTTGACAGTAGAAACAAATTTACTTGTGTCATAAATATAATTTTCAAGCCAAAGAGATTAATCTGAAGATAATCTATAATGTCTCATTGAAAGTTTCAATCATCATTTTAGTACCTCAGACTCGTCCCTGGAAATAGGCTTAGATAGGAAGAACACTAAATGCACCTCCTATACAAATGCTTGATTTCTTCCAGCATGCTTAAACATATCTATATGTTTTGATACAATGAAGGGGAAATGGAGTGAACACAATCTTTGATTAGATTAAGAAGTGAATTCTAAAGGGGAAAGTGGTCATTTATGAGAGGTTGAGGAATAAAAACCAGTGGATTAATTTTGTTCTAAGATTTTTTTTCTCGACCCTCCTGTTTTTTCCCCTTTTTACAATTGGTTTAGAGGATTTTGACTTCTTACCAGTTGTTTAAAGCCACTTTTGGATTCTTTTTATTGGTCAAGCGTCTTAAATTTTTTAAATCTTTAACCGTTTCATCTTTAGCAGGAGTCTAACTACCCATTTAAGAGAGAATTCCTGTAATCCTGAACTTGAGCATGTAGAATCCACGTTGTTTGTGGTGTGGTGAGTTGTCCTCATAAATATGTATCTAACATAATAAGTAAAGAAGTTATAAAAAAATGTCATTATATTTTTTCTATTGAGGTTGATTTGTGACACATTAAATTTTATTCCTCTCTTTTGTAAGGTTGCATTTTCATGACAATTTGGAAATTTATGGCATTGCTTGTAACGACCCATTTGAAATTAGATTGTGTTTTAATTTTCCCTTTGGAGGGAGAGGGGGGGGGGGTGGAATACACTTTTGTCCTATCTTTCATGAAATTTCACTTTGTCCCAATAAGTTTCAAAGTTTCACTTTACCCTAGTATCTTTAATCCAATTCCAGTTTAGTACTGGAGTATGTGTTGTATGGAAAGTGAGGAAGGTGAAAGAAATTCTTGTAGGGAATAGTAGTGGATAGCTGTTGTGAGTATAACAAGTGAGTCCCATTGAATAAAGAAGTTTTATTAAATTCCATTTTAGGAAAGTGGGACTTATCAATGTGACGCCCAAGAGGGAAGTTTGTGCGCATTGTTGGACGGAGGGAGTATATGGTTACTTCGACAACGCATTTCTAACTCATCATGTAGAACCCAAAGAAGTTGCAATATTATGTGTCTAGAATTGTTTTTCTTTTAAAGCAGTACTTGATAAAGAAACTATCTTATTTAGTTTCTCAAAATATTGCAGTCCATACTTAGAAATTTATGATGTAAAGTTAATTAGTTCCTTCCTAGATGCTGTTTCATCCTCATCGGGACATGCTTTTATACGTTAACTACTCCAGTATATCTCTTAATCTCAATATTAGTTATTATGACAAATTTTTATGCTAAATTGATGTATTACAGGAGATTGCTAATATCCTGTTTTAGTAACAGTGCATATCATATTGATTACCTGCATGATCTTTTAGGCTGACTTGCTGTATCTGACATACTCCCTCCGTTTCATGTGAATTGAGACTTATTTCCTTTTTCGTCCGTTCCACATCAATTGAGACTGCCCAAAATGGCAAGAATCTTTACTATTTCTCCCACTCATTCTCTCTCCTACTTTACTTTTACACTCACATACACCAATCAACTTACTATTCCTCCTACTCATTCTCTCTCCTATTTAATTTTTCACACTCACAAACACCTCCTCCCCCTATTTCTCTCTCTTACTTTTCCTTGGTTTGTGTTCCAAAAATTTTGGTCTCAATTCACATGAAACGGAGGGAGTATATCATAAAGCATCAATGATTTTTTAATTTAATTTGTTACTTGTAAAAGTCATAATAACTAGCAAATAGCATCTCAACTTCTCGACTTGGTGAAAATGACAAAAACGTTGGATTTATTACTTTATAGTGAGTGCTGGGAAGTAATGGCGCGCATCATTTTCTCATATTGTTTACTGCGTCTATGTCAATGCTCTTAGTGTCAATCTTTTGTCCATTTAGATGGGGCTGTATGTTAGCCCACAGTATAGACTTCTCAATTTTATTTTATTTTTGTCTTGCAGGTACGATTACAAGAATCTGGGGACAGAAAATAGAAACGATAATGATGATTGCTAAGAATACTCCTTCCGTCGTTTTGATTTTTATGTCAACTTGATTGAACTTTGACCACAACATGACAATTTGATTTACCATCATGATTTTTTTTAAAAAAAGTAATTGATGCACCATTAATAATATTTTAGTAGTTATTTTTTAGATTTTCATGATGATCTATGAAATTTCACAAAATTGGGTCAAAATTTAATGAAGTTGACTAAAAAAATATACTCGAGACTCTTTTTTTTGGGATGTAGGGAGTGTTATCTTTTTATCGCTGATAATATTAAAAAAAGTACATAATTATGCTAGCTTGAGGTACAAATACAGGAGAGTGCTAATATATTTTTTTGGTAATAAATTATGCATCTTTTACTGACGTGTATTGAATTTTAGGCTGTCAAATTGTTATATCTGAACTTGATGAAGTTTAATGAGAGTTGGAAAGTAATGGTTTGCATCAAGTGTCTGTACTGTTGATGGCTTGTATTACGTTAATGCTTTTAGCGTCAAAATGTTTTTGTCTGCTTAACTGTACTTTTACCGTAACATATGGACATTTGAATTCTTGGCTGCAACCTTCAGAGTTCATAGTATTCTTCGGACAAATAAAAGGAAGTAAATGATAGTATGATGGAGAACAACTAATAATAATAATTATGGTAGTAGTATTAATAATAAGGTTTAAATTCATTTTTAACCATCGTACTTTCACCCGACTTCCACTTCAACCATCATACTTTATTTTTTGCACGAAAACCACTCTACTTTGGAAAACCTCTCATCCAAACCCAAAAATCGCGGATTAGGGCACGGATTAGTGACGCATCAGACACAAATTTGTGGTTGCGATGGGAGGTTTTTGAAAGTATAGTGGTTTTCGTGCAAAAAATAAAGTATAATGGTTAAAGTGAAAGTCGAATGAAAGTACAATGGTTGAAAATGAATTGATACCTAATAATATTGATAATGATAAACATAGTAATCTACAACTATTGTTCTCACACTCTCTCTTGTTGATTCTTTTTAATATTATGCTTGAGAAGGTTTTGTATTTTTAGAGTTATTTTAGTTAAATCCCCTTTGTTAGCAACCGTTCCATCTTGAAATGAAGTTGCCATATCCTCTTTGTTAGCTACTATGTTCCATTGCACACTTGTAACTCACTTCATTCACAAAAATAGTCTCAGTTTTCCATTCGTTCCCAACAATAATACCTTCTCGGAATAAAAGAGGATATAATATCCTTAGGCGGTCTTGATCTGTCTGCCAGTTAAGAGGTTTTGTAATGCACTATTATTTGGAATATCCCCAAGAGATTAAGTCTTGAGCTCAGGTTTTAAGTGTGTAGGTCTGGATCTGCTGTATGTTTATTATTATTAGTATTATTTTCTTTTGTTGCTCGGCTGCTGTATGTTTATGTGACTTCTGTTTTGTCGTCGTGGAATCTTACTGTAGCCTCGCTCACAGCTAGCATGCAGACAGACACCCAAATTTAAGATCACGTGCCAACTACCAAGGGATCATTGCAGTTACAGTTAAAGCTCGAAATATGGAATCATTTCTGTTCTTTATTCAGGTAACTTGATTAACTTCAATGAATTTCTTGTGACTTTTTGTGAAGATTTGTGACAATTATTTGTTATAAATCAATTTTCTGTTGGTAACATCTGATTTTAACGCCTTTGAATGACTGTAAACTGTAAGTTTGATAATTTCAAGATTAGTACGTTGTAATTATAAATGGATAACACCCATGGATATCCATTATGCAGGTTCCCTATGAATATTGTTCTCCTGAACTGAACAGGGGATGTGGCTAAATTTGAACCCTCAAAAAATACCAATTTTCTCATGTTGAGTACTGATGAATATCATCTGTTGGTGGAAATTGCTGTGTGCCTGTGTCACTGCATTTGCAGGATTGCTGCAGGTAAAACATTGCTAGCTTTCTTTAGTTACTTTTGATGGGTTTGCAACTTCTGACATATTAATAATAATGAGAAAACAAAAGAAAGAAAATTTACATTACATCCTTCCCATAATAAGTGACGCGTTTTCCCTTTTCGTCCGTCCTAAAATGAGTTTCGCGTTTCTAAATTAGGAAGGAAACAGTCTTCGTCCAAATGTACAATGGTACAAGCAATGAACAAATAAGTAATGCACCTTTCTTAAAATATTGAATAATCAACTGCGCCCCTTGTTACGGGACGGATGGAGTACTAGTTATGGTGCCTTTCTTAATTTCATAGACAACAGAATCTGTCCTTTACTAAATCAAGGAAACCCTTGTTTGTTTTACAAAAAACTAAATGAGTATTGGAATTGACTACTAACCAAACACTGCTATATTTCCAATAGCTCTAAACTTGACATATGCTCACTGATCATCCATACCTTGATTACAACCATATTGATAAACTTGATGTGAAAGCTGGGCTAACTCAACTGCTAGACCAAAACGACAAAAAACGAAAATGGATTGACAAGTAAATGAATATGAAACACCTTATTTTGTGTATAAATACCCTTACTTAGATTTCATAAGCCAAATCATTCCATTGACTAACCATGGCTAGCCAAATCCTCTTCTATGTCTGCCTCATAGTTTCACAATTCATACCAATTTTTGCTGATCATTCTCAAACTTACATTGTCCATATGGACATATCATTCCATTGGATACGCTCACCTCCATATCCAGGGACCTTCGAGTAAACAGCAACAACACCATCAACCCCTCCAAAATTCTGTATAGTTATACTCATGCTATCCATGGTTTTAGTGCAACTCTTTCTCCTTCAGAGCTTAAAGACCTACAAAACTCCATAGGCTATGTTTCATCAACTTGTGAGTCAACAGTCAAACTTCATACAACTCGCACGACCGAGTTCCTTGGCCTAAACCATAGCTTTGGTGCGTGGCCGGTTTCGAATTATGGCAAGGATGTGATCATTGGGTTTGTTGACACAGGTGTCTGGCAGAGAGCAAGAGCTATAATGATGAAGGAATGACCGAAATACCATCAAGATGGAAAGGAGAATGCCAAAATGGAACCGACTTCACTCCATCTATGTGCAATAAGAAACTTGTTGGGGTCGCTATTTCAACAAAGGTTGGAAAGCCAGCAACCCTGGCTCTGTAATCTCATTGGATTCTGGGCGTGACACAGATGGACACGGTACTCATACTTCATCAACTGCTACTGGAAGTTTTGTACAAGATGTGTCCTACTTTGGTTATGCCTCGGGTACAACAAGAGGTGTAGCTCCACAGGCTAGAGTGGCCATGTATAAAGTCTTGTGGGGGCCAGAGTCTGAAGGTTACGATTCTGATATTATAGCTGCAATTGATCAAGCAATTGCTGATGGTGTTGACATCCTCTCCTTATCGATTGGCATAGAAGAGAATTTTCTCCCTGTGCCTCTCTACAATGATGCTATTGCCAAATGCACCTATTCGGCCCAGGAGAAGGGTATTTTTGTCTCTGCCTCAGCAGGAAATGGTGGGTTTCTCGTCACCATGGGCGTGATCAATGGAGCACCATGGATGCTCACAGTTGGTGCCAGTACTATTGATCGTGAATTTGGTGGGGTCCTAACTCTTGGAAATGGAGTTTCACTCATGGGTTCGTCTCTCTATCCTGGGAATTCAACTTCCTCTCAGATAGTTATGGTGAACGACTGCACAAACAGCGAGGAATTGGATAAAATCAGGAATAAGATTGCTGTATGCGTTGACAAAGATGATAGTGTTGACGAATATGATAACTCAGGAAATCCATTATCTTTTATAGAGCAATCTAGCGTTGCTGGGGCTGTTTTCATTACCAACAGCCTCCTAATTCTAGAAAGAATTAGAAGCACATCTCCAGCTGTCGTTTTGAACCACCAGAATGGTGAAGTTGTCCTGGATTACATCAAGAGCAACAATAAGGCCGAGGCAATGTTGAAGTTTGAGGAAACAATTCTTGGTGTAAAACCAGCACCAAGAGTTGCCATTTACAGTTCGAGAGGTCCTTCAAGGATCTCCCCCTTTGTCCTGAAGCCGGACCTTATTGCTCCAGGCTCAAAGATTTTAGCTTCATGGTCTCCTGATAAGCCAGTCGGTTTCCTGAAGACGGGTCCTAATTCTGAAGAGAAGACACTTTTTAGCAATTTCAATATCATCTCGGGCACTTCTATGTCGGCCCCACACGCTGCAGGAGTGGCAGCACTGCTGAAAGCATCGCATCCTGAATGGAGTCCCGCCGCCATCCGAATTGCCTTGATGACTACCTCTGATGTTGTTGACAACTCATTCAAGCCCATCCAAGAGGTTACACGTGAGGAAATCAAATTAGCAACACCTCTATCCATGGGAGCTGGACACATCAATCCAAACAAGCCATTAGATCCCGGTCTCATTTACGACATCAAACCAGAAGAGTATAACAATTGTCTCTGTTCTGTAAATTTCACCAAAGAGCAGATACAATCAGTCACAAGGTCTTCTTTCAGCTGCTCCAATTCTTCACTGGACATCAATTACCCATCTTTCATTGCCTTTTTCAGTACTGATTCATCAAATGCTGAAACTGGGAAAGAATTTGAACGCAGGTTGACTTATGTAGGAGATGGAGAGTTGACTTTTGAAGCAAATTGGAGTCAGCTGGATGGGATCGAGATAAGCGTTGTGCCGAACAAACTGGTATTCAAAGAGAAGAACGAAATCAAGAGTTACAAGGTGAGGTTAGAAAGTACGGGACAGCTTGAAGCAGATGAGGCTGTGTATGGTTATCTGATTTGGAAGGACAGTAATAGTAAGTATGGAGTTCAAAGTCCAATAGTGATTACAACTTTAAATATATCAGAGTTGTCCAGACACAACTAGATAGTTGTCTTCTCCAGAACATGTATTGATGTTTTACCAGTCTCAATAACTAAGTATTACTCCCTCTGCCCCGAAATAAAAATAATGACTGCACCACAAGGCCATATCTGCTTTTGATCCACTGCAATACTCTTTAACACCTTGTTTTAGTTCAATGAAAAGATTCTGCAAAATAAAAGATGTTGAGCATTTTGTCTCTTACACATGGTAAACAAATAAAAAGAGGGGCAAATTATAATAAATTTAAGGAGTTTTTTGCAAAAGTGAGATGCGTACTTTGTGCAATATATCAATTTGACTCGCGTACTTAATAAACATCAAATGTGACATGCGTACTTATGGTTGGCAAGATTTTTAGACTAATTTTAACCCCCATTAAAATTTTAACGGGACAGTCCCTGTGACTTAACATATATTACAATCAAAACTTCTACATATATTAATTATAACTTTAAGGGCCAAAATGCAAAATGCCAAAAGAAAAACTTCTATAACCCCCATTAATCTCATTCCAGATTTCCAAAAAAACCCATATGCACAAGCCCCCTCCTTCCCAATTTCAAACAAACTACATTTCTTTACTGATTAGCATGTAAATACAAAAATAAAGGGGACCATAATCAAATTGAGGACCTGAGGCTTCCAGATCTGCGCACAAGGAAGGCTTGAGAGGGAGGAAGGGGAAGAAGGTTGGGGCCGGATTGTGGTTGGACAGAAACGACTGATCGCCGAAGATCCAGATCTGGACAGAAGTTCTTTGGTTCGGTGAAAAGAGGTTCGTTAGAGCTAGGGAGGGGAGGTGTGGCCGGAATATGAGAGAGAGAGAAAGAAGAGATGGCCAACGAAGAGGGGAAGCCGACGGAGGTGAGGAGGTCGCCGGAAATAAAGAGTGGAGCAAAGACGTTGCCGGAGAAAGGGGAGGGAAGACGTCGCCGGAGGAAGGGGAGCAAAGGGATCGCCGGAGATGGGGAATAGAGTTCGCCAGAAGTGGGTTGTGTAGAGAGAGAAAGCGGTGAGAGAAAGTAATTCTAATGTTACTAAAAATAATTATAAAATTTTAATATAAATACAGTTGGCAATAAATAATTAGATGATGTATTCGTAAACCCTATTATATATTAATTTAATATTCAATTATTTATTACCAATTGTATTTGTAACTAAGTATCTTTTAAACTTCTTTGGTAACTATTGAATTGCTCGGTTTGTTTTCACTTCCAGTATTTAAGTTTTAACTATGCGTAGGACATGTAATTTCAATTCGTTGAGATTACAATAATTGTGTTGTTGATATATATATTTTTTTGTTATGTAATAAATTTCTCTCAGTTGAGAGTGTTGTTATCTTTCCATTGTTGAGAGCCGTTATTTTCTCTCTACTGTTGAGAGCTGTTGTTTTCTCTCTAATGTTGAGAGCCTATGTTTATTTCTTTGTTTATTTATTGTCTTTATCATTTTGCAATTGTGACAAATATTGCATTCATTCACAATGAAGTGAATGTTAGGCCTTGTTTGTTTTTTGCATTCAGATCTTAATTGAGTCTGAATGGCCTACCGAGTCAGACCTACACTAATTCAGATTGTTTGGTTTTTTTCAGCTTTCAGATCTACTTGCCTCTTATTTTACACTTAATTTTCAGATTTAAAATGAGGGTTTATTGGTTCAAACATGTGTAATTGGAATCATTTTTACGTAATTGTCCTCAAAAGATTTCAAACTCTTTTCATTTGTGTTCCCTTTTCAATCGTTTTCTCCAACTTTTCTCTATCGACGTTCCTTTTCTCATTCCTCTCTCTAGCACTATCTTTCCCATGGCCGCCGAAGATTCTCCTCCGACCGGCTTCCTTCTTCGACCAGTCCCATCCTCCACAAGGTCGCATACTCCACCACCATCGCCTCCTTTGCCCGATCATCTTCTCCGCCCGGTTGCGTCCATCTCCTTCTTCCATTTTGATTCTTCTGAGAGCTGTAATTCCCGACAACATCTGACAACGGGACGCAATCGAGGGAAGGCGTTTTTGAAATATGGATATTTGGATATAGGTTTTTCCAGCGTTCAGTATGTTGATCTTGCTTTGGGATTTTGTTTTTGATTTTATATTTTATTTCTTTGTATGTGAAACTGATGGTGGGATATTGAATTTGTTTTGTTCGATCTTTGTTTAGCCTACACATCTGGGATTTTGTACTTTAGATTTCTATAGCATCAATATTACACTAGGGTATTTTTTTTTTATTTTATTATTATTTTACATGCACTAGTGTTATTTTTCCATCCATTCTGCTCTTCATTTGTAAAGATATGTGAATCTTGGCTTTATGAAATTCTTAGGTATTTATTTATTTTTTAAAAATATTTTTCAATCAAATATAATGCTTTTTCCTTAAAAATAAATAAATTAAATTCAAAACAATACTTTTGAAGGTTAGAATGGGGATACAAAAATATTCACACATATTCAGTCACTTCGTTCAGTGCAGTTACCAAACAACTTTGAAAAATTGAAATTCAGTCTTCAGACTCTGTCTCTTATGAGTTCAGACGTGAAATCAGATTTCAGTACTTAACACTTAAAAAAAACTAACGCCACCTTACTATTCTTGTTACAACAAGATGTTTCGTGGATTTTGAGATGCCTAGTGAGTGTTTTCTCGTTAACCCAGTTTTGGTAGTATATTGAGTCTCAACGCAAAATTTTATCCGACTAGGATTTTTTTAAATGCCAAATGGAGGCAGTGTCTTAGTTGGAGTGAAATTCGATCGTCTCACGATTTAGATCGAAAAGGTCAGTGTTGTAGTTTAATGAATGGAACTTCTAATCATATTTGTGGTGAGCCTCCGGCCTTTATGGAGTGCATCTTTCTTCTTATTATGAATGAAAGTGATTTTGTTGTTTGCTAAAAAAAAAAACTATGCGTAGGACATAAGAGTACCGGAGTGCTGGGGACAAATTATGCAAGAGTGTTACTATTCACACCCGCGAAATTGCCGAGGATACCAACAATAATATATTTTACAAAAATGCCATCAATGAAAATGTCCTTACTAACCTTCCTATTTTTTGAGTAAAAATGTTTACGTGGCCAAACCAACTCATTGAACAACTAACACCCGTCAAAGATTTAACGAGAGCATAAAGATTAAACATGAATAAAGAACAACCTCTATTAAAAACCCTTCTCCCTCTCTCCCTTACCCCCTGCTCCCATCCCATTCTTTATGAATAACACTATGCTCCCACTAATCTTCTTGTATACACAAGGTTCATCTTCGTTCTTGATAAAGCCAAACTCTTTGATTGATTCATCAAAACGGAGATTCCAACTCCTAGAAGCTTGCTTTAATCCATAAATGGATTTTTGCAACTTCGGGTGCATCAATCAAGTTCCAAACTTGATTATCATGCATGGATTGTAATTCGGATTACATGGCTCCAAGCCACTTATCCGAATCAGGAGATGACATCGTCTCTTAGTAAGTGGTCGGTTCATCATTCTCAATGATCTCCACCTCATTACTATCCGTTACGAGAAAACCATATTTCTCGGGCTCATATCGTAACCTACCCAATCTGCGAGTTACTTGTGTATCTTGAACAGGTTCCACAACCCCTTGTGGGACTTTGTTCTTGTTCTACTATCGGTTCAATGTCATTTTCTGGGTCTCGAACCTCTTCGAGATTTACTTTACTCCCACTGATTTCTTTGGAGAGAAACTCTTTCTCTAGAAAGACAACAGTTCAGGAAACAAACACCTTGTTGTCCATATGGTTGTAAAAGTAATATCCTTTAGTTTCCTTAGGATATCCCACGAAAATACATTTATCAGATTTGTGTGCAAGTTTGTCGGAGACAAGTCTTTTGACAAAAACTTAACAACCACAAATCTTTATGAAAGACAAACTAGGTTTCTTTCCACTCCATATCTCATATGGAGTTTTTTGAACCGATTTACTTGGAACACGATTTAGCGTGAAAGCGGCGGTTTCTAGTGCATAACCCCAAAAAGGATATTGGAAGATCAACTTGACTCATCATTGATCGAACCATGTCCAACAAAGTCCGATTCCTCCTCTCGGACACATCATTCCATTGTGGTGTTCCGGGTGGAGTCAATTGTGAAACCATTCCACAATTCTTTAGATGATCATCAAATTCTTGACTTAAGTATTCCCCCACCTCGATCCGATCGAAGTGCCTTAATACTTTTGCCAAGTTGTTTTTCTACTTCATTTTGAAATATTCTAAATATCTCAAATGCTTCACTTTTATGTTTCATTGGGTAAACGTACCCAAATCTACATGATCATCAGTGAAGGTTATGATGTATTGAAATCCTCCTCTAGCATTGCTACTTAATGGTCCGCATACATCGGAATGTATCAACCCCAATAAGTCGCTTGCCCTTTCACGCAACTTGGTAAAAGGTGTCTTAGTCATTTTTCCAAGAAGACACGACTCATAAGTATCATATGACTCAAGGTCACATGAACCCAAAAGACCGTCCCCATGAAATTTTGAGATACGCTTCTCATTAATATGACCAAGACGGCAATACCACAAATAAGTATGATTTACATCATTAGGTTTAGATTTCTTATTTATATGATAGACATCTTCATTATTTTCATTCTTGACATCATGGACATAAAGGTCATTAAATGAACTTGCAATACCATAAAGCACATCATTTAAATAGAAAATCTCTTATTCTCAACAAGAAATTTAAAATCTTCATTATCCAAATAATAAATTGAAATAATATTTCTACTTAAATCCGGTACATAATAGCAATTGTTCAAAACAAGTATTAAACCGGAAGGTAAAGTGACTTCATAAGTCCTTACGGCTAATGCATCAACTCTTGCTCCATTCCCCACACGTAGGTCTACTTCACCATCTTTAAGTAGTCTCTTATTCTTTAATCCCTCCACATTTAGACAAATGTGAGAGCCACATCCGGTATCCAATACCCAGGAATTAGTGGTAGAAAGGAGAATATCTATCATATAGATATCTGAAGTCGACGCAGTCCAACCGCTCTTCTTCATCTTTTGCTCTTCCTTAAAAGCCTTGCAATTACGTTTCCAAAGACCAATTTCTTGACAATGGAAACAAATTATATCCTTTCGTGCATCGAGTTTTGCAACTATAGCATTGGCAACCTTTGCCTTGCTAATCTGGGGTTTGGCAACCACCATTGCCTTACCCTTTCCTTTGGCACTTGGCCCCTTTCCATCATGAACCATGAGCACTGGAGAACCTTTCTCCACAATCTTCATCTCCGCAGTTTTCAGCATATTATGCAACTCGGAGAGATTCTTATCCATTCCATGCATGTTACAGTTCATCACAAAGTGATTATAACTCTTAGGCAATGAATTAAGAATGAGATCCGTGGCTAGCTCCAATCCAATTGGATAGTCAAGTTTCTCAAGATGCTCCACGTAGCCTTTCACTTTAAGCATGTGAGGTCCCACTTGTTGCCCTTCACTCATTTTGCAAGAAGTGAATGCAACAATGGTTTTATACCTCTTCTTGCCTAGCTTGATCTTGAAACATGTCTCTCAACTCCATGCCTATCTCATAGGCTTCTAAAAGTTCCAAACTTTGTTGGAGTTTTGAGCACATAGTCCCGAGCATGAGACAACTCATATCCCCATAATCATTCTCATGTTTCTTGTGATTGTCCCTTTCCGCCCTATGGGCATTAGCTTCGGGTTCCACAGGAATAGGCCCATTCAGAATGTACAACTCATTTTTTTGTCTTAGAACTATTCTTAGGCTTCAGATCCAATCCTGAAGTTTGTACCATTCTCTTGAAGCTTATCCTTTTCAAGGATTGATCGCAACGAAATGTTTAGTTGTCATTATCTATAACCATATAAAATTTCCAAAATTTTACAAGTACCAATTTCATTAAAGAGATTAATGACGTATTTTTCCAAAAAATACTCCCACTAAATTATATAACCTTCTTATACATCCAATGTATAATATAATTTAAATGAGCTAAGATCCAACTTTAATTTAATTTCAAGTCCGCTTTGGCGGACCGCTCAAAATCAAATTAATTAGGTAGACAGACATGTCAATCATATCCCATATGACTCTTAAATCCTTTCTGAGATTCTTTAAAAAATCCAATTTCAAAAAGCATGTTAAATCTCATCTTTGCCTTAGGCCCAAAACTGTTTTGACGCCTAATTAAGTCCAACCATTTTAAACGCATAGGAAACTCTTATTCACTCATCTTGCTTATACAAGAATAAAATCAATGCACCTCGCTTTGGCGAGCCCACATGAAAATACCCGTGTACTTACAAGTGTTTTAATCATGGCATGGCAAAATGACTTAAAACTTTCAAGAAGGTTCATCACCATATAGCATACAACACATTTATGAGCACATAAGATAAACATGTTGAGCATCAAGTTTAGTCACTAAATTAATCTCCATTAATTTAAGTATAACATTTATGTGTCATTAGTTTCTCTATAATTATGAGGATGAGACTATTTTAACTTTGGTTATCATCTCCAAATCAAGACAACAAGAAGTGCGGCCGAACTAAGCCATAGGCAACCACAATTCCGCACTAATTCAATAAACCAAGAAAGTAGTCCATGTGGCCGAAACTAAGCAATAGCTGGTCTCGATGAACGTAGTCCAATTGCATTCACAATTCCACATGGATCTCCAAACATGAATCAAGAATTTTGTTTCTCAATTTTAGCAATTATGAACTCTTCATAATTCCAACTTCGTTTTATCTTTGAATCTTTGATTGCGATCAATTTTGGGAAACACTCTCGAGAACGTAGGCTAGCCATCCAAAACTTGATCTAATCTCAGAATTCACAAGACTAAAACAAATAGGAATTTCAAACCACAAAGTCCACCCCAAACCCTAGCCCTGCGCCCGCACCAGACCAAGGGGTCCGGCCGGGTCACAGACTAGGTCCGGTCGGACCTCTCTAAAAAAATCAAAAAAAATAATTAAATTCAACAAAATCTCAAAATTGCTTTTTCCCCTATTCAATTAGGGTTTGGTGTTCTTGATGATCTAATCACCATGATCATCAAAACCATGAATAAACTATTTATTCATGAATCTCTAGATTATCAAAACTTTGATTCAATAAAAATTGATAACCCAGACAATTTTAAATCCACCATAATTTTTATTGCGATTGAATAGTGCGATTAAAGTTTATAAAACAATAAACCACATAAAACGCATAGACCACATAAACATCATAATCCCAATATTCAAATCATGCTAGGCACATAAACAATTTATATACACACAACATGATTATGTATTGAAATAATCAACGTGAACGGGGCTCTAATACCACTGTTGAGTTTCCTCATAACATGCGCAGCGGAATAAAGCACTTAAATTTTCATGAAACCCAAAGCCCATAGATCCATTCATATGATTAAGTCAAATACATGCATAATGAATACTAGAATACTAATTATAAGAACTATATGGAATTATTATGTGTGTGTGTGTGTATTCTTGTTCTTCACCCAAGAGATCTTAGAACAAGAAAATAATCCTCTCAAACCCTTGGAGGCACTCACAAAGCTTTGGACTAATTAGGGAAACTAGAGGAGAGTTTTATACTTGTTTCACCTATTCCAAATAGGTAACAAGTGGTCAAACCCGCAAGAAAACGGAATAGGAAAGTTTCTGGCCCGAAACCGCCTTGCCCGACCAAGTATAGCAAGTTGCCCCACCGGGCATTGAAGGTCGCCCGACCGGGTGCAGAAAGAGGTCCGACCGGGTTCTTTGCTCGGTCCGGGCAGACCCTCCCCTTTTCCATATTCCTTATTTTCTCCTCTAAATTCTTAAAATCCCTCAAAGGTCCTTCGACCCAAAATTCCAATTAAGCCTTTTAGATTCGTTCTATTTGTGTGTGACCCTATAGGATTACACTAAGTTGGCAATGGGTTCAATCATAAACTCATAAGATATGATTAGGTTCTAGCAAACAGTCATATCTACCCAAATAATGTAACTATATACAAGTTCGTATTCCTCATAGAACATGTCACAATCCCTTTGTCCACGATGTCATTAAACACAAGTCATGGTCAACAAGTCAACTTGTATTTTGTAAAATACCAAAAATCTGAATTTAGTAGTTATTTTATTATTATATTACATAACGGCTTAATTGTAAATATTTAGGAAGCTAAGGGTATATATGGAATAGCTGGAATGATTAATGCTTACCTTTTATAACTGGTAAGGGAATCCGTTTAGGAGAGGATCGTGGGTTGCGTATATGAAATTAGGGTCAACCGCTTGATAGAAGTTTGAGTCAAGAACTGCACACATACAGAGAGAGAGAGAGAGAGACCAAAGAGAGAGATATATAGACGAGTTCTATTGTTCTACGGCGACCGAAGGAAATCGTACACCGAGGAATTACTGGATTCTGTCGAATCTATTGTACCTAGAAATCAAATCATAAGTTGAGTTTTTTTTGTAATTAGAATGGTGGAGTGATTTGCTATTATTGTTGTTTGTGGATTAGACAACTATGACTAAAACTAATGCATCTTATAATGGGTAATTGAGGTACTAGTTTTAATGGATGCAACCATACTTCTGAGATATGATTATTTCCTAAGTAGCTGCCAATTAATCATTGAAGACAATATTCTTTCTTGTTAATGTCTACAGAATGTTAGTATTAGGCGAATGCATTTGTAGGGATTGTTGGTCCCAGAGGCACAACAAGGGTATGAAAAGAGGCTAGAGGGGGGGTGAATAGCCTATTTAAAATTTCAACCCTTTTTCAAAATTCAACCTTTATGCTTACACTTGAATTTTGCGGTAGATAAAAACCACGCGGTCAAGTATAAAATGCACAGCGGAAGTTTTCGTTGAAACAAGTTTAGAGTTGTTTTTGATGAGTTTAATGCGGTAGGTTTAGTGTGCGGTCGGTGAGCGTGCGGTCGGTGTGTATGCGGTAGGTTGGTGAGCGGTAGGTTCAAGTGAGGTAGGTTGAGAGATTGAAAACTTGCGTCTTAGAGATTTTAGGCAAATGATAAGTAAGTCAGATTTTAACTTAGGCAATGAAGTAGACAAGCAAACACAATTCATAATTGTTCTTAAATCTGAAAGATCAAACACTAAAAGACAAACAAGATTAATATGAACAAGTGAAGAACAATATGAACAAGATGAACAAGACTTAAAGTAAATTTGCAGAAAGGTAAAGTGCAGTAAGTAAAGAACACAATGATTTGGAAATGTTCGATCTGTTAAAAGATCTACGTCCTTTACCAAGATGGTCAGTCTTGGATTTTGAATGAGGTATATATTGATTCTTGAGTACAGATTACAGAGATGAAGTATTGAATCAACACCTATTTCTATGAAGTTCAAATCCTAGACTTAGACCAGTGTATCCCTAATGATTCAATCTATGTGATTGATCAATCGGGGTGAGTGTGTGTGTAAGAATCAAAAGCTCTTTGGAATCTATATGATTTTAGAGCGTAATGAATCTTGTGTGAGAGGCTTGAGATTTGATCTTGAAGGTTGCTGGAGATTTGTTGAAGACTTGAAGGTTGAGTGCTTGAAGATTCGAAGGATTCTGGAAATCTTGAATATGATCTTCAATCACCAAGAATTTCAACAGCAATTTCTCTCTTAGAATCTCAGCTTTTATTCAATGAAGAACACAAGGACTATTTATAGCCTTTGAAGGAGAAACTAGCCGTTTGAATTCTTGGAGGGCAAGTTTGGAGGACAATGAGCTGTTGATTTCTAATTGGAGCTCATTCTGAGTTGTCCTTTTGTTGCAGAGTCATGGTGGTCCAACTGTACTATGATGACAGTTGTATTCAAATTCGAATTTTGAATTTGCAACGTTCTAAACTAACCAAGGTTTTGGACACACACGTGACCATGGTTAAGTTTGAACCAAACTTGAGTTTATTCAACTCTGGTTACATGCGGTCGAATAAGTCATGCGGTAGGCTTGCATTATGCGGTCGATGTCTTGCATGAGTTAAGTTGATTTTTGCGGCAAGCATGGAGCATACGGTAGATGTCTTCATGCGGTAGGTTGAGTACTTGCCACACATCTCCAGACTTAGAAAAATTTAGGGTCCTAATCTGCTAAGCCTATCAAACTAGAAAGTGGACTATTCTAAATGAAGTACAAGTACTTCTTACAATATATCCTAAAGTCCACAAAGAGTAAAATTAGGTTATGGGATCAATCAAATTAAGGTAATAGGAGTGGTTTATAATAAGCATACCCAACAATCTCCCCCTATTTGATTGAGACCATTACCTACTATAACAAAGGCTATTTCATTGTACTTGGTAAAAACATGTTTTTAAGAATAATCATTTTATTAATGTCATGCCCCAAGTCAATGCACACACTAAGCCAATGTCATAGATTTCTATCATCCTAAAAAGAAAAACAAATTACTAATCCTAGAAGATAGAAATAATATTTGAAGCATTTCAAGATAATAATCAAAGAAGGATAGAAATGCATCAAACACAATAAACATACTCCAAATAATATAATCATTGAGGCAAAGGAGTAAGGTCACAAAAGAGAAATATTTGTCAAGTTACAGACCCAAAGTAAAAACAGAAAATTGTTTTAAACATTAAACATAAAATGTTTCAAATGACCACATACGGTCATATCAAATGCGGTCAATATCGATGAGGTCTTCAATGAATTTTGCGGCAAGAGGAAAGCGGTAAGCTGGGAAATTCAATCCTGGAATCATGACTGGAGCAGTGACTCCATATTCTTCTTCCTCTTCACCATGAGCTTGAACATTGCCGTGACCTGCTTCAGGAGGTTGAAAAGCTTCCTGCGCAGCTTGAACCACGCCTTGTCGATTAAGCCTGTTCATTACCGTATTGATGCGGTTGGATAGGAGGTCAATCTTGGTAGATTGTCCTTCAATTCTGACGTTGTTGACTTCAATGCGGTTGGTTTGAACTTTCATGGCTTCGGTCATTGCGGCAATTTTGGGAGTAAACTTTTCTGCAACCGTAAGAAGTGCGGTATTTGTTTGAACCATAATTTCCTCTTTTAAGGAAGATTTTAATTTCTTCAGTTCCTTTCCCAGCTCATCCTTGATTTCAAGTTTATCATCATTCATTGACTTTGAGAGTTCTTTGCTTGCTCCCTCAACGCCACTAACAACACTGTTACTAATGTAATCAGTTTGTTTTCTAAGGGCTTCCTTGAGTGCGGCAAGAGTGAGTGAAGGAGTATCCGCGGCAGGAGGTGGAGGAGCGGTAGAGGTGCTGGTTGTTTTGCCTATGATGTCCTTCACAGCCTTTATTATCACAACACTCTCCCCCTTAATGGTCGCAATCATCTCAGAGGGAAGTGCGGCAACATCTCACTTCAAAGCGGCTTGATCAGTTTTCAACTCAATAACCTCCTCTCGAAGTGCCACCATACTAGACACTAGAGATTCAACCTGTGACTGGGTGTCTGCCTGCATCTGAGTCAAAAGTTTAACTGCGGCAAGGAGCTCAGCAGTGGATGATGCGGTAACCTCAGGTTGGACGGTCAAAGGGGTTGGTACGGCAGGGTCAGGAACTGCGGTAGGAAGAACTTCAACGTGTTGCTCAGAAACATTATCCCTTGGTGACATTGTCTCATCATCATGAATGTCTTCAACATTCTCAACATCCATAGCTTTACCACCGGCGGACATATCACTTTCAGTAGAGCTTGCCTTCTCCTCATCTTCTGAGCTTTCATCAACTAAACCTTTGTCAATAGGTTTGGAAGTAGGTGCGGCAGCAGCATCATTTGAGTCCTCATTCTCATCATCTTCAATTTCATCTTTCTCTTCATCGGTGGCTGCGGCATCACACCATTGCCATCTTCACTTTCAGTTTCTTCAAGATCCTCTGTGGCATCACCACCCTGAGAGACCTCCTCCATATCATCTAATTGAGCATCCAAAATGAAATTTTTGGCAATCTTGGGAGGAGAGACGGTAAGATCCTCATCAGAGCCAAACTCAGGAGATTGAACTTCAGGAGAGGGAGATTTGACCTTGGCCTTTTTGGAGACTTTAACAGGACTTGGCGTATGAGAACGCTTCTTAGCAGGTTTCTCAACAGGTCTCTCCCCCTGACTTGCGGCAGGCTTAGATTTTGAAGCCAAAGAGACGGTAGGTGTCGCGACCCCGGACCCCGCGGGCCCGAGACCGCGATCTGGACGTGGACTCTAAAACCAAAACTAAGAAATACCAGAGTTAAAAATTTCATTTGATACCAAAAGGTGATGATCCAAAGTTTTACAAAACCAAGTTTGATAAAAACCAATTACCACTATCATAAACTTCCACAAGTTTATGCCCAACAAAATACAATTATACAATTCTTAGTGACGTCATTGTTTGGTACAACTACCCCAAAATGGTTACACATTTACATAATGTAAACCAACCTATATCAACCTTCCCCAAAAGAATGGATCCACACTCGACGTCCTCTTTCTCGTGATCAGCGAGACTAATCCTTAGCACCTGGGGGGGGGGGGGTTAAGGAAAAACAAAGATAAAAGAAAAGGGGGTGAGATAAATCTCAATAAGTTACTAATGCAACTACATGACATGCTATGATGCAAGAAGCAATAAGCAATAATAAATATCACAAAGCACATAGCATTTATCACATAACAGATAGCAGCGGAAATAAACACATAACAAAGGATATAGCCAAGGTTTTCCAAACCGGTACATCCAAATAAAGGATCGCTGCGCAGCTTCAATAATAAACCAATCATCATCTTCGTAATAGCATGAAAGCCGAAGAGAAAAACCTCGGTACCGGAACCAATAACCATAAAAGTGTCACAAAGGACAAGGACCATGACACAAAGTCATTCCCGTTAGCTAGATACATTCACAAAGGAACTCTAACTTATCCTTTCCAAGGCCAATATGGAGAAGGGGTATAGTAAGGGCAAAACAATGGTCAACATTATAATGGACTTGGCTTTGCCATTATAATCCTTCCCATCGCCCGATGCAACAAATATGCCAGCTGGGCTTCCAAATAAATGCTAAGTAATAATAATTTAGCATGAATAAACAACTTAAGGTTCCAAAGTAGGGAACCATACCAAGTAGTCACCAAGAAAGTGAAATGTACCAATCACGCACAATTAAAGTGTTCCAATAATCACAATTAACACTTAATTAATTTCCAACACAAACTAAATCACAAAGGACCCAATTCTATCACTAGAGTGTACTACAATGATCACTAAGGTCAACTAGAAGGACACCCAAGATTTGGATCAAAACGCATTCTTCAATCACACAAACCAACAAAATGAAAACCTTCAGAGGACTGTGCGGCCGCCCACCAGGGACTGTGCGGTCGCCCACAAAGACCCTCAAACACGACCAAAAGCTTTCAGATAGTTGTGCGGTCGCCCAGACATTTTTGGGCGGTCGCACAAAGCTCTGGCCTGCCGGAATTCGGGAAGAACAACTGGGTTCTTCCAAATTTTAACCCAAAACACATTCAACCAAAATTTCAACCTTCTAACTAGCATACTAATGTACCAACACAACTAATAAGTCTAAAAAGACTCCTACGACAACATTTAACACCCAAAATCAAGAATCAAACCCAACATTCAAGATTTCACCATTTTTAACCCAAAATCCAAATAAATTCCAAACAAATTCAAAACCCAACCAAACTTCAAATATCACACATCAAACGTTATCTAATAAACATGATATGAACATTTTAGCATCAAAATGGGGGAAAAGTAACTTACTTGATAAATCTCAAAGTTGACGAAATTCAATTCTTTTTGATTCTACGCGATCCTAACGACGATCTAAACAATGTTCACGTTTTAAGAAATGAGAGATTACAAGAGGAAGATGGAGAAAATGAAGAGAGAAGATAGAGAAAGAAAAACTTACCAAAGCTAGTGAGAGAGAGAGGGAGTTGCTGGGAGGGAGAGAATGGGGGTGGAGTGTGAGGGTGAAAGAGTAGGGTGAGGGAGGTGAGGGGGAGAAGAGAGGGAGTAGGGGAATTATTTTAAAAAGTTACAACTAGACCCCCTCCCCATCTACTAACACAATTACTCCCCACTAACAAATAAGACTCAACAATTTTACACTAGCACAAATGACCCAATAAAATGCTAGGCATAATTATTACAACACATAAATTGCACACATAAACATTTAAATAAATAATAATTTAAATAAATAAATAAGCAAATAATTAAATAATAATCATTTAATTACTAATAAAATAGAGCCTAGATTTCGGGTTGTGACATTCACTCCCCCTTAAAGAAAATTCGACCCGAATTTTAACGAGACTCACCTTAAACAAAAAGCCACGGAAATTTCCTCTCGATCTCAACTCGGAGCTCTCACGTCGACTCCTCGATGTTATGATTCCTCCAAATAACTCGAACCAACGCAATGCTCTTGCTCCTCAACTCTTGGACCTTGGTATCTAAAATCCGAACCGGTCGTTCCTCATAAGACATATCGGCCTCGATATCCTCCGGTATCCTCGGTAACACGTGAGACGGATCATGAACATACTTCCGAAGCATAGAAACGTGGAAAACATTATGTAACCGATCTAAAGATGGCGGTAACGCAAGACGATACGCAAGAAGTCCAACCTTTCCCAAAATCTCAAACGGACCAATAAACCTTGGAGCCAATTTACCTTTCTTCCCAAACCTACGAATACCCACCTTCGGAGACACTTTCAAGAATACCAAATCACCAATCTGAAAACTAAGATCTCGCCTTCGGTTGTCTGCGTAGCTCTTATGTCGACTCTGGGCTGTTTTCAATCGATCCCGGATAACTCTAACCTTTTCAACTGAATCCTGAAGCAAATCAATACCCAAAACTTTCGCTTCACCGACCTCATCCCAACAAATAGGCGATCTACACTTCCTTCCATACAAGGCCTCAAACGGTGCCATCTCGATACTAGCTTGATAACTGTTGTTGTAAGAGAACTCCACTAACGGTAGGTGCGAATCCCAAGAATCAGAAAAGTCTATCGCACAAGCTCGCAACATATCCTCAAGAATCTAAATAGTCCTCTCGGATTGACCGTCGGTCTGAGGATGAAAAGTTGTACTAAAACGCAAATCTGTACCCAAAGCTTCCTGTAACGCCTTCCAAAATCTAGAAGTAAACCTCGGGTCTCGATCTGACACAATACTAACCGAAACCCCATGCAATCTCACGATCTCATCGATATAAAGGGTCGCAAGCTTCTCCATCGAATACCTGATGTCAATAGGCAAGAAATGGGCACTCTTGGTCAATCTATCCACTATTACCCAAACGCTGTCATACTTCCTACGGGTACGAGGTAGTCCTGTAACGAAATCCATAGTCACATGCTCCCATTTCCACTCGGGAATATCTAACGGCTGAAGTAATCACGCGGGTCTCTGATGCTCGGCTTTGACCTGCTGACAAGTTAAACACTTCGAAACATACTCGGCTATTTCCCTTTTCATATTAATCCACCAAAATTGTTGCTTCAAGTCTTGATACATCTTTGTACTACCCGGAAGAATAGTATACCTCGATTTGTGACCCTCATCAAGAACTCTCTGTTTAATTCCATCAACATCCGGAACACACAAACGACCACGAAAAGTCAAAACTCCACTCGAACTCAAAGAAAAATCCTCGAAGTTCTTCTCTTTCAGTTTACCCATTATCTTCACCAACTCGGGATCTTCTTTCTGAGCTTCCTTTATCCTCTGAATTAGGGTCGGAGACACCCTAATATTCGCAAAAATAGCCCCATGTCTCGATTCACGAGGAGACCAATCTCGAACATCCTCAAGCATTTTCCATTCCCGAACCATCATCGAAGCCACATAAGATTTTCTACTAATCGCATCGGCTACCACATTCGCCTTCCCCGGATGATAAGAAATCGTACAATCATAATCCTTCAATAATTCCATCCATCGGCGCTGCCTATTATTCAACTCTTTCTGGGAGAAAAGGTACTTCAAACTCTTGTGATCGGTAAAAATCTCAAACTTCGCCCCATAAAGGTAGTGCTTCCACTTGTGCAACGCAAAGACAATAGCCGCTAACTCCATATCATGAGTCGGGTAATTCTGCTCACTAGGGGTCAACTTCCTCGAAGCATAAGCAATTACTTTCCCATTCTGCATCAACACACAACCCAAACCCTCTTTCGAAGCATCACTGTAAATCACTAGGCCATCGCTCCCATTAGGCAAAGTCAAGATCGGTGCGGTAGTCAACCTCTTCTTCAATTCCTCGAAACTCTTGTCACATTTCTCGGTCCACACAAATGGAACATTCTTCCGGGTCAACTGAGTCATCGGAGTAGCAATCCTCGAAAACCCTTCAATAAATCTTCGGTAATAACGGGCTAAACCAAGAAAGCTTCTAATCTCTGTCACTGATTCGGGTCTCTTCCAATCCACTATTGCCTCTATCTTTGAAGGATCCACCGAAATCCCATCTTTAAAAATCACATGACCCAGAAATGACACCTTCTCGAGCCAAAATTCGCATTTACTGAACTTCGCAAATAATTTCTCCCTCGCAAGAACGGATAAAACTGTCCTCAAGTGCTGCTCGTGCTCCTCTCGAGATTTCGAATAAACAAGAATGTCGTCGATGAAGACTACCACGAACGAGTCAAGATAAGGATGGAAAACTCGGTTCATCAAATCCATAAACACTGCCGGCGCGTTAGTCAACCCAAACGGCATAACCAAGAACTCATAATGACCATAACGAGTGCGAAAAGCAGTCTTCGGAATATCCTCCAATCGAACCTTCAACTGATGGTACCCACTCCTCAAATCAAGTTTAGAGAAAACCACGGACCCTTGAAGCTGATCAAACAAATCATTGATGTGCGGTAGAGGATACTTATTCTTCACCGTAACCTGATTCAACTTCCGGTAATCTATACACAATCTCAACGAACCATCTTTCTTTCGCACAAATAAAACCGGTGCTCCCCACGGGGAAACACTAGGGCGGATAAACCCTCGATCAAGCAACTCTTGCAACTGGACCTTTAACTCCTTCAACTCTGCGGGAGCTAACCTATAAGGTGCTTTCGAAATTGGAGCCGTACCCGGCAAAAGATCTATACAAAACTCTATCTCACGATCGGGAGGCATATCATACTCGGTAGAGAAAACATCGGGAAATTCCCGAACTACCCGAACACTATCAAAACTAGGGGATTCCTTCCTAGTATCAAGAACACTAGCTAAATACCCCTCACAACCACCATGCAATAATTTTCTCGCTTTCATAAAAGAAATTAAGCGAACCCTTCTACTCAGAGGACTAGCCTCAAACACAAATTTAGGCACATCGGGAATAGAAAAAGTAACAGTTTTCTTACGGCAATCAACAGAAGCATGAAACTTGCTCAACCAATCCATACCCAAAATGACATCAAAGTCTTGGATAGGAAGAACTACCAAATCCGCACAAAGGACTCGACCACAAATAACCACGTCACAAGCACGAAAGACTCGATCAGAAATCAAGCATTCTCCTATAGGGGTCGACACCTCTAGCACGTACGGTAAAGACTCGAATGCAGCATTTAACATGGAAGCAAATTGCACAGAAATGTATGAATGAGATGATCCTGGATCTACTAACGCTCGTGCGCTCACATTAGACACAGAAACAATACCTCCAATAACGGATGGATCATCGGTAGCTTGTTGTTGATTCATGGCATAAACCTTCCCTTGAACTTTGGGCTTCCCAGCGGCATCCCTTTTCTGACCCTGATTAATACCAACTCCTGACCCGGATGCTTGACCTCGGTACCTCGTGCACTCTCTCGCAAAGTGCCCCATTTCACCACAATTGGTGCATTTGCCTTGCTTTTTCCAACACCTATCCTCCGAATGGCCTACCTTCTGACAAAAGGTACAAGGCTTCCTAATCTGAATCCCCGGAGTAGTACCCGGATTCCTCGGTGTGGTTTGCCCCTTAAACTGAGATGATGCTCCCGGGTTACCTCGGTTGTCGAAACGGTGTTGTGGCTTGCTTTGTGCTCCTTGCTTACTCGGGTTGGCCACCTCGGTCTTCCGCTTATGTTCCCCAATATCTTGCTCTATCAATTAGGCTCGGTCCACCGCATCTTGGAAAGTCACAATCCGTTGAGCAATAAGTTGAGTACGGATGGAGGTCTTCAATCCCCGAATGAATCTCATAGCCTTTTGTTCCTCGGTCCTCACCAAATAGTCGCAATTCCGGGCTAATTCTATGAACTTCGCCGAGTATTGTGCTATAGACAACACACCTTGCTCCAGGTTGAGTAGCTCAATCTCCTTTCGGTTTTGATCAACAACCGGAATGAAATGCTCCTTGAATTTGCGCACAAACAACTCCCACGCATAAACCGTGTGAGTATCATCCCAAGTAGCTTTAACACCCTTCCACCAATGCTCGGCGGCTCCCACAAGCTTGTAAGCCGCGAACCGGACCTTGTCCTCATCCGAACACCCAAATACATCATAAATCTTCTCCATCGACTCAATCCACAACTCAGCTTTCCTTACATCGGGTTCCCCATTGAATTCAACCGGTTTCAACTTCAGAAATTGCTCCAATCCATAGCGGGGTGGTGCTTGTTCTACCCTCGGACCTTGATCATGTATGGCCTTCATGGCCGCCTCGAACATGCCTTGAAACATGGCACGTGCTTCTTCCCTTGTATCATTCTGATTCTGTGCCCCACTAATACCTCCTCTGTTTCTTCTTCCAGACATTGAGAACAATTACCTGCATAAAACATCAACCGTTAATCACTCCGCACACTACTACCCACCTAGGTCATACTAATCCACCTAGACTTATACTTAGAGTTAATGCCATAGCTCTGATACCAACTGTCGCGACCCCGGACCCCGCGGGCCCGAGACCGCGATCTGGACGTCGACTCTAAAACCAAAACTAAGAAATACCAGAGTTAAAAGTTTCATTTGATACCAAAAGGTGATGATCCAAAGTTTTACAAAACCAAGTTTGATAAAAACCAATTACCACTATCATAAACTTCCACAAGTTTATGCCCAACAAAATACAATTATACAATTCTTAGTGACGTCATTGTTTGGTACAACTACCCCAAAATGGTTACACATTTACATAATGTAAACCAACCTATATCAACCTTCCCCAAAAGAATGGATCCACACTCGACGTCCTCTTTCTCATGATCAGCGAGACTAATCCTTAGCACCTGGGGGGGGGGGTTAAGGAAAAACAAAGATAAAAGAAAAGGGGGTGAGATAAATCTCAATAAGTTACTAATGCAACTACATGACATGCTATGATGCAAGAAGCAATAAGCAATAATAAATATCACAAAGCACATAGCATTTATCACATAACAGATAGCAGTGGAAATAAACACATAACAAAGGATATAGCCAAGGTTTTCCAAACCGGTACATCCAAATAAAGGATCGCTGCGCAGCTTCAATAATCAACCAATCATCATCTTCATAATAGCATGAAAGCCGAAGAGAAAAACCCCGGTACCGGAACCAATAACCATAAAAGTGTCACAAAGGACAAGGACCATGACACAAAGTCATGCCCGTTAGCTAGATACATTCACAAAGGAACGCTAACTTATCCTTTCCAAGGCCAATCTGGAGAAGGGGTATAGTAAGGGCAAAACAATGGTCAACATTATAATGGCTTGGCTTTGCCATTATAATCCTTCCCATCGCCCGATGCAACAAATATGCCAGCTGGGCTTCCAAATAAATGCTAAGTAATAATAATTTAGCATGAATAAACAACTTAAGGTTCCAAAGTAGGGAACCATACCAAGTAGTCACCAAGAAAGTGAAATGTACCAATCACGCACAATTAAAGTGTTCCAATAATCACAATTAACACTTAATTAATTTCCAACACAAACTTAATCACAAAGGACCCAATTCTATCACTAGAGTGTACTACAATGATCACTAAGGTCAACTAGAAGGACACCCAAGATTTGGATCAAAACGCATTCTTCAATCACACAAACCAACAAAATGAAAACCTTCAGAGGATTGTGCGGCCGCCCACCAGGGACTGTGCGGTCGCCCACAAAGACCCTCAAACACGACCAAAAGCTTTCAGATAGTTGTGCGGTCGCCCAGACATTTTTGGGCGGTCGCACAAAGCTCTGGCCTGCCGGAATTCGGGAAGAACAACTGGGTTCTTCCAAATTTTAACCCAAAACACATTCAACCAAAATTTCAACCTTCTAACTAGCATACTAATGTACCAACACAACTAATAAGTCTAAAAAGACTCCTACGACAACATTTAACACCCAAAATCAAGAATCAAACCCAACATTCAAGATTTCACGGTTCTTACAAATTTTAACCCAAAACACATTCAACCAAAATTTCAACCTTCTAACTAGCATACTAATGTACCAACACAACTAATAAGTCTAAAAAGACTCCTACGACAACATTTAACACCCAAAATCAAGAATCAAACCCAACATTCAAGATTTCCCCATTTTTAACCCAAAATCCAAATAAATTCCAAACAAATTCAAAACCCAGCCAAACTTCAAATATCACACATCAAACGTTATCTAAACATGATATGAACATTTTAGCATCAAAATAGGGGAAAAGTAACTTACTTGATAAATCTCAAAGTTGACGGAATTCAATTCTTTTTGATTCTACGCGATCCTAACGACGATCTAAACAATGTTCACGTTTTAAGAAATGAGAGATTACAAGAGGAAGATGGAGAAAATGAAGAGAGAAGATAGAGAAAGAAAAACTTACCAAAGCTAGTGAGAGAGAGAGGGAGTTGCTGGGAGGGAGAGAATGGGGGTGGAGTGTGAGGGTGAAAGAGTAGGGTGAGGGAGGTGAGGGGGAGAAGAGAGGGAGTAGGGGAATTATTTTAAAAAGTTACAACTAGACCCCCTCCCCATCTACTAACACAATTACTCCCCACTAACAAATAAGACTCAACAATTCTACACTAGCACAAATGACCCAATAAAATGCTAGGCATAATTATTACAACACATAAATTGCACACATAAACATTTAAATAAATAATAATTTAAATAAATAAATAAGCAAATAATTAAATAATAATCATTTAATTACTAATAAAATAGAGCCTAGATTTCGGGTCGTGACAGTAGGCTTAGACGGAAGGGAAGATTTGGAAGGATTGGAAGGTTTCTTCTTTGGTTGAGGTTCAGGAGAGGGAGACAGTGAAGGTACGGTAGAGAGAGTCTTAGATGACTTAGCTTTGGGTGGAGCGACAGGGGAAGTGGTTGCGGTCGAAATGACCTTGGGTTTTGATAGGGGCTTTGGTTTTGGAGCGGTAGGGACCGATGGTTCAGAGATTGTGATTCCAGCCGCAGATGATTTGGACTTTTTCACAACAGATGGTTCACCAATCTTTTCTTTTCCTTTGATGGAAGTTGGAGGGGAGGGTAGATTAACATCTTTACCCTTTGCACTGGCCTTCATTGCGGCAGCATGCTTGAGGTCCTGTTCAAATGCGGCAGCCTCCACATCACTAACCATTTTATCACCAAGATTTGCCTGACCTCTTTTAGAGTATTTGGGAGGGATGTACTCCTCAATAGGATCTCTTAGAAGATAGGAGCGATACATTTCTTCTCCAAAGTTTTTGCGGTAATTGACCCTCATGGACTTGCGGCAGAAGTCCTTAGAAGTGGAAATAGGAACCTTGTAAGATTTGGTCTTTTCAAATAACTCCTTGATACGGAGTGTGTGACTCATAAGGTGAGAAATAAGACGACTGTTGGTGCGGTATTTAGTATCTCCAGAGTCTGCCGCATCCTTGTAAGCAAGGATGTTGACCTTCAGAATATCATAAATTATCTGGCCCCAATCCAGATATCTGCCGAGGTAGATAGCAGCACAAATCCTCCATTGAGTATTGTTAAAGTTGGCATGGTTTCCAGTCTTGCACAACAACCCATGATCAACTAGATGGCCTATGTGATACATGATCTCCCCTACATCTTTGCGTTGGATCTTCAAAATATCGGTAGATCCAGCCAGCTTCTGCGCGAGACTTCGAAGTTCAGCTTTCGAGATCTCCTCTGGACCTCCCTTAAGTCTCTTGATTCCCACGGCATGAGCCAAATCTCTGGCATCAAAAGCCATGTCAATTCCCATGACCCTGGCCTTAATGTACTTGGGGTGAGCATCAGGATTTTCAGCATCCTCCATTTCCACGGCAGTAGTGAAAAATTCATCTACAAATGCAGGTAGATGGAACTTTTGATCAATTGAAAAGAACGGCAGAAGTCCACATTTCTTTAGGCGCGCAAGGATGTTGCGGCCGATGGCATCCAACTTCAGATCCTCAGAGTCAATAATGATTCCAGGAAGAAAATGATTAAGATCCTGAAATAACACAAGGTTCAAAGTTTAGGATAGCGGTAGAGTGTGCGGTCACTTGACAAAGAAATGGCGCGAGGTTGACACGGTCAAGTAACGCATGGTAAGAGGGGTTGCGGTAGAAGATGATATAGGTTAACCGCAAACACTTAGCCGAAAAAATAAGTAAACATTAAAGTATGAAAAGTGCATTAACAAGGTATGTAACAAAGGTGAAATCAAAAAGGATCAAAAAGTGAATTATGTTAAGAACACGAAGAACATTTTGACGAACATGAAGAACACCATAACACAGTTACCCAGATTCCCAGAAAAGTGACTAAAACAAATGAAAATGACCTGGGAAGAATAGGAAATGCCTATAGATCAATAAAAACACATCAATTTCATGAACTAAACAACATCAAACTCAGAAATTAAAAGGGGAAAGCATTTGAATATCGAAAATTCGAACAACCATATGGAAAAAATCCAATAAAACAACAATAAAGTCGTATGAGATCAGTAAGTAGATGAATCAGAACAAACGATATTCATTAAACTTAATATTGTAACTTTAATAATGCAAGAAATCAAAAAATTCTTCAAGGAATATGAAGGGTTTTCGAAAAACCCACCAAGAACAAAAATGATTTTGAGAGTTCATACCATAATGACAACCGGAGGAGCTTGTGGAGGAACAGAACTGGGATTATCGTCACCAGAAGTAACAGATTTTGAGGATTTCTTGGTTTGATGTTTCGACATTATATATAGAGAGATTTTGAGAGAAAGGCGGTTTAGAAAGGTAGGTTTTAGAGAGAGAGGGATTTTTTGAAAAAGTGAAATAAACAGAGTGATGGAGAAGAAGAAGGTGGAACGGTTTTGTGAAAAAGGGGGGGTTTTGCAGAAGTCAGAGTGATGGGAAGGAGGGAGGTTAACTCTGCAAAAAGTACGGATGTGACCTAGGGATGTCTGATCGAATTAAATGCGAGGTTACTAGGTGTCAAGTCAATAGCCTAATGACGGCTCATAAATAGTTTTAAGGAATAAAAATTTAATGCTCCAAAATATTTGAATTAAGTATAACGAGGGTAAAGAGGAAGTTACCTTAATGCCCTTGAGGTAGATATGACAGAAACATCCTAAATATCTCTAAGTTAGAATGACTTACCTGGGGTCCT
Organism: Campanula takesimana; assembly: GCA_026119855.1. Lineage (NCBI taxonomy): Eukaryota > Viridiplantae > Streptophyta > Magnoliopsida > Asterales > Campanulaceae > Campanula > Campanula takesimana. The sequence continues at coordinate 192,796 of JAOWBW010001148.1, read as the reverse complement.
TGTGCGGTAACTATGAGGTCGACCGTGACATGTGCGGTCGATTGAGGTCTTACCTTGCTTGGTTTAGCTTTTGAGATGAAGCATTACTATGAGGTAACAAGACTTTATGCGGCAGGATGAAGTGTGCGGCAACATTTAAATGATGCGGCAATTTGAAGATGCGGTCAAGTGAGGGATTGAGAAATCAATGGTATTTGCTTGACCGTGATATGTCTGCCGTGTACCTATCTTGATTTTGAACTTTTGACAAACATTAGTACAAGAAATTGTATGGACAAGTTTGAGTTAGAGTTCAAGCATACCCATTTCTCCTCTTAGATACCTAAATCTCTTGGAATCGAGAGCTTTGGTGAGAATATCTACAATTTGATCATCAGTACTCACATACTCTAGATGGATATTACCCTTTTCAACATGATCCTTGAGAAAGTGGTATTTGATATCAATGTGTTTAGTCTTGGAATGCATGACGGGGTTGTTGGAGACAGCAATGGTAGATGTATTGTCGCAAAAGATTGGACAATTTTCTTCTTTGATTCCGTAGTCAACCAATTGTTGCTTCATCCACAGCACTTGGCAGCAGCAGCTTCCAGCAGCTATATATTCAGCTTCTGTGGTAGATACAGAGACTGAGGTTTGTTTCTTGCTTGCCCATGAAACTAGTCGATTTCCAAGGAAATGACAAGTTCCACTCGTGCTTTTCCTGTCAATGGTACATGCTGCATAATCTGCATCTGAGTAACCTATAAGATCAAAAGTTGAATCTTTGGAGTACCAAAGTCCAAGGTTAATAGTCCCAGATAGATATCGAATAATTCGTTTAACAGCAATAAGATGTGCTTCTCTAGGATCAGCTTGATAATGAGCACAAACGCAAACACTAAACATGATATCTGGCCTACTAGCAGTTAAGTATAGGAGAGAGCCAATCATACCTCGATATAAGGTTTGATCAACCTTCTTACCTTTCAAGTCTTTATCTAGCTTGTTACCAGTAGCCATAGGAGTGTCGTATGCCTTTGCATTTTCAAGTCCAAATTTCTTGATAAGATCTCTTGTGTACTTTGCTTGGTTGAGGAAGATGCCTTCAGCACATTGTTTAATTTGAAGTCCAAGGAAGAATGTCAATTCTCCCATCATGCTCATCTCAAATTTGCTTTTCATGAGTTTCTCAAAACGCTTACACAACAATTCATTAGTAGAACCAAAAATAATATCATCTACATATATTTGAACAAGTATGATCATTATATTTAGCAATGAATAAAGTTGTGTCGATCTTACCACGCTTGAATCCCTTTTCAAGGAGAAACTTAGATAGAGTATCATACCATGCTCGTGGAGCTTGTTTGAGTCCATACAAGGCTTTACGGAGATTGTAGACATGATTTGGAAATTTGGGATCTTCAAATCCGGGCGGTTGAGCAACAAAGACGGTTTCTTGAAGTTCTCCGTTGAGAAATGCACTCTTCACATCCATTTGATATAGCTTGAATCTTTTGTAAGAGGCATAAGCTAAGAACATCCTTATAGCTTCGAGTCTTGCAACGGGGGCAAATGTTTCATCATAATCAATGCCTTCTTCTTGTCTATATCCTTGTGCAACCAACCTAGCTTTGTTCCTTGTGATGCTTCCATTCTCGTCCATCTTGTTTCGGAACACCCACTTTGTACCAATCACTCCTTGATCTTGTGGCCTTGGAACCAAGGTCCAAACTTTACATCTTTCAAATTGGTTGAGCTCTTCTTGCATAGCCACAACCCAACTTGAGTCCTGGAGTGCTTCATCAACTTTCTTAGGTTCAACTTGAGATATGAATGCGTTAAGTGCATCATAGTTTGATCTTCTTGTTCTAACACCAGAATGCAAATCACCAATGATATTCTGAATTGGGTGATCTCTAACCTCACGAACTTCTTGAGGTAAGTCTGGTTGAGTTGATGGTGGTTGTAAGTCTTCTAGTGGTACATCATTTGATCCATCCCAATCATAAGTAATTTGAGGGATAGGTTCTTCCACATTTATGGGTGTCTCAACTTCAACTCCATTTGAGGTAGCAGCAGATGAGGTAGCTTCTGGTGCTTCATATGAGGTAGATGGAGGTGCAGTTGAGGTAGATGGGTTTTCTTGAGTTGATTGATTTTGTGGTTGAGTTGTACCTGTCTCATTTATCTCAACAAAATCATCAGCAACATTTGGAGCCATATGTGGCTCTAGGAGAGAATGTTCATCAAAGGTAACATGGACAGATTCAACTATCTTAAGAGTGGTTTTATTAAATACACGAAAAGATTTTGAGTGTTTAGCATACCCAATAAATATACCTTCATCGGCTTTAGGAGCAAATTTACCTCGATGTTCTTTACCGTTGTAGAGTATAAAGCATTTGCATCCAAATATCTTGAAGTATGCTATGTTGGGGGTTCTTCCTCTCCAAAGTTCATAAGGAGTTTTGTTGTAGGTCTTATTGATGAGGGATCTATTTTGAGTGAAGCATGCTGTGTTGACGGCTTCAGCCCAAAAATATTGAGGTAGCTTTGCTTCAGCAATCATTGTCTTTCCGGCCTCTATTAATGTTCTATTCTTTCTTTCAACTACACCGTTTTGTTGTGGAACTCCAGCAGCAGAGAAGTTGTGGTCAATACCATGATCATCACAGTATTGAGCAACACCGTTGTTCTTGAATTCTGTACCGTTGTCGGATTGAACACTAACGATGTCATCTTCTTTTTGTGTTTGGAGCTGTCTAAAGAGTGCGGTCAAAATGTCATAACAATCATCTTTGGAGCTCATCATCTCGACCCACGTATATCTTGAGTAGTCATCTACCACAACTAAGGAATATCTATTTCCTCCAATACTTGCGGTAGAAACAGGTCCAAACAGGTCCATATGAAGTAGTTGCAAACATCTAGAAGTTGAAGGTGTCGTCTTGCTGGAGAAAGACGCTTTTGGTTGTTTGCCTAGTTGACATGCTGTGCACGTCTCATCGTGGTGATCAGCTACTTTGGGTAGACCACGAACTAGATTTTCTCTCCCAATCTTAGAGAGATACTTGAAGTTTAAGTGACTTAGTCTTTTATGCCACAGCCAACTATTTTCACTAACATTCTTTGCTACAAAACAGATATTAGAAGAAATGCAAGATGAATTAAAATCAACAACATAAACATTTTTCTTACGAATCCCTTTGAGCAAAGTGACGCCGGATATGCCATCTTTGATGAGACAGAAATTTGAAGTGAAGTGGCATTGCAATCCTTTGTCGCAGAACTGAGATATTGAGATTAGATTGTGTTGTAGTCCAATAACTAGAGAGACTTCTTGGATGGTGAGTTTTCCTTTACGAATGACTCCATATCCTACAGTCTTTCCTTTGTTATTATCTCCGAAGGTTACTGATGGCCCTTTTTCTTCACGGACATCTTCCAATAAGTTGATATCTCCGGTCATGTGCCTTGAACAGCCACTATCGAGATACCATAAACTTGATCTATCCTTGGAGAGTCCATCCATTAAGCAGAGAACCTACAAAATAAACATTTAAGAACAAGGTCCCCTTTTATTCTTTTGGGTCCAAAGGGTTAGCAACTTTTAACAACCCACACTTGCCTCACAGAAGGGGGTTTAAGCCTTCTGGGATTTGGTGTGAATCTTAAAAGACATTCAACAGCCTTGTGACCATAATCATCACACACAGAACAATGGTGGAAGCCACCCAACTGAGGGTTAACAAACTTTGTCACGGTCTTCAACACAACATCGTTTACAGGTGTGGATGCGGTCTCCTTTACAAAGTTCATCCTTTTGAACTTTGCTGCATTTCCACCATATGCGGTCGACTTACCATGAAAGGTAGTCTGCCGCGGTAGGATTCTGCGGTAGGAAGACTCTGCCTTGCCGCATGAGGTAGACTCTGCGGTAGGTTCATCCACGGCAATACCTTTCATCTTTGCCTTGCCAGTTTGTTTCTTAGGGTAGACATAGTTGAACTCTAGTTTCTTCTTTGGTTCTTGTCCTACACCCTTTGAAACATGATGTTTAGCCTTCGACCCTTCCAAAGTTTGCTGGGTAAATTTCTCATCTCTTTCACAACAAGATGCACATTTAAAGTTGTCACTAGTTTGAAATCCTAAGCCTTCCTTATCACCACTAGGCTTTTGGGATTCTAAGATTTGTTCCATAGTGACACGAGAATTGGTCCACTCACTAGTGATCTTTTTCAAGTCATTTATCTCAGCAACCAATTCATCATTTTTAACTTTAAATATAGCATTTTGTTCTTCTAAGAAACGGTTTCGATCAGTAAGAGGAGTCATGCTCTTGATCTGCTCCTTAAGGAGGGTGAGTTCAGATCTTAGTAGAGATTTCTCCGTCTTAAGCTGGGAAATTTCTTCAGTTGAAAGTGCTAAAGCTTCCTTCATGCCAGAGAATTTACTAATTACCTGTTCAGCTTTTTGCAAACATCTTTTCTTGTTCATCGGGGGAAATGTCAAACTTGACTTGAGGTGTGGTAGACAGAACTTCCTTCACTTTGGGGTTTAGTAGAGCCTTCTTTGCTGCACTCACATCACATCTTGAAAATAGAAGATCACCATTCTTTTGAACCAGAGTTAGGAATCCTTTTTCAGCAAGTTCATCGGCCGTATAACTTATCCGTTTAGGTTTTGCATTTGGTGAGCGACGACTTTTATTATCATCCTCATCATCGGACTGAACGACCAAACAAATGTGACCTTCTTCAGAATCCTCATCGCTTTCATCAGAGTCTGACTCTATCCACGTAGCTAACTCTTTTGAGGTAGAGTCTTCTTCAGCCATCATTCCCTTTTGCTTTGAATACCTTGGAGTAAAGTTACTTTTCTTCTTCATATACTCATACTTGGGAATTGGACATTCTGATGCGAAGTGACCTGGTTTCCTGTAATTAAAACAAACTAGATCTTCTTTCTTCTTGGAGAAGTTGAAGTTCTCTTTCTTCTTTGAAGGGCTGCTCCTTGAAAACCTTGTTGGAGCTTTGCTTGTTGATCCGGGTCTTGCTGTCTTTCTGAACTTTTGGAATCTTTTCACGAACATAGCAAAATCATCATCATCCATATCAAGTAAATCTGATGTGGAGATTTTTGGATCTTCTTCCTCAATCACTTCTTCCTTTTGAGCAACCAACGATAAGCTCTTTGTTTGTCCTTCCATTTCAGCAATGTTGTTAAGCTTGATATCAAAGACCTTGAGGTTGGCATAGAGGCTTCTGAGAGACATATCATCTAGTAGCTTGGTATCTTCAAGAGTGTTTCCTTTGTGTAGATATTGTGAACCAAGAGCTGCAAGAAAATTAACATTGATTTCTTTCTTGGTGAGCTTCTTTCCGAGTGCTGTATAGGTACTCACGATCTCACAATAACGATCATAAGTGGCTCTTAGTGATTTACCGGGGATCTTAGCAAAGTTGTTGAATCTTCTTTGAATTGCAAACTTTTTGCTTTCCTTGCAAGCTTGATCTCCTTCAATGTAATCTTCAATTGCATCCCAAAGTTCTTTTGCAGTAGAACATTCCATGATCTGTCGACGCTGTGACGTACTCAAGGTACTTAGAAGTATACTTTTTGCTTTCACATCCATTCCAACCAGTATTTTCTCTTCATCTATCCATTCAGCTTTTGGTTTCTTGATAGTCGGATTTGCACCATTGGTTTCTGGATCCGGATTAGCTTTCATTGGGAAGTATGGTCCAATGGTAAGACAATCACCAAATTGCTCGTCCATGGAGTAGAACTGAGTTAGAATGCTGTGCTTCCATACGTCAAAATTATCTTCGTCGAACGCTGGAACGTGAGTGAAGTTAACCGTTGCCATAGTTTTCTGACTTGCCATTTTGAATCGGCACCCAAGCTGTTAAGCTTGAAAAACAGAAGTTTTATAAAGGTGTTAGCTCTGATACCACTTGTTGGTCCCAGAGACACAACAAGGGTATGAAAAGAGGCTAGAGGGGGGGGGGTGAATAGCATATTTAAAATTTCAACCCTTTTTCAAAATTCAACCTTTATGCTTACACTTGAATTTTGCGGTAGATAAAAACCACGCGGTCAAGTATAAAATGCACAGCGGAAGTTTTCGTTGAAACAAGTTTAGAGTTGTTTTTGATGAGTTTAATGCGGTAGGTTTAGTGTGCGGTCGGTGAGCGTGCGGTCGGTGTGTATGCGGTAGGTTGGTGAGCGGTAGGTTCAAGTGAGGTAGGTTGAGAGATTGAAAACTTGTGTCTTAGAGATTTTAGGCAAATGATAAGTAAGTCAGATTTTAACTTAGGCAATGAAGTAGACAAGCAAACACAATTCACAATTGTTCTTAAATCTGAAAGATCAAACACTAAAAGACAAACAATATTAATATGAACAAGTGAAGAACAATATGGACAAGATGAACAAGACTTAAAGTAAATTTGCAGAAAGGTAAAGTGCAGTAAGTAAAGAACATAATGATTTGGAAAGGTTCGATCTGTTAAAAGATCTACGTCCTTTACCAAGATGGTCAGTCTTGGATTTTGAATGAGGTATATATTGATTCTTGAGTACAGATTACAGAGATGAAGTATTGAATCAACACCTATTTCTATGAAGTTCAAATCCTAGACTTAGACCAGTGTATCCCTAATGATTCAATCTATGTGATTGATCAATCGGGGTGAGTGTGTGTGTAAGAATCAAAAGCTCTTTGGAATCTATATGATTTTAGAGCGTAATGAATCTTGTGTGAGAGGCTTGAGATTTGATCTTGAAGGTTGCTGGAGATTTGTTGAAGACTTGAAGGTTGAGTGCTTGAAGATTCGAAGGATTCTGGAAATCTTGAATATGATCTTCAATCACCAAGAATTTCAACAGCAATTTCTCTCTTAGAATCTCAGCTTTTATTCAATGAAGAACACAAGGACTATTTATAGCCTTTGAAGGAGAAACTAGCCGTTTGAATTCTTGGAGGGCAAGTTTGGAGGACAATGAGCTGTTGATTTCTAATTGGAGCTCATTCTGAGTTGTCCTTTTGTTGCAGAGTCATGGTGGTCCAACTGTACTATGATGACAGTTGTATTCAAATTTGAATTTTGAATTTGCAACGTTCTAAACTAACCAAGGTTTTGGACACACACGTGACCATGGTTAAGTTTGAACCAAACTTGAGTTTATTCAACTCTGGTTACATGCGGTCGAATAAGTCATGCGGTAGGCTTTCATTATGCGGTTGATGTCTTGCATGAGTTAAGTTGATTTTTGCGGCAAGCATGGAGCATGCGGTAGATGTCTTCATGCGGTAGGTTGAGTACTTGCCACACATCTCCAGACTTAGAAAAATTTAGGGTCCTAATCTGCTAAGCCTATCAAACTAGAAAGTGGACTATTCTAAATGAAGTACAAGTACTTCTTACAATATATCCTAAAGTCCACAAAGAGTAAAATTAGGTTATGGGATCAATCAAATTAAGGTAATAGGAGTGGTTTATAATAAGCATACCCAACAGGGATACTGAGGTAGTCCTTATACATGTAATCATTAGCATTGTGTAATTAACAGTAAAGGGTGAGGAATGAAATTGGTGAACGAGGACAGGAACATTGAGTAAATTGCAACCAAATTAGCACTAGTCTGCAACCAGATTGTAAGTAAATATAATAAGATAGATTTTGAGGTGTTACATGTATTATGGTACCTTAGTGGTTTACATTGATAAGTCCTTATAATTTCCCTATAGGTTCAGGGAATTATAAATCATTGGGACGGATAGCTTAGTTTCTTGGATCGTTTGAGGTAAGTGACTTTTGCCTTTTCTAGCATTTTTAAAATAATTGTGGATTTACGAATTTTAGTTATTTTTAACCGTCTTTTAAAGTAAAACTATTTATTTTCAAATATCTGATTTCATGAACCTGGACCAAGTATGTGTCTTTTTTTTTTTTATTATTGTAAATGAAAGCATTGCAGTAATTTTATTGGAAAGAAATTGTACTGTGTTTACCAAATGAACGAGACTGCATTGCTTTACTGGAATCGATTGTACTGTTTTATCGGAAAGTGACTACAATATGAATGTTTCGAAAATGTTTTTACATGCTTCCAGTTGACTATGTCAATGGACTCCGATTATGGAGATGTTTCAGTGTTAGACCCAAGTTCCGGAACTAGGTTTTCGATTGACCCCCTTTACATAGGGAATTACTGGACCCCGCCACCGGGATAAGTGTGGTTACTGGACCTCACCACTAGGTTAAATGTGGCTACTGGGCCCCGCCATAGGGATAAGTGTGGTCATAGTCTCTTTAACTGTTTGCATGAACCGTATTAAATTGCTTACGAAAAACGTTTTACTGAAATATCTTTAAAGTACTTCTTGTAAACGTTCTTAAATGCTACATCTTGGTTTTTAAATCTCCAAATATTTGTCTTACACTACTGGTCCAACTAGTGGAGGTTTTGGTTACTTGATGGGCTTCGTAGCTCATTCCTTACTATTTTTCAGATAATTAGCGGTCACGAGTGTGAAGCAGCTACATTGGATGGGAAGTAACTGAAGGGACAACAGACTGTAAAAGTACTAGTTTATTTAATTATTTCAGTAATGTATTCAGGTGACTATTCCAGTTATGGACTCTTTTTGAGTGGATTAGGAATATTGTAACGAGTGCCATTTTGGCTTAGAGAACGTTACGTATACATTTAATTATGGAGATTTAATCATTTTGGTTGAGAGTAATGATTGAGGTTAGACTGCTCTGAATTCCTTGTAGTCAATGTTAGTGTGGTTCAAGTGTTTAATTCATGAATTGTTAAGTGAGGCCTTGTAGGCTTTTGGGTTTTCTTTTGTAGCTTGTGGTCGTTGTCATGCCCTTGGCACGTGCTGCGGGCTGGGGCGTGACATATTTGTTCAATACTTTCTCGATCACGAATATGTTGATAATCCAAATGACATTGATCCAATCAATTCACTTGAGTTCGGCCGAACATTTCATCAACATCATTCTACGAGGGGCCCAAGCTTGACATCTCTCCGAAGAGGGATAAATCCAACTTAGCTTATAATACTTCCCTACGTGAATCCGATTATGCCAATCATACCCTTTATAACTTCCTGGTTAAAGGTAGCGTTTGAATATGTCAAACATAATGTTCATCAAGTGGAAGACTATAATAACTTCATGTCTAAGGATTCAAATGACATAACTAATATGAGATTTACATATGACATTGACCATGAATCTCATACTGCGGGTCATGTCCAGTACCTTGTTCCAAACAAGTACCCATAAATCTAACATGATCATCCCATGATCATTTAGCCTTTATACTAGTGCTTCACAAGTACTAGAGACAGAGATTATTATAAGCAAACATGAACAATAATAATAATCAAAACATCTCTTTATTAATATGAATAAAATGATATCAATTACAACGTTTAACAAACGTGCTTAGGGCACCAACACTAACATATTATACCTTCATCCCCTTCGCCCTTTCAAAATAGAAATTAACTAACCCTAACAATCGCCCTAACGGCTAGTTTTTTTACATTCCATCCCCCTTACAATTACCTCCCTTTCTTTAAAAAATTCCCCGACAGCTGCCACCCTTAATTCCTCAGTTTTAGGCATCACCATGTGCCTAGGATCACTCCCATACAAAGCCTTATAAGGGCTCATGCCAATAGATGTGTGCGTGGTAGTATTATACCACCACTCCTTACTCCATTTCTGAACTTCCTACTTCAATTTGAGCCAATAGAAGTGTTGTTTGATCCTTTTGTATGTTGCCTCTATCCATGAATGCCCTCCATAAGGCCCTTCATGCATTTCTTGAATGACTTTCCTTTTGAGTTCACCTCCATTTCCAACATATATTCTGCCTTGCCATGTTAGGGAATTGGGGGGATCTCCACATCCACTAGCCCATACTAGCAGTCATCAACATGGAGAAATAATTCAACACATGAAATAATATGTAAGGATTTTAAGGCCCAAACACAATTATTTGATTGATAAAGATGAAAGCACAAAATAACACAATAGCAAGAACGGAACAAAATTGAAAAATAGATGAACACAAGAGATTTTACGTGGTTCACCAACTTGGCTACATCCACGGGCGACGGAGAATCAATTCACTATAATCAAGAAGAGTACAATGAGAATCAAGGTGAAAACCTTTCACACAATCTCACAATCTCTCACAATAGTGAATAACCTAGCTTTTCTATCAATCTCTCTCAAGGATCTATACAAAGTCACTCGAATAGGTCTGGAGGCTTGTTTATATTTATACACAAGATATAAACCCATCCCTAGAAGAATAGGAGTCCAAAACCCGTCCAAAATCTGTTTCCAAAAACAATTCGGAAACCCAATCCCGCCACCCATGTGCGGCCGCCCAAAACCTCTTGCGCGGTCGCCCAAGCAAGCTGGAACGATTCTGGTGTTTGAACAAGGCGACCAAATCCATCTGCGCGGCCGCCCAACCCTCCTGTCTTCCGTTTGCAAGACCAATCTAATTTATCCCGAATTGAGAGTCACCCTCAACAATTCTCCACCTTGACGATCAATTCCCGAAAAGCTAAGCACCAAGAGAACATCTCTATCTCCGCCGCCCCGCCCCTAAGGGCCTCAATGGCTAATAACACCAACTAAGTCCAAGAACTTCTTGAACTTAGCAATCAACTTTGTCAACATGAAAACCTTTGTTATAGCCATATTTTCAGTCTCGGTAGTAGACAACTCCGTGACATCCAGCAATCCAGATTTCCAAATAACCGCGGAACCAACAAGACAAAATGCATACTCCAATGTAAATTTTTTGTCAACAAGATTACCGCCCCAATCTGAATCACCATTCCCAACAGAACCATCACTGTTCTCTCCATACACAATGCACACACAAGCATTTGAATACAAAACCCGTGACACATCATTTTTAGACTTGGGACTATCTAAAGAAGATAACCATTTCACCTGGTAAGCATCATTGATATCTATTGCAGCCACAAGAATGCCATCGACATAAACAAGATAACTCAATGTGCCATCACTACAAACCATTAAGTAAACACAACAATCATATCCACTCCTAGCAAAACCATGGGTAACAATAAAAGTGTCGAACCTTTTATAACACTGCCGAGTTGACTGCTCCAAATCATACAAGGACCTTTCTAACAGGTAAACAGGATCCTTACCCTCGACAACAAACCCTTCAGGCCGGCGCATGTAGATCTCCACCTTAAGCACTAGATCTCTCATCGCCACAATGCTCAACAAGTTGTGAATAGATAAGTGTCTAACAACTGGTGAAATAATATCATTATAGTCTACCCCAAGCCTTGGAGTACCATTTTTTAACTTGTATATCCACTTGTGACTGACTAACACCTTCTTTGGTGGTGATCTAACAAATTCCCATGTCTGACTTTTAATAAGAGATACCATCTCTTCTTTCACAACGACCGACCACATAGCAGATTTATCACACGATATATCTTCATTGAAAGAAATTAATTTATGCATACTTAATGTTTCCGCAGCGGACAATGCATAAGCCATCATCTCCTCCAAACCATATCGAACACTACTAAAAACAATGGTAGTCTCCACCTGCTTGTTGGTATCCTCCTCTTGAACTGGAGGATCAATTGGAGTCGCTTCATCAGACACATTATTGACATCTAAGTCAAGTTCCACCAACTCTTTATCATCTCCGAATAACTCCACCTGTTTGTATATCCGTCCTGCAGGACTAACTTTTTCACGGAGAAGTAGAGCAACATCTCTACATGTCAGGAACTTAGATGCCACCGGATCCCATGACCAGAATCCTTTAACTCCAGTAGTATCACCCACAAAGGAACATCCTTTGACCCTTGGCTCCAATTTGTTGTTCACACACGCATACACGGGACACCCACAAATATACAATCTTGAGTATTCTCCTAGAGAGCCTGGCCACATCTCCAACAGAGCCTTCATTCCAATGCCAGAATTTAGAGTACGATTAGCCAAGTGAGCAGTCATCCTAATCGCCTCCACACAAAATTCTGTACCTAACAATGCTTGTGACAACAAATACCAAGCCTTTTCTGTCATTCCATTCAAGCCAATGTGACCCAATGTCATGTCCCATGATTGAGTAACCTCCGCCTCAACTATTGACCCCGTTGCAATAGACACATCACCAACAACCGTAGACCCAAGAAGCTTGTACAATGTCCCCACCTTCTTTCCCTTCAATACCACCAAGTCACCTTTAATAGCCGATAGCTCGCCATTCGTAATGGATAGACTATACCCAAGGCTATCCAAAGTGCCTAGAGAAATCAGGTTCTTCTTCAGTTCAGGAACATACCTGTCATTCTGCAATTTTCGCACTACTCCATCAAACATCTTAATCTTAATAGCCCAAATACCAACAACCTTGCATGCAGTATTATTCCCCAACAAAACTACTCCACTAGCAGCCTTATATGAATAAAACCATGCCCGGTTGAGATTAATATGATAAGAACAACCCGAATCCAAAATCCAACTATCACGAGTTTCGGTACCCGAATCATAAGCAGTAAGTGCATCACAGTCACTGTCATTACTAGTGTTTTCAAACACTACTCCAGCTTCACCCTTTGTCTTCGCGGTTGTATCCTGTTGGTTTGGACAAAACCTTCTAATGTGTCCCTTCTCCTTGCAACCATGACATCACATTCTTATGCCATTCACTTGAACTGGATTGACCCTTCCTTGACTTTCTGCCGCTTCTAGCTACTAACCCATCACCTTGAGATTCAGCACTTGTTGAGGTCAAGTGTGTCTCAATGACTTCCCATTGTAGTAGAGCGTTCTTGATCTCTTTCAAAGAGATCTCCTCCTTGCCATACAACAATGTCTCTCTAAAGTGCATATACTCAGAGGGTAGAGAACATAGCAATTTGACCGCCAATTGCTCATCATCAATCACAACATCGACATTCTTCAAGTCCATGACCAAACCATCAAACTCATCAAGATGTCTTTCCAAAGACTCACCTGATTTGAGTTTGCATTCTTCGAGTTTCTTCATCAGTAGCAACCGATTACTAATACTCTTCGTCATGTACAGTTGTTCAAGCCTAATCCAGAGCCCAGCAGCAGTCTTTTCGCTCACAACCTCCCTCAACACTTCATCTTTGAGACTCAAGCGTAAAAGAGATAAAGCTTTCTCGTCCATATCATCAAATTGTTCATCCGTCAAGCTTTGTGGTTTCCTTGCCTTCCCAAGCAAAGCCTTGACACAATTTTTACCCACATAAATTGCTCGCATCTTCACTTGCCATAAACCGAAATTGACCTTGCGGTCGAATTTCTCAATTTCGTACTTCCCTGCCATCGTTACCAATAAGCAATACAAGATCCACAAACCGGAGCTCTGATACCAATTGTAAGGATTTTAAGGCCCAAACACAATTGCTTGATTGATAAAGATGAAAGCACAAAATAACACAATAGCAAGAACAGAACAAAATTGAAAAATAGATGAAAACAAGAGATTTTACGTGGTTCACCAACTTGGCTACGTCCACGGGCGACGGAGAATCAATTCACTATAATCAAGAAGAGTACAATGAGAATCAAGGTGAAAACCTTTCACACAATCTCACAATCTCTCACAATAGTGAATAACCTAGCTTTTCTATCAATCTCTCTCAAGGATCTATACAAAGTCACTCGAATAGGTCTGGAGGCTTGTTTATATTTATACACAAGATATAAACCCAACCCTAGAAGAATAGGAGTCCAAAACCCGTCCAAAATCTGTTTAAAAAACAATTCGGAAACCCAATCCCGTCACCCATGTGCGGCCGCCCAAAACCTCTTGCGCGGTCGCCCAAGCAAGCTGGAACGATTCTGGTGTTTGAACAAGGCGAGGTGTGCGGTCGCCCAAATCCATCTGCGCGGCCGCCCAACCCTCCTGTCTTCCGTTTGCAAGACCAATCTAATTTATCCCGAATTGAGAGTCACCCTCAACATAATAATATGAAAGAACAAATAACACCGATGTTTGATAACCCAGTTCATCAACACATGACTACATCTGTGGGCACTTAGCCAGGATATCATTATAATAATATATGTAAAGATTACAACTTTAGCACATGGCTACTCTCCAATAATAATCTCTCACCTATACATTATTATCTCTCCTCCCAAGAACATACAAACATAGTCATGGCCGGGTTGTAGGATCGCCCCCCATAGCTCTCCTAGGCCCCCGGCCCCCTCCTATACACTATTTTGTATCTCTCTCTTTATATCCTAACTTTCTCCTACACAAAGTAAAGTACTTAAATATTATGGTGGTAGTCACAATATATTTATAGGGACACAAAACCTAATCCTGATCAAAACCTGATTTACCCGGAGTCCTTGAAACAGAAGGAGTATAATACTTTAGGAAACTAAATCCCAAAGCAATAAGGATTCAATTCCTTATTTGCTCCAAACTCCTTATCCCAAGTCAATTCTACCACACGCTGTCTTCCCGATAGAGTGGGCGGTCGCCCATTACTCCTTTGTGCGGCCGCTCACTCTTGCAGATTATGGCCAGATTCATCGCAGACCATTTGGGCGGTCGCCCACTCCTCCTGAGTGTCGATCTGCTGCTCGTCTCTCCACGGTTTTGATCTTCTCCTCGGTTTTGGCTCCAATCCCAACATGCCACATGAGTAAACCTTTGGTAAAACACCATCCTTGATTGTTTGGACTGTCATTTGCAAGGAGGATATACTCCTATTTCTTCATCCCCTTCATAACTCTCCAAAGCCTCATTTAACCAAGAAGGAACCACAACAGTGGCTTCCTTAAGCTCCCCTGTCTCCCATTCTATCCTTGATAAAGCATCAGCACCCCTGTTTTCTGAACCTCTTTTGTACACAATTTCGTAGTCAAGCCCCATTAGCTTTGCCAACCACTTTTGTTGCAACAAGGTAGTAAGCCTTTGCTCCATGAAGTATTTAATACTCTGTTGATCAGTCCTGATAATAATATGCCTGCCCTGTACATATTGTCTCCACTTGCTAACTCCCATGACTACAGCAAGTAATTCTTTCTCATAGGTAGAAAGAGCTTGAGTTCTTTGATTCAGACCTTTGCTTAGATAAGCAATAGGTCTACCCTGTGTTACATAAAAATGATAATTTAGGCTTTGTTACATACTTTTGTTATAGGTTGTGTTCTTCACCCCTGTGTTATAAACGAGGAATCTTCATCAGAAAATGCTCCAATAGAAAAGGCAGTTAATTTTGTGAAGTAAGCCTTGAACTTGACTCAAATTCGTTGAGAGACAAAAGGGACGGAAATAATGAAGTTCCTATTTTTCGTTATGTATCTGATCCTACAAAACTAGTTTTGGATGCGATTAAAGGTGGTTATAACACGATCTTGGAAAAAGGGTCTAACTACCCCAAGGCAAAGATCATGGATACATTTTCCTCTTTGTTGGAACAGCTAACCGGAGCCTCACCGGATATTAAATCTTAGGTTCACGAACAGTCTATGGCATTTTCAATCGAGTGGAAGTCAAAATTGTCAATATGTAGAAAGAATGAGGCTGAGGCAAAGCGTTTATGAATCTTTTAGCTACATATAAATTGGACTCTTCAGTTATGTTTGAAGTTCTTCATGGTTTCTTGAAGACTGTTCCTAACTATGTAAAGAAAAGTTCGAGCTTTATCGACACCTCAATTTCGCTCACAAGACTCCTGGTAAGTGCCATTTGTCTGTGATACTTCCTCTGTCCCGGAAAGATAGTCCCTATTTTTCGTTGTTACTATAAATGAACTTTGTGCCATCATTTAGACTACTTTTAATTATCTTAATGAGAATCTAACATATGTTGTTGATACTATTCATAATGGTGTATCAACAAGGTATAAATTTTCATTAGGATAACTAAAAGTAACCAAAAAGATTGCTCAAAGTTCATTCGTGATAACAACGAAAAAAGAGGGACTATCTTTCGGGGACAGTGGGAGTATTTTATTTGCACTCATAACTTTCCTTCTGTTTTGGTGAAGTTAGCAGTCTCCCTTGTTTGCTGTTTCACCTATTGCATGCTTATTTTGCTTGTTGCTTTATCTCAAACATGAATTGTTGTGAATATCAGTTCAACTCGGATTTCGAACCGCTGTACCCCCTAGTTAGCTCCACCCAATGGTTCCGATTGGAGCCACCTCATTTTAGCTCCACCCAACGGATGAGATGTGTTTGAGCTTGGTGGGACCCACAAAAAATTGAAATCATCTTAGCCGCACACCCAAACCGCTCGCCTATGTGGCCTTGATCGGAGCCGTTGGGTGGAGGGATGTAGCTAACTTGGGTGGAGCGGTTCCGGGTCCGTTCAACTCCTAGGTTTGCTTTTTCGTAGGAGACGTGGCCCTAACCAGTCTGTGAAAAAGTTAAAGCTATTTCAAGCATGTTCTAGTGTGTCATGCTTCATTTATACTCCCTCCGTCCCACTGAAAGTTACACTTCTTCTTACCCCTTTGGGTGCCCACTAAAAATTTACACTTCCCCAAAATGGAAATTTTATAATAATTCTTTATTCGTTGATACCCACTTACATATTCACAACAATTATCCATTTACTATTCCCTAATCTAGAAATGTATGAACAGTCTCAGACTCTTAGTATTATTGTCATGTCTAGCATCCTACAAATGGCTCTGTACTCGAAATCAATAAACCACCCATGATAAAGATAAGGGTAAATATGACCATTATTCCCTGTACTTTGCTTTTTCATGTGATTCATTCGGATTCAAATATTAAGACTTCAAGCGGTTGGTCCAAGTGCACCATTTTTGCATTCCGTTTGTTCCTGAGTGCAACACCGTTAGCCAGGCCGTTCAGTTAGCATGTGACCAAACACATGCCATTCTTTGAGGGTTATATATAAGCTTAAAGTTCGTAAACGAAACTAGGGACTTAAAAGCATGTGAAACGGATCTGTGTTTGTGCAAGTTTTTGTGTGTTCGTGTCTCTGTAGATTGGTGTGTGTTATGTGTGTGTGTTTGTTTGCAGATAGGTTTGTATGGAGGATAGGGTGGGTGGGGAAGACAAGAATGGCAGAAATGGTGTGTGTTGTGGGATAAGGGTAGGGCAACCGTTTGCGTGTGTGGATAAGTAGGTGGAGGGAAAACGAGAATGGGGGTTTGTGTTTTATGCCGCCTCTGCCTTGAGGAAATGAAGTCATTTGCAAGATTAAGAGGAATTCCTTATTTTACCCTCATTGAAATTATCATGTGGCAAGTGTATGAGCAGATAAGAGACATTTCCAAGTTTGTTTGGCTTAGTGACCGCTGGGGCGCAAAAAAAAGTTGTAATTAAATTAACCACGTGCTAAAAATATCTAAGAAGCTAACTAAGCTTGAAAGTGAATCAGTAAGACGCACAAATAGAGCCCTAAAACACAGTAAAACATCCGACCTATAAAGAACTCATATAATTGCATTTCGGCCAATCGTTTGTGGGCTTCATTTACTGCGTCATTTTTTTATTTCATTACTGGCTAGTTGGGTCATTTGTGACCATTTGGGATTATCTTATTACTGCTATAGATATATTTGCACAATTTAATAAAAGCTTAAGCCTTTATAACATCTGTAAAACACTTTACACATATTTAAGATACAGAGAGGAGTTGTTGAATAATTTGGCTGGATTTTTCTTGATACTTTTAACCTTGCATAAATATCCATGTTTTCAACTGTTCTGTGTGAACGTTCTTATTAGGCATTTTAATTTATTTATTTTATCCCTATTTAATTCGAATGTTCTTATGTATCCATATATCCAAGTGAGGTTATATATACTAGGTAAAATTGCAATTATAATATCTATATGCGTTCATGTTCATTAAGTGAAATTTCTATACCTCTGTGCTTGCGGTTAGATAAAAGCTAAAATACCTTTCTTTCCCTATGGTGTAACAGATTATATCCAGATCTTATTGACAACTATGAGAGGCTTCTTGCTATCAGATTCATTTTTGAGTTTGAGCTTGTTGAGAAGTTCCCTCCCGTCCCCGTTCTGAAGTCCCATTTACACTATATTGAAAAGCACTGCACGAAAATATGTGAAGACGGAGACTACTCTCCTCAAGCAATGGTACGTTCTTTCCTTTATTTGTACACCTCAAGGACCTCAACTAGTTTGCCATCTGCGTTAAAACTAAATAAATAAATAATAATAATAACAATAATAATAATATTATAATAATGATAATAATGGAAAATGACAATTAAGGGTCCAAAGTGTAGGGAGTGTGTGCTGATCGGGGTTTGACTTTCCAATTTTGTCAATCTAGGGTCCAAAGTTAACAACGTAAGTTAGTTAGAGGTTCTTTTGACGGATTTGTAGAAAAATTATCAAATTAGGGTCCAAAGTTAAAGGGGGGGGGGGGTATCCTAACGTTGTTAACTTTGGACCCATCATTGACATAATTGGAACATCAGATCTCGATGAGCACCCCCCCTCCCCTAAACTTTGGAGTTTGGACCCTAATTTGTCATTTGCCCTGTTGGAACAATTCTTTATATCCCTGAATGTCACGCTCATTTCAGAATAAGATTGAGGAAGAAAAAGATGAAGGCGGAAGCGTAATACCTGATGAATCCATAATGATGTTGTAGGGAGAACAAGAAGAAGAAGAAAAAAAAGAATTAAGGGGACGGAGTTCTTCTAAATGATTGTGCCCTTTCTCTCTAATGTCTCTAGCAATATGAAGATTATTTAGGAGAGAAAATAAAATGAATGGAGTGATTTCTAGGGTTGATGGAGAACCCTTTATATATGAAACCAATAGGCACCTCATTTAGGGACTACACCCTTTCAACCTTTAGTGATGTTAAATTACCACTTTGCCCATCAAAAATAGGTAATATTACATCCAAGAATTCTACACAATATTTACTATTATTTACTACACTTTATATTAACATTATAATCATGATTTTATAAATGGAAGGTCCAAATAACTTGTTTTGCAAGCCATGTTCTAACAATCTCCCACTTGGGTTGCAAAATAAAGTTCTCCCTTTAAAACATAAATATAACACGAATGACAACCCTTATGTGCGCACTTTATTGTCATTCATAACAATCTCGTCCATTAGCCATATAAGTATAAGGACTAAAGGGGCAGTCGTTGTAATTGATTCGCAACTAAACCCACAATAATCACATATACAAATCCAACTAAATGACATAGATCAAAAGTGTAGATGTGTAGCATGGAATCATAATGAATATATACATATTCTTCCAACTAGTCCAACTTAACCAAATGAGATCAAAACTTTAAATAATAGAACTTATTAATGAATCACAACATAAACTCCCACTAAATTAAATGTTATCAAAATTGTTACACCCATATGAGCAACATGCTCGTGAAACACTGAAGATGATAACGCTTTCATAAATGGATCCTCTAAAATGGAGTTTGTTTCTATATGTTGTATTTCTATTTGTTCATTTTCCTTTACAACAAGAAACTTAATGTCTATATCCTTCAGACTTTGATGAACTCTTGTTGTTATAAGACTACCATCCGATTGTCACCATAAAACTTAAGCGGTCTTTCGACACTTATTGACAATTCACAGTCCTTTTAATAAACTTATGCAGCCATATAATTTAACTAATGTCGGAATACCTAATGATCTCAAGATGATCCGAGTTTAAAATATAGGCAAGTAGTTCTTTAGTGTTTTGTAAATACTTTATCATTCTTTTGGCTGCTACTTAATGTTCTCTCCCGGATTGCTTTGGTATTGACCAAGCATCCCAACATTAAATGTAAGACTTACGCTACATTAAGCTTCTTACTGCTGATGCAAAGAGGGATATTTTCTATATACTTGGATTCATAATTAACTTTAGGACACTGTTTGAGACTAAGCATGTCTCCTTTAAAATTAGGGGTGTCAAGTGGTTTATAGTTTTGCATGCTATACTTTTTGTAATACCTTTTCTATATAGGCCTTATGTGATAATCCCAAAATACTCCGTGAATACTCACAGTGAACTTGGATTCCTAATACAAAAAGATGCCTCACCAAGAATTTTCATTCCAAAGAAATTTCTTAGTTTCCTTATTAAGGTTTAAAACATTACTAGCAAGCAAATATTACCCACATATAAGACTAAAATTATAATTTTTACTCCCACTGAACTTATGGTATACACAATATTTATCAAGATTCATTTCAAAACCAAATGAAAGAATAACTTGATTAATCTTTAAATACCATTAATGAGAAGTTTGCTTAAGTCATAAATGAATTTCTCAATATAGATAGTTTCCTCAATGTCTCCATTAAGAAAAGTTCTCTTAATATCCATTTGATGAAGCTTAAGACACAAATTGCTACTAGTGCCATAATGATTTTAAAAGAGTTTTTAGAAGATACCGGGAAATGTTTCTTTCTTGATAATTAATGACTTTCTTATGAGTTGAAAATTCTTTAGCAACTAGATGTGTCTTTATATCTTTCAACTTACTTTTGTGAATCCTTTTAGGTCTTAGAGACCCATTTATAGGTTTCACATCTTTAGGTTATGTAAAAAGATCCCAAAAGTTGTTATCTTTCAAAGATTTAAACTCTTTATATATGGTATTAATCTACTTATGAGAATTAGGACTATTAATGGCTTTATGGTAGATGAATGACTCATCTCCCACTAAACCTATGTGTCCTTAATTTCTCGGTAAGATACATCTCATAATTATCCGGTAATGCAATCCTTCTTACTCTATTGTATCTCTTTAAGGGCACCGCTTCTTACTAATTCTGAGGTTGTTGAATTTCCTTCTTATGATCAACATTTTCATGTTGTTCAATATTTATAGGGAAACCATATTTTTTTTGAATTGTATGTTCTTCTTGAATATCAAGTACAAAATTTGAAATCCAATTGGAACTTATGGAAGAGGTGAAGAAATGGATGCCTCTTCTTTTCCAAATTCAAAATATTACACCTAATCCCCACTAAATTCAACATCCTCAAAGAACCTAGCTTTTCTCGTTTCAAAATGTTCAAATTTTCAGGTTGTAAAATTTATATATCCCCTAGATCTCTCGGCTTACCTCATGAATAACTACTAACAATCTTATGTCTAACTTGCCCTTAGTAGACTTATAAGGTCTACCCTTATCTTAGACAACCCCATAAATGAAGATGATTTAAGGACGTATTCCTTATTCGTCCCAAAATCATAAAGGGTTTTTATTAGTAGCTTAGAGGGAGCTTTAATGAGAATAAGGGCTGCGGTTTTAATGTATCGCCCATAATGAGTGAGGTAAAAGAAGCACAAAACATGCTTATTACCATTTCCTTAAGGATTTTATCATGTCTCTTGTGTACATCATTCATGCTAGGCGTACCCGGCTTAATGTAGATGGAGACAATCCCACACTCTTCAAAATAGCGAGTAAAAAGGACCTAGACGTTGTTCCCTTTAACAATCATTCCAACCATGATATACTCTATCATGATTGGACCTAATGTTCTTAATAGTCTTTCAAAGTTGATTTCCAACTTTGACCTCATAAGACTTGAAAACGTCTATAACTTGAGTCTTTGCATGAAGTAATAAATGCATCCATATTGAGAGTAGACATTTATAAACGTAATAACTATTGTTGACCTTTCCACGAAGGAATAATGAATGGCCCAAAATGTTCATATGTATTAGTTTTAAAGACACTTGATACTCTCGAGAATACTATTCTTTTAATGTTTGTAAATTTCCTTTAAGACATTTAATGCAAAAGTATTTTCCAAAATATCAAGTTTGTTTAAGATTTTCTTTAACATAAGCTTATCAATTTTCCTCTTGGAAATATGACCCAAAT
This sequence comes from Campanula takesimana, assembly GCA_026119855.1. Classification (NCBI taxonomy): domain Eukaryota; kingdom Viridiplantae; phylum Streptophyta; class Magnoliopsida; order Asterales; family Campanulaceae; genus Campanula; species Campanula takesimana. The sequence goes on along the minus strand of JAOWBW010001148.1, from coordinate 170,879 downwards.
GCCTATGCCTTAATGAAAAATAAAATAAAATTTACTTGATAACTTTTGCTTTCTAGTTTTGGTTTCATTATTAAGGGACACATTTATTGTTTGAATAATGTCAAGTGAAGAAATAATACTTGACAAAGTACTAGTGCCAACAACCTTTGGAATTAAAATAGAGATCACACTTATTATTAATGAACAAGAGTGACCTTCCTTGTCCAATATTGTGATAAATATCATAATTCCATTTAAATGATGGTACAATAAATATATTATTTAATACAAAATAATACTTAGTACTTAACAATAATTTAAATGATCCTTATGCCTATAACTCTAACCGGATTCCTAGTTTTCATATAGATGAATTTCTTCATCTTTACTAGGTCTTCGATAATTTAGGTAATCCTACTTGAACATCCTTATGTGATTGGTTGCACCAAAATCCAATCACCATGTAAATGTAGGAACTGAAACCAAATTAGCCTTAATACAATACAAACTAGACCAAATGATATACCTCTCACGCCAAGCGTGAGACTTAGGATAATCGAACTTCATGTTAGTAAGGTCCTTGCAAAAGAAACATTTTTTTTTTTATGATCATGAGATGATCCCTTAAGCTTCTTTTTACTTGCAACCACAGATTCTTTCCCTCTTCTCTTGTCCCATGAGAAAAGGTAGATGCTAAATGAGTACCTTTAGTTCTAAATTATTCTTAACTTATCTTCTTCTTGTGTCATAAGTGAAAGTAATTCATTAATATTTCACTTGTCCTTTCGACATTGATATGTCACTTCAAAGCAACCAAACCAAGGAAGAAAGATTAAAACTAAATGCACAAGAATATCGTCCGATATCCTTAACTTAAGTGCCTTTTCGTTTTGTTAATAGATGAACTATTTCTAAAATGTACTCCCTTAAATTCCCGGTACCCTTTATACCTTATGAAAACAAGTTTCCTCAGGTGAATCAAGGAATGTTTGTAGCATCAATATCCTCGGAGACACCGTCCAAAAGGTCTCCGGGAGAATATTCTTTATGATCATTAGGCTTATGCGGTTAGAGCGTGTCACTTCTCAGCACTTAAGCAATAAGAAGAGAAACGGATCCCTTAATGCGAGTTCTATATAGCCCAAGATTATAATTATTTGTTTTCCAAGTTTTATAATTAGTCCCACATTGCAACGGTACTCATAGCAGTAATTACAGATGAAGCAATAAACAAATTTGTTGGAATTTTGAGAACAAGAATGAATACAAAACATAAATAAGAAACTACACAATAAATAATGATTAATTATATCAATGAAATCCATCAACAAGACAAACAACATGACATCAAAACTAATCTTTGGATTGCGAGTTGACTCATAAATGATTGCCTTAGGTAACAAGTAATTTGAACTTATATTTTAATAAATACTTAATCTTCCTTTGGGCCGACATAAGCATCTAAGAAAATAACCTAATGTTCATTTTACTTGTTACCACATGAATGCCCAAGTTTAGTCAAATGTCAAGATCTTCTTTGGAAAATTCAAGCCATTCACATATCAACTCAAACATCCAACACTCTACAATTTTAGGGTTTAAATAACGTAAATCACTTAGGCGACAATATTATTTAAACAATGAATAAAATTATCAAAGCATATAATTAATTAAAAACTTTAAGGTTTGAAAATAATTATGGTTTTGCTCAAAAGGGGAAACAAAATTGTGCTACATCTTGAAAAAGGCAAAAATTCTGTGAATAGTGAATATGCGCGACCGGGCAATGCCTAATACCCGACCGGGCAACATACAATGCCCGACCGGGCGGAACCAAAGACCCGGCCGGGCAAACACATTTAGTCCAACCGGGTGGAACATAAGACCCGACCGGGCGGAACATAATACCCGACCGGGCTAAAGCCACCGTTTCATGCATTTTTGCTGCACTTTTTTTTTCATATTTTGTCCCAAAAGGCATGAATAACAAGTAGATCCAAATGGTATGTACTTAAAACATAAAACTATGTTATTTAGGATAATCTTGCTTTTAAAATTAATGGAATCAAGTAAGTAGATCCACATGGTATGTACTTAAAACATAAAACCATGTTATGAAGGGATAGTCTAACTTGAACCATTTTAATTTAATGAACAAAACACTTTCAAACCATTTTATGAATTTTAGATGATGATTATCAGTACTCTATGAACGAATTAGAGTCCCTAATTAACATTAAAACTTAATGATTCAACAGGGAAAATGAATCAAATTGAAAGTACAAAACTTTCTCAAAGAAGAACCCAAACTTAAACCAAAATGAACGGGGCTCTGATACCAATTGTTGGAACAATTCTTTATATCCCTGAATGTCATGCTCATTTCAGAATAAGATTGAGGAAGAAAAAGATGAAGGCGGAAGCGTAATACCTGATGAATCCATAATGATGTTGTAGGGAGAACAAGAAGAAGAAGAAAAAAAAGAATTAAGGGGACGGAGTTCTTCTAAATGATTGTGACCTTTCTCTCTAATGTCTCTAGCAATATGAAGATTATTTAGGAGAGAAAATAAAATGAATGGAGTGATTTCTAGGGTTGATGGAGAACCCTTTATATATGAAACCAATAGGCACCTCATTTAGGGACTACACCCTTTCAACCTTTAGTGATGTTAAATTACCACTTTGCCCATCAAAAATAGGTAATATTACATCCAAGAATTCTACACAATATTTACTATTATTTACTACACTTTATATTAACATTATAATCATGATTTTATAAATGGAAGGTCCAAATAACTTGTTTTGCAAGCCATGTTCTAACATGCCCTAGTATTATAATAAATAAACTGGTGTTCCTTCTAGTTCCAATTTCAATTTCCATGTATTTTTTTCTCCTTGGGATGAAGCTGCAGACAAGGAAGCTGAATTATTGAGAGCTGTAATAAATTGTCTGACAATCCACAATATTGAATGTGATTGCACACCCGAGAAACATAAGCAAGATGAAGCAAAGCGTCGTAGGCTTAGCAAACCTTTAACAGAAAATGAAGCAAGATCGAAATATAAAAGAGAAACTTGGCAACAAAAAACGTGTGATCAACCTTGTTGATGGTCAACCACAAGAGGAAGATGAAGCAAAGCGTCGTAGACTTAGCAAACCTTTAACAGAAACCGGACAAAGTAGAGCTCATTTAAACTGGCCGTATGTCTACGGAGGAGGCATGGTTCTATTAGGGTGGCAGTATATACCAACAACACCTTATTATTTATATCGTCCATGGCAGTAGTCTTAAACCTGGTCAAGTCTTACTACCTTTTGACTTTTTTAATCTTTCTGTACATACCCTCTCCCCATTTTTTGGGCTTCTTATCAATCTTTTGACCAATCACCAAGTTTAATAGAGAGGGGGGGGGGTCGAACCGTAGGAGAACCCGTCATTCGCAGACACTTTATTGTTGCTTTTGCCCTCTCTTTCTCTCCTGACATTTCATCCTAACCCTTTTGAGTTTTTGAAATCCTTGTGCCACTGGCAATCCTTATTGCATTTGATCTGACAAAGGGTACTTTTGGACACTGGATAGGGCACATGTTATTAGTCACTAAACTTTTATGTACATTATTTGATTATCAGGGCAACATCACTACCTTTTATTGGAAAGATTTTAATCTTGTTTGTATGTTCTTTTGTGGTGACTTGCATTAGTGTTGTCTTTTTGATTTTCCCTTTTCCCCCAAATTAGAGTTTTGTTTTTCAAGAAAGAGATTATTTAATCTAATTTTATATTAGATGAAATTAAAAATAAGCTTTGTGGTTTTAAGTAAAGGAAAGAATTTTTAAATATTTTCAGAGCAATGTGTGAAATGATTTCAGAGAGGCATATAAAATTATCAACTAGAGTTTCACCCGTGCTATGCACGGTGATATCATTTAATTTTTTTTTATTAAGAAAATAAATGGTTATGGTGAAAGTATAAATATAAGTATATTTGAAGATATTAAATACACATAACTCAAATAGATGTGTTATTAGATTATACATTTTGAAATCTTATATATATATATAGGCTATTGTATCTAACTGTATTGTTATCAACATTGCTGTTCGATACAATAGCTAAATTACTAGTGTATCTAATAGCAATGTGTCAACATTGCTGTTGGATACAATAGGTATTTGGCTATTGTATCTAATAGCAATGTGTCAACATTGCTGTTGGATACAATAGCTATTTATATATTGTATCCCAGTGGGTTGTTTTGAAACAAAAGTAAAATTAGACACATTACGTAAATACATAATAATAACTTGTTTTCAATCTTAATTATAGGGTCCTACAAAGCTGCAGAGCAAAACCACAGCTCGAGCTTCAGTTCGAGTTCAACCTATTGCAAACTACCCCGTGTCAAAAATGAGAGGCACCCCAAGAACTTTGGTTCAAGCTATAAAAAGTTTATCTTCTGACCAAATCAATTTGGTGAAATCTTCTGGTTTTGAGGATGTTTTGCAATTGAAAATCACCAACCTACGTAACAGGATAGGTTATTATGTTATCAAACATTACAACCACCACGATAACATAATAACACTGAGCAATGGACAAACTATTCCTGTTAATGAGGACGAGGTTGAGAGAATATTAGGGCTTCCAAGGTGGGACAAAGAAATCAACATTAAACAGAAAGCTCGAAAGAATGAGAAAGTTAAGGGCTTAGTGCAGAGCTGGAGGAAACAGTTTGGTGAAGGAAAGGACCATTGGAAACATAGCCCATCAGATATATTAAAGAAGATTCAGAGCAGCGATGATGCTGATGATTTTTTCAAAATGAATTTTGTGATGTTGATGTGCAACATTTTCATATGCCCAATGTCAAGCCACTTTGCAAATCAGGAGATTTTGCATTCTAATCTCATTTTCGATGAATGCATAGAATACAATTGGTGCGAGTATGTCATCTGACATTTGAAAAATGCAAGGTCTGGATGGGTTGAAACGGGGAATTTTATTGGATCATTGATATTTTTATGTGTAAGTATTTGATTTATCTGTTTGCTCCTACCTCTTCTTAATATGATTGATATTAATAATTATTTTCTATCTAACATACATTGTTTTATTTTTATTTTTATTTTCTAGTTTCTTTATCTTGATCGAGTGAAGATAGAAGGTATATATAGATGTTATTCAGAGGCATTCTCCAGCCTACAAAGCATGGACGACTGAATTGCTGGAAACGAGAGAACAATATGAAATGGAAAACAAAACAATCGGCACATGCAGTGTCTGGGACCTTTCTATCCAACAAAATCAAGATGTCAGAAATCTAACTAACTTAAATAAAGTTGGATACAATTAACTATGTAGGTATTGTATCCAGTTGTATTGTATCAGAATTGCTATTGGATACAATATCTATGTAGGTAACGTATCCAATGCTATTGTGTCACCACTGTTCTTGGATACATTACCTATATAGGTAATGTATCTAATACTCATGTACAACTGTCTAAGTATTTATTGTATCCAATGTTAGTATTTGGCTGTTGTATAACAAAAATTTGTGAACATTGCTGTTGGATACAATAGCTATTTGACTGTTGTATCTAACTGAAATGTTTTCAGACATTGCTATTGGATACAATAGCTATTTGGCTATTCTATCTAACAGAAATGTGTGAATACAGTAACTAAGTACATACTATTGGATAAAATAGCCTTTTGTATCTAAGAATACTAATATTGTGTATTGGATACATTAAATACATTGCTGCTGTATCCAACTTTATTACACCCCCTCCCAAATAAAATAAAAATGCCAGCTAATAAGTTAAAATCTGCATGTCTTATATGCCAGAAATCTCAGAATTATTGATTACAGTCAAAGGATACATTGATGAAAAATGTCAGACATCTCAGAATTATTGATTACAATCAAAAGATACATTGATGAAAAATTTAATGTGATCTTATCTATATCTGAAAACTTATCAGACCTATCATTAATGTATTGACCAATTGAATTGCAAGAGACAAATTAAAACAACTTTTCAACTACAATTTATCACTATAAATACATTCCAAGTTCACTTGTGTTTTACACTTCAAAAAACATCTAAAAAAGAAACACTAGAGGAAGATTATGGCTGAGAATAACACCTCAAGTTCTGGTGTTGCGCATATGCCTGAGAATAACCCAACTTCTGAGCCTGGGCATAAGCCTGAGAATACCTCAAGTTCTGAGTCTTCCAATTTTGAGGAAGACTCAGAATTTGAAGAACAAGGGCATCAGCCAGCTAACGACCCCTCAAGATCATATAGCCTACTAGTTCAATAATTTTAAGGAGGGGGTGTATACCCTCTACAATATATGGGGTCATCTCCATTGTGAATTCTGCAAAATGACCAGTTCCGGCAACACCCCAACCTGGACTTGGGAAGCTCTCCTAATGCACGCGAATGATCGTGGGTCTACCCTTGCACACTATGGAGAGAGTGATATGTAGAGGCACGCAGCCCTGTACAAATATATGACCATAAATTAAGCTTAGGAGCCTAGATTAGTATTTGGTCAATAGTGTGTATTTACTTATGTTTTAATATTAATGAATAAAATTCCTTTTTTATTGTTGTTTTTTTTTAAATACAATATCTTAGTAACCAGTGTGTACATGGATGATATTTAAACATTGCTATTGGATACATTAACTACATAGCTATTGTATCCAACAGTCATGTCTAAAATGCTGCTATTGGATACAATAGCTAAATCAGTTAGTGTATCTAAGTGTATTGTTATGAACATTGCTATTTGATACAATAGCTAATTTGCTAGTGTATCTAATAGCAATATGTCAACATTGCTATTTGATACAATAGCTAAGTAGCTACTGTTTGCATGGGTATTGTTTTTAGACATTGATATTGGATACTATAGCTAAAATAGCTAGTGTATCTAAGTGTATTGTTATGAAAATTACTATTTGATACAATAGCTAATTTTCTAGTGTATCTAATAGCAATGTGTCAACATTGCTATTGGATACAATAGCTAAGTAGCTATTGTTTGCATGGGTATTGTTTTTAGACATTGCTATTGGATATTATAGCTAAAATAGCTAGTGTATCTAAGTGTATTATTATGAACATTGCTATTGGATACAATAGCTAATTTTCTAGTGTATCTAATAGCAATGTGTCAACATTTCTATTGGATACAATAGCTAAGTAGCTAGTGTTTGCATGGGTATTGTTTTTCAACATTTCTATTGGATACAATAGCTAAAATAGCTAGTGTATTGTTATGAACATTGCTATTGGATACAATAGCTAATTTTCGAGTGTATCTAATAGCAATGTGTCAACATTTCTATTGGATACAATACCCAAATAGCAAGTGTACTCAATTGCATTGTTCAAACAATTACTCTAAAATGTTGTCTTATTAATTACAGGAAAATGATCCTATAAAGGAACTAGAGATTTGTTCAGATGAATTGAAGAATGCATTGGATAGATCCAAAAAGGCATATATGGTTTGTGTTTCAGAAAGCAAGGAGCAGGAGCATGTACAAATCAACAATACAATTGCTCAACTGTTCACTTCAAGCTTCCTTCAAACCAATGCAACTGAAAGCACACCCATCATTTCCCCTACATCCAACCCAAAAAATTCTTCTCTTCACAATGATAAAGAACAACCTATCCTTCCTCCTCGTTCCCCACAAAATTCAAATTTTCAAGATGCCAATCAAGAGACAAACCCAACTCAATCCGACCCTTTTGCCTCTCAACCTTTCCCCCTCTCACAGATACTCCTTCTTAAACAAGATTATCAATCAAAATCAGCTGCAGAAAATATTGGTATCCGTCCAGAAGAAATACAAGATTCCCTAACGATTGATAGTTTTGAATTGGATAGTGATGCTTTTCAACAACTTGATAACATTGAGAAATTGTATACACAAAAAACCCAACAACAACCAGACGAGACAATGACTGGGATATATTTGAAGGTGTCAATGTTGTATTGATAGGAAAAGAGTTCGAAGAATTCTGTGAAGCTCAAAAAGAAAAGGATGAGAAGAAAAAGAAAAAGATGAAAGAAGTTGTGTCTAAGAAGCCTTTAATGCCTACAAGAAGAACGACAAGAAGCATTACAACGCCGACTTTTAATCTGTTAAGTTCTTCACAAGAACAAAGTCAATAGGAAAAGCAATTGAAAAACGTCAACCACAGCCATCAGAAAGCAACAAGTCTCCATTCAGGAGTAGGGTGGTTGAAATAGAAGGCAGGATACCAGTGTTGGGTTTTGAGGCATCATGCGCAGTGGAATTAAACATATAAATCAAACACCCAAGAGCCCGGATCCATACATGTTGATTAAATTAAATACAAGATGAAAGAAACTAACCCTTGAAGATCGCATCAATGAACACAGACTTTAAGGTGATAAAGGAAACACCCTCCATCGGTATCTATACGTCGAATGGATATCAAGAACACCTTCTTGATCTGGATTGCTAGACCCAAGGTTTGATGAAGAAATGATTTCTTCGTAGGAATTATTTTGCTCCATTGATCATTGTATTTTGATGATTCTCAATCTCAAAATAAATAATCATTCCTCTCTATAATTTATTGTTTCTAAAACAATGGTTTGTGATTTCCAAAATCACCATTAGAGGCTGTCAAACCTGGCTGTATATCTTATATAAGGGTTTGATCTAATTCCGTTTAGGATCGGGATTCCTTTTCAGTCAAGAAAACTGAACAAACTGGTCTGTTACGGGCATAGCAGCCGTACGGATCCACCATTGTAGCCGTACGGTGGCCAGTCCAGAAATCCATGATTTTAGCCTTTTTCAAATCCTCTCTATTGTGTGTGACCCAATAAGATTATACTATGTTGGCAACGAGTCCGAACGAGTCAGAACCCGTAAGTCATAAGCGGACTCTAGCAAGCCATTATGACTACCCAATTAGTATAACTTTGAAAGCCCAAAGTAATCCTTATAGAACATAACATAATCCCTTTGTCACACGTTATCATATTGGACATAAGTCATGGTCCACGTCAACTTATGTTGTCCAATGCTTTCTCGATCTCGAGTAGATTGATATGAGCAAATGACATTGAACACATCAATTCATTTGGGTACGGCCGTACACTATTATCAATCTCACTCATCTAGTGGCCAAGCAGATATCTCTCTTGAGAGAGTGACAAATCCCATCTTGACTTATCATTCTTCCTTACAAGAATCTGATTATGTCAATCGTAGCCTTTATAACCACCCGGTTAGGGGTAGCGTTTGAGTATGTCAAACATAATGTTCATCATGTGGAAGACTATGATAATCTCAGGTCTAAGGATAAATGATATAACTATTATGAGATTTAATTGTGACATTTGACCATGACATAAATCTCATAACAGGTCTATCCAGTACTTGTTCTCCAACATGTATCCACAAGTTTAATCCGAATCCTATGTGCTATAATCATCATATGATTATCCATTAAACTCATGCTAGCCCTTCATAAGTGCTAGGGATAATGATCATTATAATAAACATGCAAAAGATATAATAATCGGGTTTATTATCTCTATAACAACGAAGCTATGATATAATGCATAGGCCTTTCTCAAGGGCCTAGGGCATAATATCCAACAATCTCCCACTTGCACTAGGCCCAATCAAAGTGTATCCAATACCCATTGAGATTAGTTATGATCTCCATCATAATTGCAAACGAGTTTATGTAGGATGATTATCCTTGTTATTATCATAAGGCATTTTGCATATTTTGACATCTCCCATCTTTGACGATTTCTTGAGTAAGATAGAAACGTCTGAGTATATGTTTGGATGAGATATTAGTCCCTTGACTTGCGTAATAACGATTATTGACACAATGAAGGTACATTAAATTAGTGACACTAGAAACGATTTCTAGTTTACTAATTAGAATCTTAATCTTAACATTCTTCTAGTTGCATCTCATGCCATTAGATACTCAACCTTTTGTAGAATGATAATGGTCAATTTTGAACTATTCTAACATCATTATTAAACGTAAACATGTATTTATACTACAATATTTATCTTTGTTGGTTTGTAAGAATGCATCTATGTAACTATTACAAGATCATCTTTCATTCCATCAAAGATCAAGAACGCATCCTTTAGTTCCTTTTAGATAACATAAGAGTGTTTCTTTAACTAGTGACATTCACTAGGATCCGATTGGTATTATCTCATCATACTCCAAGTATATGAGACATCCGGTCTTAGTACATTTACATGGCCTACATGATAGATCCAATTGCCGAAGCATATGAAATCCTAATCATGTACTCTTGCTCATTAGTGTTCCAATAAGACTAAATCTTGCAAAGATTAATCCCATTAGACTTTCGCATGTAACCTCTCCAAGAGTCTTGCATAGTGAACTTTTCACTATCTTGCCTTTATTAGTACTTTGACTTTAACCAATCAACGTTTTAGATTTATCTCCATAAATCTAAATTCCAAGGATATAAGTGGCTTTATCCAAGTCTTTCATTTAGAAACTCTTTCAAAATGAGTTATATGACAACCACATATATATGACTAGGAATAATATTACGCTCCCACTAAATTTATTGTAATCACAAGTCTCATCGTTGATGAATTCAAACTCTTTGAATACTACATCAAAATGAAATTTCACTCCAAGTAGTTTGCTTCAATCCATCTCATGAATTTCTGCAACTTGCATATTTTATTAGAATTTTATGGATCAATCAAAACTTTTAGGTTGTATCAAACACATCCTAATGTAAGTTCCTGTTAAGGAATATAGTTTTGACATCCATCTCTCATATTACATATTCGAAATATGAAGTCATGACAATTAGAATTCAATAACATTAAGCATGACTACGGGTGATAAAGTTTCATCATAATCAACATTATGAATTAACTTTACTCAATTAGTCGTGCTTTATCAATATGCACCTTGCGATCCATGTCCGTTTTCTCCAAGAAAACTCATTTTCTATCCTATGGTTTTTAAGCCTTAGGGTAGAACAATCAAGTTCGAAACTTGATTATGATACATGGATTGCACTTTTAGACTTTATGACTCCAAGTCATTGATATAAATCTGGAGCGGATTTTGCATCTTGATAGGTAATGGGTCAATCATTCGCAATGATATCTTCCCAATTACTTTCTATTACGAGAAATCAATATTTCTTGTTATAGATAGTATCCTATCAGTTATGCAAATTTCTTGTGTAAACTTGAACAAATTTCCACAACTCCTTGTGAAACTTTATTCAACTTCCATCTTAGGTTCCATGTCATTATCTAGGTCTCGAACTCTCCGAGATACATTTTACTCCCACTAGTTCTTTAGAGATAAACGATTTATCTAGAAAGTGCTATTTAAAGTAACAAACGATTTGTACTCTTTAAAGGGTGTAAAATCAATATCATTAAGATATCCCATGAAATTACATTTATAAGATTTAGGTGTGATTTTGTCCCAGACAACACTTTTTCTCAAAAGCACCACATCACAAATCTTTATGAATGACAAACCAAGTTTTCTTTCATTCCATATCTCATATGGCATCAGTCGAACGTCCTAAGATGAAACTCAATTTAGTGTAAGCACAGCCTTTTCCAGCACTAATTCCAGAAGGATAATTGAAGATCAGTTTGACTTATCATGAGGCGAATTGCAGACAATTTGAACTTCTGTTAACAGGAGCCGTATGGCTCATTACTAGGCGTGCGCCTAAATTGTAGCCGTACGCTGTGTCGTGCCCCAGACCCGTAGTCCTACTTGGCCCCACGCTCGGGACACGATTGGAAGACGTTATAAAACACCTTTAGAAAATTTTTCGAAATATACTTTCATAAAGTTTAACAAATCCACACTTGAAGTTCAAAGACATCCACTGACTTTCAAATAAACTTTCACAAACGAAACTATTTAGCCCGAAGGCTTACAAACCTTTATACCAATGTACTCACACCAACATTATCCAAAATATAGGTGTTACAAGACGATGAAGTCAAGGAAACTCTACCCAAAAGGTTATACATTTATGTAATGTAACCTTGACAAAACAAAACCCAACTCTTACCACTTTCAACGTCCTCCCGTGCCAAAGTGTCCTATCCCCTGGACTTGCTTTTATCTAAAACAGTAAACAAATAAGGGGTGAGAATGAATCTCAGTAAGTTACTAAAATGCAACTACATTACATGCTTATATGATAAACATAACGGAACAATGTCACAAATGATCATATAGCATATAGCACATAATATGAGAGGCTCCCAATCGCCAACCGTCCCATACCGGTTGGAAATAACGACCAACTCATCATACAACACATAGTGTAGGAGTAAACACTCCTACGAGGATACCAAGCCAAGGTTTACCGAAATAACATGATCATCAGAGAAAACTATCTGAGAAAACCATCTGAGAAGACCATCTGTCTGAAACCATCTGAGCAGCATAAATAGCTGAAGCTGGGATCCCGAAAACCAAACCATATCCAACAGAGCCAAAGTAACAACGGGCAGCATCAATAGTTGAAACAGGTTTCGGAACCATATAACATAACAACAACAATAGTGGGAGAAAATGACACAAAGTCATACCCCTAAATGCTCACGCGAGGGAGCGAGTTCATCCCATCCAAGGCCAATCTGGACTGAGGAAATAGGTCCAGTGGAAAAGCCTTATAGTGCACTTAACTGATGCCACTACAATGCCTTCCACCTCCACTCGATAACATCCCAAACCTGGGAAATAGGACCAGTGGAAAAGCCTTATAGTGAACTTGGCTAGTGTGCCACTATAATGCTTTCCACCTCCACTCGATAACACACAAAACCAGCTGGACTTTCAACAAAGAGCACAGTAATAAATACTTGCTAAAACAACAACCAGGGCATGATTCCATAGAAGGAAACCACACAAGCTCATCATAGAGAAGTAAACACGTTTTCACAATAATGTGCACAATCTTGACATTAAGTCACCACACAATCCATCTACACAATCACATTAAGTCAAACCCGATCACAAAGGACCAATTCTATCATTTTGATACCTCATAACAATTATCTAGGCATCCTAGGACATCGCCTAAGACCTAGCCCAGTACTTAACGAAAAACAAACAAGTTGTTAAAACTCAGACTGCTCGGCCGCTCTACTTACTTGACTCGGCCGAGCGGATCGGTCGAGTCCTTTACTTTGATCGGCCGCTCTCCTAGAACTCAACATTCGACAATAAGGGGATCGGCCGCTCTAATTTACTGACTCGGCCGCTCCACTGCAGAATGGCCAATTCTCAGGAAAAATCTAACAAAGTTCACTTTCATTACCAAGTTGTTACCCAATCCTAAAGCACAACAACATCATTATAACTTCACAACACTACCATGCCAACCTCATCTAGCATATACCCATAATAATAAAAGTTATTACTACTCCCTCCGTTCCAAATTTACAAGTATAATAAAAGTTATTACTACTCCCTCCGTCCCAAATTTACAAGTATATATAAAAGTTATTACTACTCCCTCCATCCCAAATTTACAAGTATAATAAAAGTTATTACTACTCCCTCCGTCCCAAATTTACAAGTATATATAAAAGTATACCAAAACATCATTTCACCACATATTAAGCATATATAGCATGATTATGACCATTTTAACACTTAAAGGGGGGATTAGTAACTTACCTATTTTCGGAAACGAGTCAAGAAAATTATATTGTTCGGTAGATAAGATCTAATCAACTCCCTGAACATATATATATATAATTAGATTTTAAAACGGAGTAGTAAATAAAATGATAAAAATTGTAGAAGATCAATCCTTACCTTAAGCTTTTAATCCAGAGGGAGTATACTTTAGTGTGTGTGTGTGTGTAAGTGAAATTCGCAGAGAGAGAGATGGGAGGGATAAGGCTAAGTTGATTTTTATAGAAATTCTCCTTTTCCCCCTAAAGCCCTTCAATTATCTTTATACCATTAAAGTCCTTGAGTTTAAATTCCCTTAAAGGTCCTTAAAGTTCAACTAACATCAAATAATTCCCTTTAACCATTATTACACCCAACCAAATAAATAGCACATTTAATCAAACAATATGTGCAAGTCATAAAATATGATGCAACACATAAAATGCACATATAAGTTCAAATTAAAATCCCCAAAAATATAAAATAAATAGGGACGGGTTTTTGGGGTCGTTACAATCACTCTCCCTTAAAGAAAATTCATCCCGAATTTTAGGGTTTACTTACCTCGACCCTCAATTAACCCAGGATACTTCCTTTCATTTCAATCCCGAAGCTTCATACTGAGTTCAATATCCTCTAAAACTTTAGACACACAAGAGAAGAATCATAAACATCCCTCGGAGCATAGAAACATGGAATATATTATAAACATCGTCCAAAGAAGGAAGTAACACAAGACGACAAGTTCAATCTCTAGCTCTTTCCAAAATCTCAAAAGAACTGATATGTTAAGTAAACTCCACGAGAAGTAAGAGTATATCCCTTGAATTTTAAGAATCAACTAAACCAGTTCTCAACATCTCCTCAAGAATCTGAATGGTTATTCCTAACTGACCATCTGTCTGAGGATGAGAAGATTTGGTAACTAATCCACTATCAGTCAACGTTATTGATTTCATCTATTCAGTGCAGCTCCTTCAATGAAACTTTTCGAAATAAATTCATATCCACTCAGAAATCTCAAGGTTCATCACAAACCAACTGATCACTGATATTCTACTTCCAGATTATTCGCAGCTCCAGGACTTAGTTGAATGCTTAGAATTTCGCGGGTCAACAAATCAAAGGTAACTCTTCAAATTTATCTCAATACTCTACATTTACTTGGGTTCATAATTAAATTGGTCTTGTGTATCTTTTCAAGTATCTATAGTTGAATTCCGTTATACATGTTGGTTCCACTAAGTGTTGACCACATACTCTACCACAAAAGTTAAAGTTCCATCACTAGCAACGCACAAAATCGGGTTGTCTATCCTCGTTCATTCCACTAGAAATTTTCTATAGTTGAAATCCTTCAATAAAGTAGAACTTAAAGTTTTCACAATCGCAAAATCACCCCATATCTCAACTCACAAAGATTTCAAAATGTTAATTCCTCTAACATTCTCCAGTTAGTTTTATCAAACATGAACTATAAGTCAAGATATCCTCTAACACATTACCTTTCTCCGATGATATAACATAGTAAACACTTCAAATTTAACTCCATCAAAGTCATTCACTAATGCAATGGATGTATAATCGCAATAAATCTCAATTTATGGGTAGGATAATTTTTGTTCATAAAGAATCAATCTTCTCAAAGCACACATTGTTACCGTTCCATTCTGAAGCAATAAACATCTCAATCACTCTTTAAGGCATCTCAATGAATAATGAATTATTAAATCCACTATAATGGTAAAACTCGACATATCCACTAGAAAATAATAACACAGATCATATCCTCTAGATAACGATAATACTAGTCAAATCCATTAAGCAATACCAATACTGAAGTTGTCATCAGCTCTCGTTTCAACAATTAACTAACAATTAAACTCGTTCCACTCTTACCAATCCATCGAGAAAGTATCTTTCTATGCCGAATAGTTAACACGGCAACTACCTGAGAATCCATCAATGAATCTCTAATAATATACCAATCTCAACCACTCAAAATAACCCAAGGTTCTCCTCAAGAAACAAGTACCACTCAAGGGGAAATACACTTAAAATCTCACAAGGAAAGGATATCTTCTAATTTAAATGCAAATATTTCACTACTAACTCCATAAACCAACTACCAGGCACTCGTGACAGCAATTTACAAGTTTTGATGCATAAAAAGCATGAATGCTAAACACACACATATGTAAAACTCCACCACAATAACATCAAAATCTTGTGATGGCAACATCACTAAACCGGAAAGTAAAACATGCTCATGAATACGCACATCACAAGTACACGACACTTTATCGGTCGTCAAACACTCCCCCTTAAAGAAGACACATCTAATCACAGAAGGTAAAGACTCAGAAGACACATGTAATCAAGAGACAAAATGCACAAACACACAAGTATGCGAAGAGCCAGGGTCTATAAGTGTATGTGCTCTCAGACTAGACATAGAAATTATACCTTCAGTCACATTAGAAGGATCCGAAATTTGCTGTTGAGTAATGGCAAAGACACGACCATGCACTTTAGGCCTTCCTGAAGAATCCCTCTTCTGGCCCTGTGAAGACCCAACTACTCTTCCCAAAGACTGATTAGTGAACCTGGGACAATGCCTCTGGAAATGACCCAACTGACCGCAATTCATACATCTACCTTGTTTCTTCCAACATTTCTCTTCAGAATGCCCTTCTTTTTGACAATAGTTACAAACCTTCTTATTTTGATACCCTAAAGTGTTACCCTGATTTCTATTACCTGTCTGTCCTTGAGAAGACCCTTTTGATTGTGAAGATCCACCTTGATTCCCTTTATTATCCTCACGTTGTTGTTGTTGCCTACCTTGCCTCCCTGCACCTAACAATTCCATTTTCTTCTTGTGTTCCTCAATATCATTCTCCACCTGGTAGGCTCGATCAACTGCATCTTGAAAATCTTGCAACTTGTGGGATACTAGTTGAGTTCTAATCGCAGTTCTCAATCCCTTTACAAATCGCATAGCCTTCCTCTCCTCAGTTGCCACTAAGTGGGTACAGTACCTGGATAACTTCGTGAATTTGGATGTATACTGAGCCACAGACATAATATTCTGCTCCAAGTTAAGAAACTCCATTTCCTTCTTGTCTTGATCTACCCGAGGAATGAAATGTTCCTTAAATTTCTTCAGAAAGTTCTCCCAAGTATATGGTATATGATTCTCATCCCAGTTAATTTTCAAACTTTTCCACCAGTGCTCAGCAGCTCCACTCAACTTATAAGTAGCAACCCTGACTTGTTCTTCATCAGTACATCTGAGAACATCAAATATATTTTTCCATCGATTCAATTCACCTCTCAACCTTGGTCACATCCGGTTCTCCATCATAGCCGGTTGGTTTCATCTTTAAAAACTGTTCCAGACCATACCTCGGAGGTGCATGTTCTCCTCCTTGCCTCTGATCATGTATAGTTTTCATAGCTGCCTCGAACATTCCTTGAAACATAGCTCGAGCTTCTTCTCTTACATTACCCTGGCCGGCGGTACCCGACTGTTCACCCTCAGTTCCAACCATTTTTACTGAGTACCTACATAAAACACTCAACGTTACTCACTTCATACTCAACTACCCTCCTAGGTCACTTAGTCATTCTAGACCATCTACAACCTAGCTCTGATACCAACTGTCGCGCCCCAGACCCGTGGTCCTACTTGGCCCCACGCTCGGCACACGATTGGAAGACGTTATAAAACACCTTTAGAAAATTTTTCGAAATATACTTTCATAAAGTTTAACAAATCCACACTTGAAGTTCAAAGACTTCCACTGAATTTCAAACAAACTTTCACAAACGAAACTATTTAGCCCGAAGGCTTACAAACCTTTATACCAATGTACTCACACCAACATTATCCAAAATATAGGTGTTACAAGACGATGAAGTCAAGGAAACTCTACCCAAAAGGTTATACATTTATGTAATGTAACCTTGACAAAACAAAACCCAACTCTTACCACTTTCAACGTCCTCCCGTGCCAAAGTATCCTTTCCCCTGGACTTGCTTTTATCTAAAACAGTAAACAAATAAGGGGTGAGAATGAATCTCAGTAAGTTACTAAAATGCAACTACATTACATGCTTATATGATAAACATAACGGAACAATGTCACAAATGATCATATAGCATATAGCACATAATATGAGAGGCTCCCAATCGCCAACCGTCCCATACCGGTTGCAAATAACGACCAACTCATCATACAACACATAGTGTAGGAGTAAACACTCCTACGAGGATACCAAGCCAAGGTTTACCGAAATAACATGATCATCAGAGAAAACCATCTGAGAAAACCATCTGAATAACCATCTGAGAAGACCATCTGTCTGAAACCATCTGAGCAGCATAAATAGCTGAAGCCGGGATCCCGAAAACCAAACCATATCCAACAGAGCCAAAGTAACAACGGGCAGCATCAATAGTTGAAACAGGTTTCGGAACCATATAACATAACAACAACAATAGTGGGAGAAAATGACACAAAGTCATACCCCTAAATGCTCACGCGAGGGAGCGAGTTCATCCCATCCAAGGCCAATCTGGACTGAGGAAATAGGTCCAGTGGAAAAGCCTTATAGTGCACTTAACTGATGCCACTACAATGCCTTCCACCTCCACTCGAAAACATCCCAAACCTGGGAAATAGGACCAGTGGAAAAGCCTTATAGTGAACTTGGCTAGTGTGCCACTATAATGCTTTCCACCTCCACTCGATAACACACAAAACCAGCTGGACTTTCAACAAAGAGCACAGTAATAAATACTTGCTAAAACAACAACCAGGGCATGATTCCATAGAAGGAAACCACACAAGCTCATCATAGAGAAGTAAACACGTTTTCACAATAATGTGCACAATCTTGACATTAAGTCACCACACAATCCATCTACACAATCACATTAAGTCAAACCCGATCACAAAGGACCAATTTTATCATTTTGATACCTCATAACAATTATCTTGGCATCCTAGGACATCGCCTAAGACCTAGCCCAGTACTTAACGAAAAACAAACAAGTTGTTAAAACTCAGACTGCTCGGCCGCTCTACTTACTTGACTCGGCCGAGCGGATCGGTCGAGTACTTTACTTTGATCGGCCGCTCTCCTAGAACTCAACATTCGACAATAAGGGGATCGGCCGCTCTAATTTACTGACTCGGCCGCTCCACTGCAGAATGGCCAATTCTCAGGAAAAATCTAACAAAGTTCACTTTCATTACCAAGTTGTTACCCAATCCTAAAGCACAACAACATCATTATAACTTCACAACACTACCATGCCAACCTCATCTAGCATATACCCATAATAATAAAATTTATTACTACTCCCTCCGTCCCAAATTTACAAGTATAATAAAAGTTATTACTACTCCCTCCGTCCCAAATTTACAAGTATATATAAAAGTTATTACTACTCCCTCCGTCCCAAATTTACAAGTATAATAAAAGTTATTACTACTCCCTCCGTCCCAAATTTACAAGTATATATAAAAGTATACCAAAACATCATTTCACCACATATTAAGCATATATAGCATGATTATGACCATTTTAACACTTAAAGGGGGGATTACTAACTTACCTATTTTTCGGAAACGAGTCAAGAAAATTATATTGTTCGGTAGATAAGATCTAATCAACTCCCTGAACATATATATATACTTAAATTTTAAAACGGAGTAGTAAATAAAATGATAAAAATTGTAGAAGATCAATCCTTACCTTAAGCTTTTAATCCAGAGGGAGTATACTTTAGTGTGTGTGTGTGTGTGTAAGTGAAATTCGCAGAGAGAGAGATGGGAGGGATAAGGCTAAGTTGATTTTTATAGAAATTCTCCTTTTCCCCCTAAAGCCCTTCAATTCTTTATACCATTAAAGTCCTTGAGTTTAAATTCCCTTAAAGGTCCTTAAAGTTCAACTAACATCAAATAATTCCCTTTAACCATTATTACACCCAACCAAATAAATAGCACATTTAATCAAACAATATGTGCAAGTCATAAAATATGATGCAACACATAAAATGCACATATAAGTTCAAATTAAAATCCCCAAAAATATAAAATAAATAGGGACGGGTTTTTGGGGTCGTTACAATCACTCCCCTTAAAGAAAATTCGTCCCGAATTTTAGGGTTTACTTACCTCGACCCTCAAATAACCCAGGATACTTCCTTTCATTTCAATCCCGAAGCTTCATACTGAGTTCAATATCCTCTAAAACTTTAGACACACAAGAGAAGAATCATAAACATCCCTCGGAGCATAGAAACATGGAATATATTATAAACATCGTCCAAAGAAGGAAGTAACACAAGACGACAAGTTCAATCTCTAGCTCTTTCCAAAATCTCAAAAGAACTGATATGTTAAGTAAACTCCACGAGAAGTAAGAGTATATCCCTTGAATTTTAAGAATCAACTAAACCAGTTCTCAACATCTCCTCAAGAATCTGAATGGTTATTCCTAACTGACCATCTGTCTGAGGATGAGAAGATTTGGTAACTAATCCACTATCAGTCAACGTTATTGATTTCATCTATTCAGTGCAGCTCCTTCAATGAAACTTTTCGAAATAAATTCATATCCACTCAGAAATCTCAAGGCTCATCACAAACCAACTGATCACTGATATTCTACTTCCAGATTATTCGCAGCTCCAGGACTTAGTTGAATGCTTAGAATTTTGCGGGTCAACAAATCAAAGGTAACTCTTCAAATTTATCTCAATACTCTACATTTACTTGGGTTCATAATTAAATTGGTCTTGTGTATCTCTTCAAGTATCTATAGTTGAATTCCGTTATACATGTTGGTTCCACTAAGTGTTGACCACATACTCTACCATAAAAGTTAAAGTTCCATCACTAGCAACGCACAAAATCGGGTTGTCTATCCTCGTTCATTCCACTAGAAATTTTCTATAGTTGAAATCCTTCAATAAAGTAGAACTTAAAGTTTTCACAATCGCAAAATCACCCCATATCTCAACTCACAAAGATTTCAAAATGTTAATTCCTCTAACATTCTCCAGTTAGTTTTATCAAACATGAACTATAAGTCAAGATATCCTCTAACACATTACCTTTCTCCGATGATATAACATAGTAAACACTTCAAATATAACTCCATCAAAGTCATTCACTAATGCAATGGATGTATAATCGCAATAAATCTCAATTTATGGGTAGGATAATTTTTGTTCATAAAGAATCAATCTTCTCAAAGCACACATTGTTACCGTTCCATTCTGAAGCAATAAACATCTCAATCACTCTTTAAGGCATCTCAATGAATAATGAATTATTAATTCCACTATAATGGTAAAACTCGACATATCCACTAGAAAATAATAACACAGATCATATCCTCTAGATAACGATAATACTAGTCAAATCCATTAAGCAATACCAATACTGAAGTTGTCATCAGCTCTCGTTTCAACAATTAACTAACAATTAAACTCGTTCCACTCTTACCAATCCATCGAGAAAGTATCTTTCTATGCCGAATAGTTAACACGGCAACTACCTGAGAATCCATCAATGAATCTCTAATAATATACCAATCTCAACCACTCAAAATAACCCAAGGTTCTCCTCAAGAAACAAGTACCACTCAAGGGGAAATACACTTAAAATCTCACAAGGTAAGGATATCTTCTAATTTAAATGCAAATATTTCACTACTAACTCCATAAACCAACTACCAGGCACTCGTGACAGCAATTTACAAGTTTTGATGCATAAAAAGCATGAATGCTAAACACACACATATGTAAAACTCCACCACAATAACATCAAAATCTTGTGATGGCAACATCACTAAACCGGCAAGTAAAACATTCTCATGAATACGCACATCACAAGTACACGACACTTTATCGGTCGTCAAACACTCCCCCTTAAAGAAGACACATCTAATCACAGAACCTAATGGTCTTACGTCACGCCGGATGGCCAAAAGGACAATCTCACAAAACCTAATGGTCTTACGTCACACCGGACCGCCAAAGGACAGGTCTAACCTAATGGTCTTACGTCACACCGGACGGCCAAAGGACAAATCTCACTAAGCCTAATGGACTTATGTCATTTCGGACTGCCATAGGACGAACCTCACAGAACCTAATGGTCTTACGTCACGCCGAACGGCCAAAAGGACAATCTCACAAAACCTAATGGTTTTACGTTACACCGGACCGCCAAAGGACAGGTCTAACCTAATGGTCTTATGTCATGCCGGATGGCCAAAGGACAAATCTCACTAAGCCTAATGGACTTATGTCATTCCGGATTGCCATAGGACGAATCTCGCAGAACCTAATGGTCTTACGTCACGCCGGACGGCCAAAGGACAAATCTCACTAAGCCTAATGGATTTATGTCATTCCGGACTGCCATAGGATGAATCTCGCAGAAGCTAATGGTCTTACGTCACGCCGAACGGCCAAAAGGACAATCTAACAAAACCAAATGGTCTTACGTCACACCGGACCGCTAAAGGACAGGTCTAACCTAATGATCTTACGTCACGCCGGACGGCCAAAGGATAAATCTCACTAAGCCTAATGGACTTATGTCATTCCGGACTGCCATAGGACGAATCTCGCAGAACCTAATGGTCTTACGTCACGCCGGACGGCCAAAAGGACAATCTCACAAAACCTAATGGTCTTACGTCACGCCGGACGGCCAAGGGCGAAGGCTTGAACCTATAATGACTATTTTGAATCAAGGTTTAACTTGGGTTAAATCAACTCTACGGGATGACGGACACTCTTTCTTGACACCGGGGGAGAGCCTAGGGGCGACCTTCAAGACTCATTGTGGACGAAAAGGTCCAAGATTTTGGAAAATCATTCAAAAGCATTTTGCTTGAAACATTGTTTTTGACAAATGACGCCAGATGGGCAAATTTTGGAAATGCTTATTCCTAAAGGCAAATCTTTTAACAAAGAATTTTAGTCAAATTTTTGATTTTTAACTTAATCGTGAGGTTTGTTATGCATAAGGTCCTTTGGATTTTGTCCATTCGTTGAGAAGTTACTAATGGTAGGGAATCTGCTCATCACTGTTGTGGGGATAGCCCCAATGTCATCCTGACCGTTGATGTGGAGGTAGCCCCAATGTCCTCGTTGTCGTGAAGGTAGCCCCATTGTCGTCGTTGTCGTCGATGTCGGGGTAACCCCCTGTCCTTGTTGTTGTTGACGTGGAGGTAGCCCCAATGTCGTCTTTCGACTTTTGATGTTGACGTGGACCCGTTGTCGTCTTTCGGCTTTTGAGGTGAGGTTAAGAACCCATCCCTTTTCATGACGCACCCTTTCTTTTGCCTAGGTAGCCCTTTCGGGGTTTCAACCTAGTGGGCATCTCTTTCGCGTCTTTTATGGCACACCCTGTTTTTTGCCTAGGCCGCCCTTACGAGTTTTCAACCTAGCGGGCTACTTTTTTGTTGCCTTTTTTTTTTTTTTTTTTTTTTTTTATGAGTGATCCAGCCGACTCGATAGAACGGGGGACTTTAAATTATTTTTCTTGGAGGAAACATGCAAGGGCATTTTATTTGGGAGAGAGTCCCTTTTTGCTGGTGAGCTCTTTGAGCAATATCATGAAATGGGAGGAAGCTCTTTCTTGACAGAATACAAGTGTTTAGCTCTTTCCTAAAAAGGAGAAAAAAAGACTTGTGGAGACATTTGAAATTTGCCTTAGTTAATATCATCAAATGATTGCTTGAATGGACCACGTTTGTCATTAAGTCAGGATTATAGCAAGCAATTAGCTTTAACATGTATAAATGTTGTGATCAATTAAGATTAAGATTCGATCAATGGCAAGATCGGGAGGAGAATTGGTTTAGAAGGTGGAATTGGTCATTGTCTGGGAAATCGGTCATTGAAGGGACCAAGGGACGAGAACTTGGTCATTTTGAGAAGACCACGGTTTGATGGTTTTGTTTCATGCTGTGACCGGACCCGAAGGTTGCCTACGTTCCCCTCAGTTTGAGGAGCTCAGATCGCCGTAGTTCGGCCCTAGGCCGTCTTTTGCTGAAATTGGCTTTCTTTCGATATTGTCTCGGAGGACGTTGTTGCTCACTTTGCTTTGCGGTGAACTCCTTGAGATGGATTTCTTTTCCTTCTCTCCATACATTCATTTCCTTTCCCCCTTCTCCCTTTTTTTTGGGAGGAGGTAAACATTAGCCCCAGCTGCTTTCTCGGGCATTGGCTCCTTTGTAGCCCTTTGGTGGCGTGCCTGTTACTTTGGGCTGACTTTGAAGTTTCCGGGAAGCCCTATGATTGGTCGCACACGTGTGAGCACTGTCAAATCTTGGTGGTCGAGCAACAACGTCCTCACCTTTTCACTGTCTCGGGATGCCTTCGATGCGCATCAAGAATTGGTCTTGGAAAGGTGTATCGGGTTGTGTATCGGGGAAGTGTATGAGGGAAGACTTGCCATTAATGGTTTCTTCATGCCAATTGATCACAACATTTATTCACATCAAGATTAATTGTTTGCATTTAGCGTTTTTCATTTGTGTTTAGGTCCATTCGTCCTTAATGAGTCGTCATTGACTAGTATGCTTAGAAGTCAATTCATCATTTTGGGGACGTAGCAATCAATTGATAATAACAAGCAAGGCAATTTCAAGAGTAAATGTATATTGCAAATAATGTCTCAAGTCTAGAGAGAAGAGAAGGAAAATGACTCTTTTATTGAGATAACTTTGTACATACATGTCCAAGTGCGGACCTTTGTATAAATAAAAAGACACAGTCCGGGACGGACTTTTGGTGAAAGTCTAGATCCTACGAGGCTGGAAGACTCTTTTTTTTTAGGGATGGGTTCCCATGAAGCACGATGACCCATTTTATTCCTCGATTGTTGGAGGGGTTGTCGGCGGCATATCCCATGTCTTCTACGGGGAACTCGGTTTCCATTTCGTCGGGAAAGATGTCGCGAGATCTCCATTTGGTTTGGCGTTGTAATCGCCGGATCCATCTACTACTCATGAGTTGGGAGTTTGCTCTGGCCATCTCCTTTTGGTGATTTCCTTTCAAGGCGCGCAACCTTTGTGCATGACACTCGACGAGGGTACATGCCTCCATTTGATGTAGCCGCCTTTGGGTTTCCGAAGCACGGGCTTCTCCTTGTTGTTCACGTGGATGGATGTCTCGGACGCCAATTCAGGTGTGGGCTCCTTGGTCGATGTTTCCGATGGACAGAACCACGAAGGACTTTTAGCATATTAAACCTCAAGGTGAAATTATAACAATGATTTGAGAAAAATTCTTCATTATCGGATTAGTCTTTTAGGAAAAACTTGATCTTTTTATTTTAAGTTTTTTTTTTTTTTTTTTTTTTTTTTTAAGACATACTTTTGTTTTGAGTGAAAGACTCACACACATTTTTTTATGTAAACTTTTGACAAGGCAATAATGATAATAATTTTATTAAGAAAACTGACAATGGACTCAGAATGGTCACCACATGGCATCAACCGGGGAGTCAAGACTCTAACTAAACCTAACAGACACCTTAACTGACTCTTCTTAAGGGCTTACTGTAAGTACCCCAATCTAAAATCGACCTACTTTAGAGGAATTCTTGATACCATTCAGGGATAAACCAATGGGCCAGGACCTCACTAAGATAAACCTGATATTCCAGGACTGAACTGGCACTAAACTTGGAAAAATCCAGAAGCTCGCCAAGACGAGTCGTACGGATGGTTTGGGCGCATGAGGGGTTGAGCCGTACGGCTACTTTGGGCACCCTCAGCCTCTATAAATTGAACCCCATGCTGATCATTTCAGGGGGAGAAACAACATAAGAGAGATTACTCTGTCAAAATCACTACAGAAGTGTGAGAGGAGTGAAACAAAGAGTGAAAGAGAGAAAGGAAGATTGGCTAAACCAAAATAGGTAAAGCCACCTTCTCCCCCTCCCTTCTCTTCATCTATAACTCTATTTTATCTTTAATCTTTGTTTAAGTTATGTTAATCTTTATATTATTTGCAAGACTTGTCCATTCAAGCACTTTTACATTACTTGCAAGACTTGTCCATTCAAGCACTTTACATTTATGCAAGACTTGTCCATTCAAGCAAATATACATATATTACTGTATATTTCTCTTGTCCAAGCCATGAGATGATCCAAGGTGCCCTCCATGCTTTGTGTGGAAGAGGTTCAAACCTGGATGATCATGGCTTGTTGATTGTCATTTACATTCTTGTCTAGTTGGTAATAATGATCATTTGGATGATAAAGCTTCCATCTTTATCATCCAACAATGATCTAGCTCTAAAGTCCCCTTTGGGGTTATAAAGATTCAATCTTTATATGTTGTTTTGACTCTTTAAAGGTTAATAAGTCATAAAAATGCCATCTTGGGGATAAAGCTTCAATCTTTAATCACCAAATGGTCAATTTTGGCCCAAAGGACATGTTCATCAACTTTTCTCAATTTTCTCCCATGATTGCTTATGATCACACCCAGATACTTGTTTTGGGGACTAAGTGATGATCATTTAGCATAGGAATGTTGTATTTAAATTTATAAAGTATTTTAAACAAACTGGAATCAAAACAGTTCTGTCCAGTTTCAACAGAATGTTCTGTTTCTGCTCTGAAACTGGACTGTTCTTGGCTTAACTGTAAAATCCCAGGAAACGGTCTGTACATCCGTACGGCTATGTTGGGAATGGGGGGTAAAATGTCCGTTTTGCCCTCTGATCCCTATTTTCTTGATAAACAGACCCTTTCAGTTAAGTTTTTCCAAATAAAACCAATAACAGAAACTTTTCCGTTAAATACACACACACACACACATGCACATTTTCAAACTAACAAGGGAGACTCGGTTCTTTCCGAGGCATTTTGGGTGAACCGCAAATATGTTCTTCCCAAAGTGTAACCTGACCTCCGAACTCACCTTCTCTAACCATTTTCATTTCTTGGGTTTAAAATTAACAAATGTGGTGACTCCATTTCTTTTTCGTTAGGAAAGTTAACCGTGTTTGGTATTTCGCCTTTGAAACTTGTTGTTCTGGGGCGGGATCCTTACAGTAGCGACTCCGCTGGGGAAAAGAGTGCTTACGAACTTCTCTTTAGAAGATTTGGAAGCACTTTTGTGTGGGTCAAACTCCCGTCTCCGTTAGTTAACTTTGTGCATGATTGTGTGTTTTTGTTGTCTCTATTTGAATTGTTTTGAGTGCATACGTTCTGGAAATGCAATGAATTGGAGCATGATGATCAGAAGTTGGAGAAACTGAGAAAAAAATCTCAACCTTCTTGGTCTAGCCGTACGGCTACTTTGGTATAGGGCCAGAATGTTGCAAATTAACAATTTTGTGCAAGGCAGCAACACTCTGAATTGCCTTCTGCTTCTGCTTGTCCAGGTTTCAAATTTACAGCCTTACTTGTGCACATTACCTTTATTCTTTTGGCCAAAACTTGGTTTTTAAAACTTGGTTATGCATGATGTTTTGTCAATAAAAATGATTTCCAAAATCTCATTGTGCATAACCCCTTTTTGTAAAAATTTCTTGACTCTTCGCGTTGTGCACAACTTGCTTTGTACAAATGGTTTCAATGTAAAGATTGTTCTTTTGACAAAATGTTTGATTCGAAAATTTTTTGGTTGTGCACAACTTGGTACATATACAAGTTTTGGTCTTTGTTTAATCATTGTTCTTTTGATTCATTGTGTGTATAAGATGCTTACTTGCTTGTTCATACTTGTTCATATCTTGCTTCTGCCATGCTCATCATGTTGAGAAACAAAATAAAAATCTCTATTTTGAATCAAAAAAGGAATATAGAATTGACTTCACACAACGCGCACTTGGCCTTGCACGTTCCAAATAACCCTTTAAACCCGGGATGGATGCCAGATGCATCTCGATTGGCGCTCTTGTTCCCTTCGAGCGCGCACGGGTCCATTCCACCTCCCCTTCCGAGCCGAGTCAACCACACATGTCCGTGACACACAAATACCGTGACTTTGGTTGGTTTTTGGTCTAGTTCACGTTGCCATTATCTTTTAGCATGTGTCCAAAGTCAATTGTGGCCAAGTTAATGCCCGGGTTACGACTCCTTGATGTAATGCAAGCGTGGCCTAACCCGCCTCTAACTCGTGTGTTAATGATGAACACAATTAACAAAGGTCATGTGCTAAAGATGGAGTAACACCGTGTCATTAAGCCCTAATGAACGGGTCATGTTAATCATCCTTAAGCTCATGGTCGAGGATTGAGACACCTCATTCAAAATGAGGTCATGTCAGAATATTGGTGCAGCCTTCGGAACAGTCTCGATCCCGGCTGGGGCTTAATCATGATTAGGATGACCCGCACATCAAGAGCCTTGCGACGCACTAGACCTTAGGATCATTTCTTTCGGTCGGTGGAAGCCGCTTGCCCTATAGTACCCTCGCCCGGGATAGTCCGTCCTTGGGAGTGTGCAGTACAGGTGAAAAACGAGGGGTCTATAGGCGTAGTGATGGCCTCCACTGATCCAGGATTTAGAATAGTTGCGAAAAAGAAGAGAAATCTTTTCCAACTAATTAGGAATAAAACGTGTTTTAAGCAAACATGAATGAAATAATCAATAATTAGGTAGGCATGTTGCATGAGCCCTAAACCTTTGCCCGAAATGAAACCCGAGCCTAAACCGAACCCTCCTCTCCCTCGCAGCTCGTAAGAAGTGGCTCAGAGTTCCGGGTCAGTGTCTGTTCAGTGCCGAGTCCGACAGTTCATCAGCAGTTTCACTCAGGTTACTCCGAATGACTATTCCGGCAGGAAGTAGTAGTGGGGGTGACAATGCGGTTGATCCGAATGGGCTTACTAAGGAAGAGTTGATACAAGCTTTGGAGGCCGCCAGGGCCTGAGAAGAAATCACTAGGAAACAGCAAGAGGACACACAGAGACGGGTTGTGGAGGCCATGAGACAGAGGGGAGTGGCCGTGATATTTGAAAATGATGGAGGATTCGTTGAAATCACAGACAAAGATGAAATTGAGAACATACCGGCTCGCGATTACAATAGGGTTCCCCCACCTCAAACCTACCCTAATGTGGTGACCTCACGTCCCCCATATCAAACCGCAACTCAATCAAATGTGCCAGCCATACAAGCTCCCTTCACCTTTCCAGGAGGTCCATCCTCATATCCTCCCGGGTTCAACCCGTATGGCCCAATCCCGATGGGTCAAGCCTTTTCAGCCCCGGCCACTGCCGGATTACCACCACCGACCCTGCCAATTGAATCACAAGGGGCGGCATTCCCATTCCACTACCCGGCAGCCCAAACCTCCGAGGTACCCCCGCCGTATACCCCGGCGAATGACCAAGGGTATGGGTACGTCTACACCCATGTGCCACCTCAAAGCCTTCCTCAGAATATACCATCCACCACTGTGCCTCCAACAGTGATGCCGGTAACAACCCGGACGATGGGATCCATCAATTCTAGCCCACAAGTGAATCCTCAAATGGGGTGGCTGATCGAGAAGTTGAAACAGATGGAGGAAAAGTTTGAGACTTTGAATGAAAAGAAAACCTCATCGGGAGTCACTGATCCCGACAAGATTGTGCCTCTTCCGCATAAGTTCAAAATGCCAGAGATAGACAAGTTTGATGGGACTTCTTGCCCACAAACCCACCTCAACGCCTACACTTTGACAATGAGGGCAAAGGGTTGCACTGTACAGCAAATGGGTGATCACTTCCAATTATCCCTGAGAGGGAACGCTCTTAAGTGGTTTTTCAACCTCAAGGACGAATCACGAGTAAGTTGGGGTCGTATTTAGGAAGCATTCCTCACCAAGTACCGATCCAACCTGGAGTGGGAAACCAACCGTACCGACTTGCAAAGCACCTTGCAAAAGGGTGACGAGCCGATCGGTGAGTTCTACAAGCGTTGGAACTGTAAACTTGGGGAAATCTCTAACCCGTCCACCGAGGATGAACAATTGGATATCTTCCAATCATGCTTAAAACTGCAGCTGCGTGCTCTAATCAGCCATCACTTTTACCCCAATCTCCGGGCCATGGTAACCGCAGGGTCGAAGTTTGAGAAGCCTCTCAGTGAGCAATCCGCCTCTCAGGGCAATAGCAATTCTTACCGATACCGACCTCCCACCACGAGCAAAGGGAAAGAAGTCTCGGGGGTCATCAACAACATCCAAGGGGAAGGTCCAAAGCAGGTCTCACCAAAGCTGGGTAACTCTGAAAAACGTCCCTATATGAGGTTTGAGGATTTTGGAATTCCCATTAGCAAAGTCTTTGAGGGATTGGTGAAGCAAGGCCTCACGAGACCTTTGATCAACTTTCAGCCCAAAAATCCAGAAAGGTTCACAGATGAGAACTAGTGGTGTGCTTTCCATAACTACCATGGGCATAACACCGATGATTGCTCCATAGTGAAACGCATTATCTTGGATTTGATTGCTAAAGGGAAACTCGAACACCTCGGGGGACCGAACGTGGTCAATAACCCGTTCCCAAACAACAGGAGGGTCAACATGATCGAATTTGGCCAAAGCAGGGTGAACATGATCGAATTCGGGGAGCCGACAACGATAACTCTTTGGTAATTCAACACCCCTTTGATTGAAGTTGGGGAAAGATGGAAAGACATTTTGTGGGACTGCGTGCAAAAGGGAAAGATGGAATGTCCTCCTGACAACATGATGACTACCGTGATGAGCGCAAAGGTTCCTGGCCAAAAGGGCGAATTAAAAGTGATTAAGCTCACTAAACACAAATTGACCTACGAAGACTGCGCGGAAGAAATGGAAATGGCCATCAAACGAGCTTTGGGAAGCGTTGACCATGACCCGAGCAGATATTGCATTCCCTACGATGAGCACTATCATGTTATGGAAGTTGGTGACTCGTCAAGCGGTGAAAGAGTAATAAGAAGGGTGTGTTGTCATCACGGAACCGAAGGTATGGAGACTGCTAGAACCCCGGGGGAATATGACTACGGGAGGCACCTTGCACAGATGAGAGAAGCGGCCCGTTCCCTATCCCGTGAAGAGCTTCGAACTTTGTGTGAAAGCGAGGACGAGGTGTCTTCCCCCGTACTCTCTTTAAACCCACCTACAGGAGAAGAAGAAAATTTCCCTACCTTAGATGACTTCCTGTCACTACCGCCACTCTCGCCCTCACCTCCGTTTGAGGACGGGTTGATGCTCCCGGATCACTACTGCTGTATGTTGACACTGGAAAAACTCCGTGAAACTGTAGGGATGGGGAAAGAACAAGGCGACTACCCGGTTTATTTGAAAAACTCCGTGAGTCTGTCTACACCACGCAAGGAATGGTCACTGTAAATGAGCTGAGGAAAGAGGCATGGCCCTACTCAACCAAGAACCCACCCATGCCTGTGGAAAATCCAGCAAAGGATTGTGACCCCCAGGAAGTAAACGTCCTAACTCGTTCCGGACAAGTACACACCGAGAATCCTAAAAAACCACCGCCACCGGAATACCGCTCGCCACCACCGTTTGCTAAGGAAACAAGCACCCCGGATCTTGAAAGAAAGGATCCCTGTGAATACCCCTTTCCGATGAAGCGACGCATGGGAAGTATCTTGTGATTATTTTTATTTACAAAGGGAATATTCATAACGACATTAAAATTATGAGAGTCGCCACGCGTTTTAATTAAAGCCAAAACATTGAAAAAAGCAATTTTAGTGGGTTCGGGGGTCAAATTACAACAAGAGAAGAATATTGAACGTTATCACTCCTATTGCCCGAATTGATCGGTCTTTCTATCATGATGAATGTGCTAGTAGTGTGTTAGTGATTTAGACCGGATCCGAAGATTGCCTACGTTCCTCTCAATGTGAGAAGCTCAGGTCAGCGTAGTTCCCAGAGAATTAGAATAGGCGGAAGAATCGGGATCATGCATAATGAGGGGGGAATTACCTAAAGATTAGGGTTTAGAAGTAGTTCCTAGATCATCCTCGGGTTGATGAACCCTCGATCATCATCGGCTATGAAATAACATGTAATTATGAAGATCGCAACCCTAAATATAGCATAAATAAGGTTTTAATCTATGAACACGAAGAACATGCGAAGAACATATTATGAACATATGAATGAACATGCAAAGCTCATGAAGAAACTATGAATAAACATGTACGAACACGAATATAAAAGATCTACATTAAAAATAATGCAAGAACATGAAGAAAAAGTTAGAACACTTACCTATGTTGGTAAGAAATAAACATTTATCTCCTTGAGTGTTTGATTGCTAATTAGAGAGCAAAATAGTGTTTAAGAACTCCAAAATTTGGACTTTAGAACTCTCAAAATCGGACCCCCAAACCAATGGAATGGAATGGTTTATATAGTAGACTGATGGGAAGATCTGACGGTCCAGATCATCCGGCGCAAAGGTGGCCGCCTGGCCATGACTGAAGCCGGCGACAAGAGTGGCCGCGTGGCCAAGATCAACGCACAGCAAGGTTGGCCGCGTGGCCAACTCTGCAGGCTGACTTGATTCTTAAGCTAGGGTTTCTGCATGGTTTTAAGGAAACCATTTGTTACCTATTTTGATAGATTTTGTCATAATGAGATATTTTGGGAATCCGGGACAAGTCTTTGCAAGGTTTCTAATTCCTATAAAGTCCTTGTATTTTTGGGAAAGTCCTAATAAACTCATTTTCAGGTCGGGTACTAACAGTAGCCCCTCGGCGACGCTTCTTGCAAGGCAATGTGGGGTCGACGATAAAAGAAGGATCCGTCTGAAACATGAGTTTCAAAACAGATGAAAGGTAAGGGAACGGCTGAACCTTGACAGGCGACCTACGTATCCGCGGGGGAATCAAGCCAAACGTAGTTCAAATCTGATGGGGAAATTGGGAAGGACTGTCCTCTGATGGGGAACAACGTCTTCTGCTGGGGAAAATGCACCTGCTGGGGATGAGAGATGACCATGTCGGTCGGGTGGCTGGACCTTTTCAGGTTTCCTACGTATCCTCCGAGGAATCAAGCCGGTCGTAGTTCAGAGACATTGGGGAAAGACGAGACATCGAACTTCTACTGTGGATAATAAACCTACGGATACTATCTTGTATGAAGAACGAACATTCGTAAGCAATGAAGTTATTTGGGAAAATTAAAGACTACGTTGTCTAAATAATCCCAAGATGGAATGGTAAACGCAATCAGGATCGCCAGGGTTCCTGCCGATTGCGCTAAAGTAATAGATGTCGGATATCTCGCGAACAGAAACGCCGAGGCTTCTGCCAACCACGATCGATCAAGGATATGTATGTCATAGAGGAGCCGAAGTCTCTACGATCATGCAAATCCTAATAATAGATGCTGGATCTCTCGCAAACAGAAACGCCGAGGCTTCTGTCAACCACAATCGATCAAGGATACGTATGTCATAGAGACGACGAAGTCTCTACAACCATACGAATCCTAATAATAGATGCTGGATCTCTCGCAAACAGAAACGCCAAGGCTTCTGCCAATCTCGATCGATCTAGGATGCGTATGTCATAGAGGCGCCGAAGTCTCTGTAATTATACGAATCCTAAGCAAATATTCGGTGAAGAATGGAAATTTTAAGGGGCTTCCCGTACCCAAAGGTAACGAATATCAGTCAAAATAGTGCTAAGGGCATTTAAGATGAATTAAAGGGAAAAGATCAAGGGCAAAAAGGGAATTTTATCTGAAGGGACAAGGTTGGCCGTGTGGCCAAACACACTGAATTGCAATAGTGGCCGCGTGGCCAAGACCGCTGAGTGGTCAGATCTCCTTCACGCGGATCGCTGATCTGACGGCTGGGGTCGCAAGCGCATAAGTGGCCGCGTGGCCAAGGTTGCCGGCGGGCTGACTCTTGGTCACATCACCAGAAACCCTCCCTCTTCTTCTTCTTTTCTTCTTTCTTCTTCTTCCTTCCTCCATTGTTGACGAGTTAGAGAGAGAAAATTGAGTTTTTAGAGAGAGAAAGCTCAGATTTTGATAATTTT
The DNA here is from genome assembly GCA_026119855.1 of Campanula takesimana. Classification (NCBI taxonomy): domain Eukaryota; kingdom Viridiplantae; phylum Streptophyta; class Magnoliopsida; order Asterales; family Campanulaceae; genus Campanula; species Campanula takesimana. The sequence continues at coordinate 137,093 of JAOWBW010001148.1, read as the reverse complement.
GAAGACTTCATTTCACATATTTCTTGAAGCTATGGCAGATTGGATCAATGAGGCGTTATTTAGGGATTTTCCGGGCCAAGGTGGGTATATGCTTCCACAACAAGAGCAACAAGGAGAGGGGCACGGTGATGCTCAGTGCGGAGGAAATGTAGGGGCTGACCCAGGAGCGGGCTTTGAAGCGGCGCCCTTGATTCCACGGGGCGGTTTGAGACCACGAGCCGCGACTCGGAATTATCGCGATAATCTGCTGCTGTCTACGTTCGACCAAGATTACGATTTTTACATCGACTCTGAGCGCCATTGGTCGATGGGGCTTCCGGAGACGCGAGAGGTAAATTTCGAATTTTCACTCCTCTCCTTCTCGCACATTTGTATGTTTTATGCACATAATATGAAATGCTAGAATAATGGAATGCTAGAATTTAAATTGCTAGAATTGTATATTGCTAGAATGGTAACGTACCTGTGCTGTGTTTACCTGCAGAGGATCAAGGCTCATGGGTCCACAGTGACTGTGGGTAAACTGTGGGCGTCCCTGCCGGAGGGACCGGGCGGTTTGCGTGCTCGGATCGAGGCTATGGGCTTTGGCCCATTCTTTGACAGTGTCCGCATGGTCGGGGCTACCCTGAAGGTGGCAGCGGTGATAGAGGTGTGCCAGGAGTTCTGGTGGGATACCACCCATACCTTCCACTTCAGTTAGGGAGAGATTACCATCACGCCGACGGATTTCGCGGCCATCACAGGGTTGAGGTTTACTGGTACCCCTTTGCCTTTTGATGAGAGCTTGGCGGAGCGGCGGGACTATAGACAGGCTCTGCTGGGAGTCGACACCGACCTGGGAGGAGGTGTCAAGGGTTATGGAGTGGAGGTCGGGAAGGTGAATCACTTGGTGGAGGTGGCTATTGAAGCCTTTGGTAGGGGGAGTATGATTTGGATTGTTTGGTCCGGCTGTTCTTATGGTACAGCTTTTCGGAGATCTTGTTTCCGAGTGGGGCTACTGTCTGCCGGTACTCACTGCTAGGGGATTTGGTGGACTTGGACCTAGTCGGTGGGATTTCTTGGGGTGGAGCCGGTTTGGCTGAGATTTACCGGGCATTGGACCATTTCTCTAGGGCTAGCTCATCGGCCTTTGACGGGTTTTAGTTCGCTTTTGAGGTATGCTCTTGACTGCCCTTCTTTTCACATTGTGGAGATTTCTGCTCTATCCTTTGGTCTGAAATATCTCTTTCATTGCATGCACAGGCTTGGGTGTACGAGATATTTGGTGTCGCCCCTTTTCAGTTGGTGATGAGCGCCAACAAGGTTGTTCCCATCATGTCGTACTGGTGCAAGGGCAACAGGGCTCCTCCCGCAGAAACCGTGATAGGAAGACGGTGGATGCTGCTGATCTGAGGAGGGTGTTCGCGATGTCTGAGCCCATCGGGGTTAGATTTTACCCATGGAGTCCGTCCAATGAGGCTTCGGTGGGTCCCTATGTAGTGGAGTTGACCGCTTCTAGGGTTCTGCTTGTGGGTCTCACCAGGGAGGCCATGTATCTCAGAGAGAGGGTGGTTCGTCAGCACAGGGCTGGTGCGTTACCGTAGGCTCCTTATGACCCTCCTCGGGATATGCTCCGTCCCGCGAGGTTGGCAACTTTCTTGGCTCCTACTCCGGCAGAGCATTACAGAGGGAGTGATCAACCCTCTGTAATGCTCCTTCGCTCGAGTAGCGTGAGAGTGATGAGGGGCGGTCGGGAGGTGGAGCTTAGCTTGGAGCCGACTGATGCAGATCTTGTTGAGGAGACATTCATTCCTTTGCCCGACGCTGGGGTACGGCTTTGTGCTTTATATTAGTCATGTTTGCACACACCTATTTCTTTCTGCATTGTAATCATTTGCCTTGGCTTCCCTTTCAGGTGACTCGGGAGGCATATATCCGTTCAGCTCGGCGGGAGAACGTGTTGATGCGCTTACTGAGGGAGGCGTACCATTCATGTACTTGTCAGAGGGACGACGTTGCGTCACCCCAGCGTCGTGAGCGGTCTCCGAACGGTGCGGGCTCTTCTCACACCGGTGGTCGAGCGGTCTGGGGACGGAGTTCGGGTGCTGGTAGCTCTCGAGCTTTAGCGCAGCGTGGAGACACCACGGAGGAGGATTCTGATTAGGCGGGGCCCATCTTTCCATCTTTATTTCCTACACTATTAGCTAATAGAGAGCAGAGGAATATGTATGTATAGAACAGATGTACAAAATGCATGTATGTATATTATGTTTCAAAAATGCAATTTTATTGTGGGAGCCTACTTGTGCAAACTAGTTATTTTACAAATGTTCCTAATTTTATACAATGCATGAGCCATGGGAGGGGGCAGGTACGTAGTTTGCATGGATCCGTTACGGAGTGGGAGGAAACAAACTGGATTTCTGCATGGAGCGATGTTGGCCGCCTGGCCATGGCGAGGCCTGGAGCAATGTTGGCCGCATGGCCATGGCAAGACCCGGAGCAATGTTGGCCACGTGGCCTAGGACGAAGTTGGCCGCCTGGCCAAGGACAACATCGGCCGCGGGGCCAAGAGCATATGTGGCCGCGTGGCCAAGTCCCGCGCCGCCTCCGGTTTTCCTTTTCCTGGCAAGAATTGGGAGTTGTGTAGTATTTAATGGGAGTTTGTGTCCTATTCAACTTCGTACCAGCAGCTCTTTTGATCAATTTTGAGTTCCAATCATCAACTTGCTCTTCTTTTGCCATGGATCACAATGCAAGGCTTTCTAGACTTGAAAAAGGGGCTTTCATAACATCTTTGGAAAAGTGGGTTGCCAAGATATCCGGTCCTTGTCGTTGGAAATTTGAGAAGCGCTATGGGATCAAGTGTCTTTGGTCATTCTTGCACATGAACTCCAACATTAACCTCTTGCAAGCTTGCGGGAAGTTTTGGAACAACACTCTTCACGTTTTCAACTTTTCTTTAATGAGATGGTACCCACTTATGAAGACATCAAGGCGCTTTGCGGTTGTGAAGGGAAGGGTACACTTGCATTGCCCTTTGATTTTATTTCTTTGCATGACAAGTTGATAGCCTTTGGTGTGCCCGCAGATGACCTTGGTAAGTATGCTAGAGGTGGCTACGTCAACCTTTCTTGGATGCCAAGGCACTTTATGCACGCGGATGTGACCTCGGACCGTTCTTTGGACCATTTTTCCTTGTGTTTATTTGCTTCTATTCTTTTCCCTTCCGAAGTCGGATGTGCTAGTGAGGGATGTTTGACCATGGTGAATGCGGCTTGTTCGGGACATGACATTGTACCGGCCATCCTTGGGGAGCTCATTTGTGGGATTCCTCATCTTGCGGTTTATGGCGGGATGCCGTGCGGCAGTGATAGACTTTTGACCATGTGGTTGCAAGAAAGGCTCCGAGTGAACAAGCCAGCAGTTTCTTCGGCGGTGGCCCCATGGATGCACTGTATTAGAGGTATGGAGGAGAGATTCGAGGGCATGACTCTCAAGGGTTGGGAGAGGTACTTGGCGGAGATGGTGACCGATGACATCAAGTGGGTGGTGCCCCATTGGCACATTAATTCCGTGAGGGAGAAGCAAGTGGGACTGTACATGATTAAAGTTCCGTCATTTTCTGGGACCACTTTATACTACCCCGCTAGAGTACTCCGTCAATACGGTCTAGTGAAAACCATCCCCGAGGGTTGGGATGAGGAGAGGACCCGTTTTCCTTTTGGCATACTTCATTTGGACGATAGCGCTTCGGTTCTCCTTTCTCAAATGTGGGGCGCGGCCGGTTTTTGCCATAGGACTCTCATCACATGCTCCAACAACACCTACCTATCACGAGAGTATTTGGATTGGTTTATGGAGAGACTTGGGCAAACGGAGCAGACTCTAGAGACCCTAAGGGGAACTATTTTGGCATCCTGTGCTCCTAGTTGTTCCCTGAGGATGAAGGAGGCGATGGCTTATGAGAGGAAGAGGAGTCAGAGCATGGCTAATGGAGATGGAGCGGGGACTTCAAGGAAGAGAAAGGATGGAGAGACTCCTAGTGTCAAAGCTAAAGGGGTTAGTGAATTTGAGAGGAGGTTTTGCGAGAACCCTAACAAGAAAAAGATTCGCCGTGGTCAAAGCAAGAAGAAAGAGACCGAAGGCACGAGTGGCACTAAAGAGTAACTCCGAGGATCCTTCCATAGTCGTTGCAAACACATTGTTTTAATTAATTTACTTTTTGTTTTTAGTTTCAATTTCAGAATAGGTTATTTATTCAAAAAGTATGTCAAGCTTAGACTCATCAAATAAGTGTTAACATGCAATGACTATGAAAATAAAAGTTTTTGCTTTCGGAAAACACAACTTCTATCTTTATTGCTTTGACAAGATTTGGATGTTTACTTATTTTTTAGACTGCACCTTTTGAAAGGCTGCCTACGTTCCCCTTTTACAAATAGGACTAAGGGGCTCAGGTCACCGTAGTTCACTCCAGTCGGACTAGAATGATTTTAGAGAAAGGGAAGATAGAAGGGGAATGCTCTAACTTTTGCCTAGACCGCCCTTGCGGGTTTTCGATCTAGCAAGCTTTGTACGCACCCTTATTTTGCATAGACCGCCCTTTGCGGGTTTTCAGTCTATCGGGCTTCTTTTTGCGTAGTAACACATTTTTTTTTATTTTATTATTTTTTTTAGAGAGGGGGAGTCTAGTCATAGTAGCGTCTGAGCTTGCTGAGGTTGACTGGTTCCTTGAACGGGTTGCCATCCAAACCTGCCATTATGTCTAGTCTCGTGGCGCGCCCTGAGCTTTGGTCATTGCGTCGACGCGTTGCTTCAAAACTCTATTTCTCTTGAGATGTCTTGAATCGTTTCTGCAGTCAGGTGCGAGGGTACCTCCGAGTCGTTCTTCACATAAGGCTCGATTTCGCAGCAATCGAGGAGTTCTAAGTTTTCGCCTTCCCTATAGAACCAAAATCCTCTCACGCTGGTGAGCATGTTCGCGTCCATCAAGCCTTGGATTCTCCTTTGTAGAGCGACACAGTCGTTGGTGTCGTGGCCTTCGTCTTGGTGGTAAGAGCAACTTTTGGTAGGTTCAAATGGTTGAAGGGGTGGTAATTCGGAGAGTAGTGAATGTTCCCCTAAAGGTTGCATCTTTCCCATTTGTTTCAGTTGGTCGAACAATATTTCGAAAGGGGTCCCCATTCTTGTGTATCGGTGGACTGAAAGGGGGTATTTTTCCGAAAATCTTTGCAGTTTTTCACTGATCTTCTTTTCTTGGCGCGAGGCCACATTTGTCGTTGGTGTTGGGGTCCGAAGTTCATTCCCATGTGCCGGGTGCAGGATTGGGGTATTCGCGAGGTACTCCTTGAGGCAGCATAATGCGAACTCACATCTCGAACTCCATTCTTGGTCGCGGACCCTTTCTATTTCTCTGAGTGTCGGTTCCCCCACTGTTGTAAAATGGTTGAGGTATTGCAGTAACTTGATGAGTTCTTCCTTTTCGGCTTTGTTCCGAGGAGACTGCATCTTCAACACGGCTCGAACTCGCCGACTGATGGTCCTTCCCGAGGTTATGGAGGGGGTCGCTTCTTGGTTCTCCTCGTTGTCTCGAACGACTTGGCCTCATAATGGGTGGTCGTGTCCGCCAACATGTCGATATTTGGCAGGGGAAGTCATCCTTCGGCGTAGCTTTGTTGAGATCCCGAAAATCCGCACATATTCTGACTTTACCGTTGGATTTCTTGACAGTCACCAGATTTGATAACCAAGTTGGATATTCGATCACCCTGATGAAACCCACACGGAGTAGCTTCTCAATCTCTTCTTTCACTTGCGAAGCCCATTCCGGCTTAATGCGGCGCAGCTTCTGTTTGACTGGCTTAGCGTCTGGTGCTGTCGGGATTCTGTGCTCTACGATCGAGTTGTCGAGCCCCGGCATGTCCTTATAAGACCATGCGAACACATCCACATATTCTTTGAGTAGCTCAATCAGTGCTTCCCTTTCGTCTCCGCTGAAGAAGTTTCCAATCTGCGTTTCCTTAGGCCCAGCTTCGGTCCCCAAATTCACGCATGTTAACACCTCATCGGCAGCTTGGGCTCGAGACTCTTTTTGATTAATAACCTATTCTGAAATTTCTTTAATGTATTCATCATTTAATTGGTCTGTGTCTGCCTCTTCTAATGAATCATTATTAACTAAGTGTATGTCATTAGTTTGATTATTAGCCAATTTATCAGTTAAAAGAGTGACTATGGAGGGATACTAGGAAAGGTCGAGGGTTTCATTCATGGCAAAAGGAAAAATAGCGTTTGCAACAAGATCATAGTCTTCGGACGTAAGGTCGTCAGACTTAGAGGAAGACTCAAATTCAAAATGTAAAAACACTAGACTCTGGGGACGGGGATTTTTGGGTGAGTGACAGGGGATGCTGCAGGAGTGGCGACAGGAGAAGGAGTAAGCCCCAATGTTCCCACCATAAATTCCGGAGTAGCTATAGGTCCCCCAATGATGCACCAATTCTTGAGCTTGTCCCCCCATGGGTACCACCAATGTCCTTGGATCCACGTCCTTCTCTGATTCATCCCCAATAGCGGCTACCATGTCGTCGTCCAGCCCCAGACTACCCAGATGTTGAAGCAGATATTGGCCGTCCCACGTCTCAGTCAGACTCGGAGTTTCTGCGGCTTCTATTGCTGGCTTGTCAAGGGTTGCGGCTTCAAGTTGATCTGCCAAGTCATCTGCGACCTTGGTAGAGTACTCATGCCTGATGGTTCTAACTCTACCCGTGGCTTTGTCATATTCCATGTAAGTCAGCTTCATGTTGGACCGATCGAATTCCACATCTCTGAAAATCTCGAACCCTTTCTGCAACTTCCCGGTGTGGTCAATCCATGGCTCGGCGAACTCAAAGCACGAAAAATCCTCGCCTTCCCTGACAAATTATCTATTCAGGGACAGGCGGTATGGCCGCATTTCAGGCTTTTTGTAGGGAAGCTTCATCTTTTTAAGCAATTCTATCCTTTGTTGCTCCATCTTGTCTTCAGGAGTAAGGGTGTATCCTAGACCGACAACACCTCGATGATTAACCTCTTCAACCAATTCTGTGGGGCCTTGCAAGTTCTTACCTAGCCCCAGCCCCGGTATAAAACCCATGTTACGCAGTATCTTGACAACAGGTGCCACTTTGTCCGTTGTTTTGGTGAGGTCGATGGTGCAGATCTGTGCTTGAGCGACTATTTCGAAGCCATTGAAGAGTCGGCTCTCTTCCCCATACTGAATGTGTAAGACAGGAACGCCCTTGGTGTCTGTCCCTTAGGCAGTTACGAGATCACTGTAGATGATGGTCACTTCATTACCAGATTGAAACTTCACACAGTGGTGCAGGGAAGATGGGACAGCGCCCGATTGATGTAACCATGGCCGGCCAGGAGGAGTGAGAAGGTCGCGGGGATGTCTATGACGTGGAAGTCGGTTGGTAGGATCTTTGTTCCGATGGTAATGGGTAAGGTGGCTTCGCCTATCACGGCGCGGCATGTAGAGTCATAAGCTTTGATGGTTTGCTTGGATGGGCGTAAATCAACACCATGAACGCCAACCACATCCATCATCCTTGAAGGCAGGATATTAATATCAGAACCATTGTCAATGAATACACGGGGAATCTTCTTGCCATTTACTTCGACAGTGATGTATAAAGGCTCATTATGATCAACTCCGAACACTGGCTTGTCTAGCTCCGAGAAAGTGATGATGTTTCCATAGTGGATATTACCAATCATGTGGGTGACGTCCTCCGGGGTAATAGTGGATGGTACCATGGTGGCGGCGAGGTTTTGCTCGAGCATGAGGCGATGGGCTAGGGAGGAGGTGAGTAGGGACCATAGTGAAATATGGGCTTGGGTTGTTTGAGTTGAGTGAGGATAGGGTCTTCTTTGTCTAGGTCGGCTTGCTCGGGTTCCTTCCAAAGACTTTCTTTGCACCCTTCGGGTCGGATTGGTACACTTGACCGATCTTGTAAGGAGACAAACTTCTGCACGTAGCTCCTCCAAAGACAATGGCGAGTCATGATAAGGGGGCGAAACTTCGGTCTTTTCGGCCTCCTCGAAGATTTTCGGCCCAAGAAAGAGGTTGGGAGGGTTTGGGACTCTCTTCCTCTAGAGATTCGACTTCACTCACTAGTTCTTCTAAAGACAACAAGTAGCAAGAAGATTCTTTATTATTAGTCATTGGAATACACCCATCTCATCATAGTCCGCCACAACAGGCTTGGCCGGATCAGTGATCTCACTAAGTTCTACCATGAGTACATTGCTAGCTACATAATTTCTAGGGTCTTCAACTACTCCCTTGTGGATGAGCTCTTCACGGCTTTCTTGAGTTCAAAACATTCTTCGGTAGTGTGACCGGTGCACTTGTGGTAGTGGCAAAACTTAATAAATCGCAACCAAGACGGGGAAGGTGTCCTTCTAATGGTTCGAGCATTTCTAACGTCACCAATGCCATGAAGATATCCACCATCGTGAGCCCTATCTTGTCAAAGGCATCCATGATCTCTAGGATACTGATCTCGCATGTTTGCACCATATTCACCCACCCCCATTGTTAGGAAGAGGGTTATTCACCACATTAGGACCCTTCGGCTTCTCAATCTTCTTGTCATTGATCAAACCCTTGTACTACGCGCTTCATTGAATACAACCATCCGTTGTGTACCCGATGTGCTTGTGATACTTGCAGAACTTGGAGGCGTCCAAATCAGTTCTTGGGTAGGCGGGTTGGTAACTCTCCAAAGGCTTGATAAGACCTCTCTTGACTAACACGTCAAAGACTTTCCCATAGGCATTCCAAAATCGTCAAAGTGTTCCCTCTCTCTTACGGCGGAGCCCCATTCCTTGTTACGCTTGGACATCTAGCGGGACCTCTTTCTGGACCATATTTACTTGGCCGACGGACTCCTTTCCACCCCTAGGAGGCGCAGGCGCAGTAGGAGCCTTGTAGCGGAAGGAGTTGTTGTTGTTGGTCTTTGACTTTCTTTGGCGGCACAATCCCAGTGAACCCTGCTTCGTACCTTACTCCGGCGTCACCATTTCCCGCAAATCAGGGAAGTAACCATTACCTATAGCTGCTTTCATCTCCGGTAGCAAGCACTTGTAGAAAATCTGCTTCTGTTCCTTTGCTTTTGGTGGGTATTGGACCTCGCACAACCGATGGTTCCACCTCTTGTAAAAATCATAAATAGCCTCGCCGGGCTTTTGCATAGTGTTCTCAAGATCCGTTCGATTCACATGCCAATCCAAGTTAGCTTGATACTTCTCACAGAAAATGGCACTGATTTGATCCCACGTTTGCCTCTCGCTTGGTTCTAGCCCCAGAACCACGCAGAGCTATACCATCCAAAGTACTATGGAATACGCGAGCCATTTGTTCGTTGGTGCAGTCACGAGCCCTCATGGCCAAACACATACTATCCAAATGAGTCTTAGGACACGAGTCACCATGAAACATTGCCACTTTAGGCATCTTGAAATCCTTGGGGAGAGCCCCCACTTGGCTAGGGTTGATTGTCTTGGTAGTCGGTGCACTTTGCTTATCCACGGTCTCGATCAACTTTCACATTTGCTCTTGCATGGCCGTGACCACAGGGTGATTGAGATGTCGGGGATAGATTCTGACAGAATGACGGGCAGAAGTAGTGGAGTAGTAGCAGCAGCCATCCCAATACTCAGAGGCAACGAGGGTGCGGGTAGTTTGCTAGCAGAGAGGTAGCCACCAAGCAGTTCAGGGGAAGGTTCATAGATAGCCTTTTTCTTGCTCATGGTAGTGAAACCTTGTTGGGCGTAGAGAGAAGGAGGTGGAACATTGCGGTAGCTTGGGAATGGGAAGGCAGTGGCATTGGTGTTGGGGGACAGTTGGTATTGACCTCTTCATCCTCGACATAAATGAAATTCTCCCCATCGGGGCACCAGTTTGGTCCCCTTTTGTTGAATGTGACCCTTCAACTGTTGGTTCTGGTCTTCCAACATCTTGTTGCTTTCCTCGAGATTCTTGATCTTGGCTTCGAGACCGGCGAGGAAGTTCTGGAGGCTTGGGGGAATACCATTGAGAGTAGTCTCGATGTTGAGCTCGGCGGCACTAGCAGGAGGGGCAGAGGCTGAAGCTGAAGCGGGAGTTGACATTGCTGATGACGAGACTGAGAACGTGGACGGAGTAGAATCTTCACGTTGTAGTCGACCACCCGAACGGATCCAAACTTGCTTTGCTGAAAGGTTGAAGGCAATGAAGCTTTAGGAGAGGGGAAGGCTCATGCAAAGTATATTTTAATTTACAAAAAACATACATTATTTACATCCTAATTGGTTGGAAGGGATACCCCTTTTTCGCAACTAGTTAGAAGACTACGATCAGTGGAGGCCATCACTACGTCTATAGACCCTCGTTTTTCACCTGCATTGCACACCCCCAAACGGACAATTTGGGCGAGGGTCCTATAGGGCAAGCGGCTTCCACCAACCATCGGATCCTACGACTAACCCTTCCCTTAAAGGCATTTAACGTGATGTCTATGTTGCATCCTACGAAAGTTATGATGAGCGGAGATCTTGACAATAAACACTCATCTCACCATGGCACGTCCCTTGTAGGGAAATCACTTTTTTGTGCACTTTCTCTCAAGATCTCGATTCATCATTGACTTGGGGATGACTCGACATAGACAGCACGTTAATTGACTATTAAGAAAAAGCTAGCCAAACCAACCGGTCAAAACCTAGGTGTGTTACCTATACTAGTGTGGGTTGACAAGGGTTAGGTAAAGGTTCCCACCGTATACGGTGGGTGGAATAGACGAGTGACTCGAAAAAGAGTGCGACAGTAGCGCACAAATTCCTGCACATCGAATACTCCGGGTAATGGGGACCTGTGCATGCTGACACGGACTGTGGTAGTGTGTGGTAAAAACTAATTCTTTTTAGGGAAAAAGAGAGAAGTTTTTAATGTTAGGATGATGCAAATGCAATGCATGATAGAGAGAGAGAGAGATAGAGAAATAATGTACAAGGAGCATGGCAGAGTTTTGTTTGACCCTAATACTAAAGCGAAAATAACAAAGTACAAGGATACAAGGTAATATACAAAGTACATGTATCACAAGTACAAGTATTAACATTGCGGGTGCGCGGTGCATGTGTAAACATGGCAAGTATGTGAGGTGCATGTATAAACATGGCAAGTGTGTGCATGTGTAAACATGGCAAGTGTGGGTAGGTGCGTGTGTAAACATGGCAGGTGTGTGCATGTGTAAACATGGCAGGTGTGTGCATGTGTAAACATGGCAGGTGTGTGCATGTGTAAACATGGCAAAGTGTGTGGTGCATGTGAGAACATGGCAAAGTGTAAGGTGCATGTGAGACATGCAAACATCATGATGTGAAACGAAAGTTAGACCCACTAAGTTTGAAAAAGTTTCAAAGCAGTCCCCACAGAGTCGCCACTGTGAATACCCCTTTCCGATTGAGCGACGCATGGGAAGTATCTTGTGATTATTTTATTTACAAAGGGAATATTCATTAACGACATTAAAATTATGAGAGTCGCCACGCCGTTTTAATTAAAGCCAAAACATTGAAAAAGCATTTTAGTGGGTTCGGGGTCAAATTACAACAAGAGAAGAATATTGAACGTTATCACTCCTATTGCCGAATTGATCGGTCTTCTATCATGATGAATGTGTTAGTAGTGTGTGTTAGTGATTTAGACCGGATCTCGAAGATTGCCTACGTTCTTCTCAATGTGAGAAGCTCAGGTCCAGCGTAGTTCGCAGAGAATTAGAATAGGCGGGGAATCGGGATCATGCATAATGAGGGGGGAATTACCTAAAGATTAGGGTTTAGAAGTAGTTCCTAGATCATCCTCGGGTTGATGAACCTCTCGATCATCATCGGCTATGAAATAACATGTATTATGAAGATCGCAACCCTAAATATAGCATAAATAAGGTTTTAATCTATGAACACGAAGAACATGCGAATAACATATTATGAACATATGAATGAACATGCAAGCTCATGAAGAAACTATGAATAAACATGTACGAACATGAATATAAAAGATCTACATTAAAATAATGCAAGAACATGAAGAAAAAGTTAGAACACTTACCTATGTTGGCAAGAAATAAACCTGCTTTTCTCCTTGAGTGTTTGAATGCTAATTAGAGAGCAAAATAGTGTTTAAGAACTCCAAATATTCCGACTTTAGAACTCTCAAAATCGGACCCCCAAACAATGGAATGGAATGGTTTATATAGTAGACTGATGGGAAGATCTGACGGTCCAGATCATCCGGCGCAAAGGTGGCCGCCTGGCCATGACTGAAGCCGGCGACAAGAGTGGCCGCGTGGCCAAGATCAACGCGCAGCAAGGTTGGCCCGTGGCCATTCTGCAGGCTGTTCTTGATTCTTAAGCTAGGGTTTTCTGCATGGTTTTAAGGAAACCATTTGTTACCTATTTTGATAGATTTTGTCATAAATGAGATATTTTGGGAATCCGGGACAAGTCCTTTGCAAGGTTTCTAATTCCTATAAAGTCCTTGTATTTTTGAGAAGTCCTAATAAACTCATTTTCAGGTCGGGTACTAACAATCCCGTC